>SJXQ01002027.1:320048-504562 GCA_006408695.1 Aepyceros melampus | reverse complement strand
AAAAAAAAAAAAAAAAAACTTAACCTCTATTAAAAACAACTTTTTTTTTCCTAGATAGAAAGACTTCTGCTAACACACACATACACACAGAAATGGTAGGGAGAGGACTTAATCCAAAAGGACACATGAGTCAAATGAAAGAGTTGCCAATGCCCCAAAGTGGAACAGTTTGACAATTAACAGTTTTATAATTTAATACTATAACCCAAGGTATAAAACATAGCCATGAATCCACAGTGATGTAAATAAATGTGGCAAAAGGGACAAACTTCCCAGTATAAAAAAATTACAAGGACTTCCCTGGCGGTACAGTGGGTAAGAACCTGCCTGCCAATGCAGGGAACCCAGATGCAACCCCTGGTCAGGGAAGATCCCACATACTGCGGAGCAACCAACCCCACGTGCCACCACTACTAAGCCCTCCCTCTAGCATCCTCGAGCCACAGCTACCAAAGCCCATGAACTTAGAGCCCATGCTCTGCAATAAAGAAGCCACTGTAGTGAGAAGCCCAAGCATCGCCACCAAGGGCAGGCCCTGCTTGCTGCAACTCGAGAAAGCCTGGACACAGCAACAAAGACCCAGAGTAACCAAACAGAAATGCTTTGAAATGACTACAAAAGGTTTTCAATGCCAAAGGACAAAGCTGACTGTCCTTAATTTGCACTGAGATAGTTTTTATTAGATTTACTTCTTGGAAAATGTTCAGTTCAGTTCAGTTGTTTAGTCGTGTCCGACTCTTTGTGACCCCATGAATCGCAGCACATCAGGCCTCCCTGTCCATCACCATCTCCCGGAGTTCACTCAGACTCATGTCCATCAAGTCAGTGATGCCATCCAGCCATCTCATCCTCGGTCGTCCCCTTCTCTTCCTGCCCCCAATCCCTCCCAGCATCAGAGTCTTTTCCAATGAGTCAACTCTTCGCAGAGGTGGCCAAAGTACTGGAGTTTCAGCTTCAATATCATTCCTTCCAAAGAACACCCAGGGCTGATCTCCTTCAGAATGGACTGGTTGGATCTCCTTGCAGTCCAAGGGACTCTCAAGAGTCTTCTCCAACACCACAGTTCAAAAGCATCAATTCTTCGGCACTCAGCTTTCTTCACAGTCCAACTCTCACATCCATACATGACCACAGGAAAAACCATAGCCTTGACTAGACGGACCTTAGTCGGCAAAGTAATGCCTCTGCTTTTGAATATACTATCTAGGTTGGTCATAACTCTTCTTCCAAGCAGTAAGCGTCTTTTAATTTCATGGCTGCAGTTACCATCTGCAGTGATTTTGGAGCCCCCCAAAATAAAGTCTGACACCGTTTCCACTATTTCCCCATGGAAAATGTTACCAAATAAAATAAAAATTGCTTTCACTGTGGCCCGTGATAAGAAGTTAGATAATGGCTGAGGAAACCAACCATCTCTCGATTTGAGTGGCTTACAGAACAACTGAATAGACATTAAAAAGTATAACCTCTGTGAATAAATCCAGTAAGTCCACATACACACCGAAATGGACTAGCATTTGATCACACTGACGGATCACTTCACATGGTCAAAAGATAAAGCAGACTGTCCATAAATTCTGACACTCAAACCACTTATGTGATTCTTTTTTATTTCCAGCTTTGAGAATACCCCAATCAGGAGATATAAAAATAGAAGTGTAATCAGCATAACTTGTCCAATGGTTTCCTATCACCTGAAGAATAAAACACGAAGACATCATATCCCCTTGTGTGATCTGCCCCTGGGCTACTTTCTCCCACCCCGTCAGCGCTCGCTGGGTCTCACAAGCAGGGCTCTCCCACCAGCCGCCTCCCTGCTCGTTGGGGAGCACGCTCAGGGCACAGCCACACTCGGGGCCCTGGCTGCTCTGCCTGGAATGTTCTTCCCCTGGTTAACTCCCTGCAAATCTATATCTAAACGTGACTTACTCAGGGAAAACTTCACGGCGCTGCATCTAACACAACATGATCTGTCACTGCCCTCTATCCTTTTTTTAAAAAATAATAGCACATACTTCTTGGCGCCTCCCTGGTGGCTCAGTTGGTAAAGAATCTGGATGCAATGCAGGAGGTGGGGGTTCCAACCCTGGCTTGGGAAGATACCCTGGAGAGGGGAACAGCTACCCACTCCAGTATTCTGGCCTGGAGAATTCCATGGACTGCATAGTCTATGGGGTCGCAAAGAGTCGGACACGACTGAGAGACTTTCACTTCATTTCTCTACTTGGCATTATACTTCCATTTCTCCAACCCACCCCACTAAAATGGCCAGGGACTTGCTTTGTTCACTGATGAACCTCCGGTGCTAAGAACAGCACCTGGCATATATGCAGGGGCTCAGTAAACATTTGGCAAATCAATAAAAGAATGAAAATCCATTTAATCTACAAATTTTGGTTTGTATTATGGGTCAGACAGCCTAAGCTCTAGATAGTAGGTGATCTACAGTAGTCTCCACACTATGAAGAAAATAAGCAGGAGGAATAGACACAAATAGGCACACTGTTATACTTTGATAACACAGAAAAATAACACATAGAATTAGTAGGAGGAGGTGGGTTCTTGCCCAGTCACAATGAACTAAAAACAGTCTGTTGTCTTTAAACAGCACATCATTGATGGTCTTACTCAAATTTGTTCTCAGTAGTAGAGACAGACTACACCCAGTTGAAAAGACTCAAGGTAAGGAACAGAGAACAATTTTTTGAAGAAATGATTTACCAAGAATCATTTTCATTCTAAAAACCTGAAAGATTAATATTAAAGAATTTATAATTGTCACCTCCAGTGTTATTAATATTTTTATACAAAACATATATGCTTTAATATTTTTAGATATGTAATTGAGCATACAGCTTGATTAAAAATGTACAAAATATTCCTTACCTGAATTTCCAAAATCATTCTGTCAATCTCATCTTGTTGGCTGTCTATTATCTAGAACATAGGAAATATATCAGTTTGAATCAAAATTTTTTTCATTGCTTTTTTAGAACTACTAAATTACAAGAAAACAAACACACAGAATCATGAATTTAAAAAAAAAATCAAAATGTGATTTTTTTTTTTACATAAGTATTTATACAAAGCATCCTTTAAGTAGCCATATGATTTGGATCACACATATATAAAACTGCAAATGCCTTACTCTAGTTCTTGATAAACTTTTAATCTTCCCTTTTTTTAAAAACAAATTTGGGGAACTTCCCTGATGGTTCAATGGCTAAAAGTCTGTGCTCCCAATGGAGGGAAGCTGGTTTTGATCCTTGGTCAGGGAACAGATACCACCCCAACCAAGAGTTTGATGCCACACCTAAGGATCCTGTGAGCCACAAATAAGACCTGGCACAACCAAATAAGTAGATATTTAAAAAAATAGTAAGTTTGCAACAGATTTTGAATAATTTAGGAAAGAAAAAGATATCCTTTTGTTTTTGCTAAGAAATAACGTAACTTCTTTAGTTTGGATTTAATTTACAGCTACTTAAATTGCTATTTTCTTTCCTAATAAAGACATTCAAACTAAAAATTCTATAAAAGCTGCTGCTTCTGCTAAGTCGCTTCAGTTGTATTCGACTCTGTGCGACCCCATAGACAGCAGCCCACCAGGCTCCCCCGTCCCTGGGATTCTCCAGACAAGAACACTGGAGTGGGTTGCCATTTCCTTCTCCAATGCATGAAAGTGAAAAGTGAAAGTGAAGTCGCATAGTCATGTCTGACTTTTAGCGACCCCATGGACTGCAGCCCACCAGGCTCCTCCATCCATGGGATTTTCCAGGCAAGAGCACTGGAGTGGAGTGCCATTGCCTTCTCCGTAAAAGCTGCTAAATATTAGTAAAAATATAAATCAAATAAAGTAAATAAGTTATATATATATACACGCATATATACAGATTTCACTATCAAAGTTCACTATTAAAGATATGTACTGACCTTATTGGCATTCTCATTTTGTTGTCTCAGGTTATCATTTTCATTCTGAAGCTGTTTTCATCTAAAATGGGAAGGCGAATTCCATCTTCAAGGCATCTTTCTACTTTTTGCTGCAAACTGTTTTAGAGAGACATAATTATATGAAGAAAATAGCTCTATGTGCTGATTTTGGTAGATGACTTCAACATAAATGAAGTCTCTTCTTAGGATCTATATTTTAAGCAAGCAATAATAAAAACCTACAGAGAGTGGATGAATAAGTTTGAGTACTTATATTTCTTACAAGTAAAAAATATAATGGAGGTTGATCATCTTTTCAGAAACAGCAAATGTGAGACCAGGTTCAAGACCAGATTTGCTTAGCATGTGAAATTCTTAGGCCCTAGCGAAGTCCCTCATGACCCTAATCTGGGCTCCACAATCTAAATTCTGTTCTGTCCCTCCTTCCCAAAAGGCGAGTTCCTTGATTAAGATGACTCTGGTAGGGAGCCTAAGAACATGGATATATGTCTTTTGCCCTTCATTTTGAGTTCAGCAGCAGTTTGTTCATAAAGATATCTATTACCTAAATCAGCAGAATTACATTTCTCCTTTATGAATGAAAGCAACAATCCAGTTCCTTTTTACAATAATCTGCATTTCTATCAACAGCTTTTTAAAATTTCCATCAGCATTCTTATTAACTTCATTCTGAACTTGGGATGTAGTAGACTGGAAAGGTCAGTTTCATTGTTTATTCCTTTAGGGAATTCTCTTGATCTTTTAACTGGGAGTGGTTCCTTTGCTTCCGCATTTTACTTACATTTCTCTAACCGTATGAGTTTAGGAGAAACAGTTACCTAAAGGTCTTGAAGGGCTGTTTTGTGGGAGTTTCTCTGTGTAGTCTGTCTGAATATAATTTTTTGATGCAAGGGCTGCTTTTAGTATGGATTCTTGCCATGTCTTTCCCCACTGTGTGCTGGCCCAACAGGTATGATTGGTGTTGTGACCAGAATCTGTACTGGATGTTGAGTGGGGCCTCCTCTTTGAAAAGCAATACTCTTATACATTTATCATGTAACATAACAGTTCCTCATGCTAGCTTGGCACAGAGTTGCATTTATGAGGAAACAATAAAAAGGAAGCCCCTCTGGTATATTAAGAAAAAAGATAAGGGCAGGGCGGTAGGTGTTAGCTTTGAGAAAGGAAGAGTAGTATTTAGGTTAAAAGAAACTATGCCGTAACAACAACGACCCACACCAAAAAAAACAGCAAGACACCTAGAAACAGTTTTACTTTAGCATGTCGTCACATTCAAGAGCTGCAGCCTACTAAAAGGAACAGAATTCCTTTAATGTGGATTTTCATATTTTCACTATTTTCCTCTTTTAACTGCTACGGCTGTCATGTTTTACCTCCCCTTCCATATCCCTCATAAAGAAGAAACGCCATATCTAGCCTGTGGACAAAGAACTGACAGTCCAGAATAGTACAATGAGGTATTCAGATGTGTTCATAAATAATGGCACCAGAGAAGTTTTTACATATTATAAATATACTGTATGGGTTTGTAATATACTATTACTTGTCATAAAAGTATCTGCTTTTTCAGTCTAAGAGTGAAAAATACGTTATTTCTATCTCAATGTTTTTGTCCCAATTCAGTGCTAAGATACTATTTCTATGCATTTATTACAAACATTTCAAGAAAAATAAATTACATCAAAACTGTTAAGGGTTCTCATTAAGAAGAAAACAAAAGAGTCAGTGATATGGAAGGAAAAATGTACTCTGTCATGTAAAAATATCAAAAAAGTATTCCTTCATGTATACATTCTCATTTTGTTTATGTTATGAAGCATGCTCATTTAGGAAAGTAATAAATCTCTTGAACAGCAAAGGTACCAACTACTGCATTTTTATGAATTCCTTCCACATATTTCACTTAAGATTTTCATTTCTAAGTGAAAAGCTTTTCCCTCATTTTTAAATCCTAAAAGCTCTTACATATTCACAAAGCAGGAAACTTGGGAACAGTATATAAAAACAGATCAATGTAATGATATAATTTATAGTCACATAATACATCTTAAATTCTTCTGAAACTTAAGGAACACTAACTAATCATATAGTTAAGGAAACTGAAATAACATTCCTACCCCCAAAGTCAGGTTATACTATAGGCATACAAGTACTGAACAATTTTAGAACTCCTTCTCCAGTCCTTTATGTTTATTAGATATCAAGAGAAATTTCCTAGGATGATGTCATCTCAGGATCAAGATACTGAAAATACAGAAAATGAATTCTGAAATGCACTAAACTAAATCTTTCCAAATCAAGAATACCAGGCTCAATGTTCTCCAAAAGCATAATAGAAGAGAAAATCAAAATAAAAGAGAAGATATAAAATCATATTAAATATGTAAAAGCACACAATGGAACAAAACAAACATTCAAATTATTTTCAGGTGTTCCTAGTTCTACTCATATAAACACAGCTTGAGTTTATGACTGTAAAACTCTATAAAACACAACAAATGCATTATCCCTTGGCCTTTTGTCTTCAGATTAAAGAAAGATACATGGTTGAATTAACAGAGGTCAGGAAGCTGTTTTGAGACTAGAGAATAGGATATAAGACGTGGAGTAATAAAAAAGAAATTAAGATCAAGAAGGCAGAAAAAAGGAAAAAAATAAAGGTAGAAGCAAAGGTGTATGGATTTTTTTGAAGCTGAGATTAGAGACACTGAGGACTGAATTGTCCTAGAAATCAGAGGTTTTCTGCACTGAAATTCAAGGGAAAAATGTAGACAAGACATATTTAAGACTTAGAAAATAGCAGGAAAGCAATATTAACAGAATTATCTGAAGGATTTTGACTGTTTTAGTTGAGTTATACATAATTGATACAAGCATTAAGAGTGTCTTTCTCAAATTCAGGTTTTTGTTGCTTTGTTGTTTTCCTCTTTAGGACAGTTTTACTACTAACAGTTGACCATCTATTAAGGTTTTCTAAGTCCTAAAATACAGAGTATATGTAGATGAATACACTGCCTCGTTTTCTAGGTTTTTCAGGAATCTAGTATCAATTTTCATTTACATTAACAAAATATACGAGCAAATAATATGCACTGCAGTTCTACTGTATTAAATTAGAAGAGTCCTGTGAGGCAAGGGAATGTGAGAAAACTTGGAAGGTGCCTGGCAAAGAGCCGCATCTGTTACTCTGCGGTCAGGTGAAATGGGACCAGTTACTCGGACAGGTCCCATTAAGGGGTGCAGTCCAGCTGCCCCGCTTTTTGTTATTTAGAATTTTTATGTATTCTTTGACAAAGCCATTAGGTAAAGGGTTTGTGTTAATGCTTCCTGTTTTCGACTGGTGTCTTTTTAAAAAACTATTCTCATCTAAAATCGTCTAAAACCAAGATGCCAGTACACTGGATCAAATAAACTGCAACTGAGACAATCTATTTCGATGACATAATACTTTTGGTTATCAACAGTACATCTTTAAGAAAAATAATAGAGCATCAATTATAAATTAACGCATTTTAAGTGAAAATGCTCTTTGAAAAATAAAGAATAAACTAAAAATAACATAAAGGGATTACTGAGGGTTTCTTACCTCTGAACTGTAGTTACCAACTCCTTTTCTTTCTTTTTCTGGCATATTAGCTGTGCCTCTTTTTCTTGATACTGTTTTTTGAACTCTTCAAGCTTTTTTTCCACATCTATCAAAGTCTCTTGCAAATTCTTGTTTTTTTCTTCTAGAACTTGAAGCTAAAGAGAAATTTGTTAAAGTTCATAACACAAAGAATATTAAATGTGTTCCTACTAGGAATCAATACCAGGCTCTCAAGAATTAGTAGACTGACTGTTAAAACCATGCTATCTTCATCTCATGTATAGCACTTAACACTTTATCTCTTCCTTTGCATAAAGGGAGCCTAGAGAATGGGATTATGGAGAAGAGCAGAATACAGTCATAAATTCCTGGAAGCCATAGAGAGAAAGGTGAATAATCTCAGTTTGGGGGTATGGTTCTATTTTTATTTGTGGCAAAATATACGTAACATAAAATCTACCATCTTAATAACCATTTTTAAATGTAAATTCAGTAGAGTTCAGTACTTTCACATTGTAGTAAACTAATCACCAGAACTCTTTCATCTTGCAAAACAAACTTTCTATCCATTAACAACTCTCCATCTACATCTCCCCTCAACCCTGGCAATCACCCTTTGACTTTCTGTCTCTGTGTCTCTATGAATTCGATTACTCTAGGTACCTCACACCTATTTTTCTCTGATTCATTTATCTTTAGTCTGTTTATCTGTGTGATTGGCTTACTTCACTTAGCAAATGTCCATAGGTTCACCCATGTTGTAGTATGTATAAGAAAGCCGTTCTTTTTTAAGGCTATAATGTATGTATATATCACAGTTTGATCATCCGTTCGTCCACTGATGGACACCTGAGCTGCCTCTACGTTCTGGCTATTGGAAATAATGCTGTTATGAACACACATTGTGAATGAACATCTGTTTGAGACTCTGCTTTCCATTATTTTTAGTATATACCCAGAAGTGGAATTAATGGAGCATACAGTAATTGTTTTTAATATTTCTAAGGACTGTCATATGGTTTACAATAGTGGCTGCACCATAATACATTCCCACCAACAGTGCACGAGGAATTCGAACTTCTCCACATCACCACCAATGCTTGTTACTTTCCATTTTTTAGATATTAGCCATCCTAATGGGTATAATATGGTATGAACACACATTTAAAAATCTACAGTCCTCTCTGTTCCTGCTCAAACCCTTGTGGGTCCTTCTCCAGTACTCTTGCCTGGAAAATCCCATGGACAGAGGAGCCTGGTAGGCTGCAGTCCATGGGGTCGCTACTAGTCGGACACGACTGAGCAACTTCACTTTCACTTTTCACTTTCATGCATTGGAGAAGGAAATGGCAACCCACTCCAGTGTTCTTGCCTGGAGAATCCCAGGGATGGGGCAGCCTGGTGGGCTGCTGTCTATGGGGTCGCAAAGAGTCAGACACGACTGAAGCGACTTAGCAGTAGCAGCAGCAATGGGTATAATATGGTATGAACACATATTTTAAAATCTACAGTCCTCTCTGCTCCTGCTCAAACCCTTGTGGGTCCTTCTTTAGTTCCTTCAGATATCATAATCTCTTAGTTTTACAACTTATGAATTAATGTAAACAGAGAATGTGCTGTAGGTCTAAAGTCTACAGAATAATGATACACCATGGATTAGATCAATGATTCTCATCCCTGCACTCCCTGCAGGAGACATCTGGGAAAGTCTGTAGACACTTTTGGTTTAGGGGGAAGAGAAGGAGCAGTGCTATAGCATCCAGTAGACAGAGACCAGAAATGTTGCTAAGCATTCTGTAACGCCCAGGATAGAGTCAAACAACAAAATAGTACTTGCCCCCAAATATCAATAGTATGGAGATTGAAAATCCCATGATCAGAAAGACTTTGAGAAAAGACTAAAAAGTAGGTTTAATGGACTACTCCAAATCCGTAGCATTTACAAATAAGGCCTCAAGAGGAAAGGCCTCACCAGAGTTGGTAAAAGGACTCTGCATGAGATATTGCTAAGAAAGGAAAACAGTCAGAAGTCAGAGGAGTGAATGGAGGTCCTAGGTTAAAGTATAAGAAAGAATTTATGGAAAGATTAAGAAGAATGATGAAAACAAGACAAGTATCTAGAAAGATAGTCCAAAAAGGTCTTGTTAAGCCTCGGTGGCTCCCAGGGAACACTGGGCAAAGTCAGAACTGAGGTGCAAGTGGTGTGTGCATGGAGTGGGGTGTCAGTGGTTTAGAATCTATAGAGGAGAACAGTGAGAGTGTTAAGACACAGCTTCATTGCGCAGGAAACCACATATTAATTAAGAACAAGAATGATCTATTCGTGCTTAAATGAACAAAGTTTCTAATTAAAGTTAATCCTAAAAACAGCAATTAAGCACACAGATTTAACTTACAATTAGCCAAATATACAACCAAAAACTTTAATTATAATTTACAAAATGAATGAAAAACTATAAATTTCATATGTCAAAAGAGTCAATTCAAAAAAGAATGTTTCCTGCCATTTAAAGATCAGCATTTTATTTCATGTTACCTGTAGACTCTGACTCTGCACATCATCAAGAGTTGGAAGATCAGCCAATACTTTTCCAAGGTCTCAATTCTTCTCTGCTTTTCTTTATTCTGTTCAGACTCCTTCTGGCATTTCTTTTTCAAGCTACTAATGTATCTATCTCTGGTTTTAAGCTAAAGAAAAAGATTAAGAATCTTTAGTGGTTTCGTGTCAAAAAATAACAATATTATTGTTGTTAGTATATAAACATCCTAATCTTAGGCATCACTGAATTCGCCAACAGTTTCAGATATAGCTAACATCACTTCCAACTTACGTATGAGTTACCTTATTTCATAAATTCTAAGATTCACATTTTTGCAAATTCTCCTATTACTGAAATTAAAGAGTTTGAGAATTTTTATTTGCTTTACAACTGATGATGTCCTATAAACTGCAGTCAGCCAGGCTGCAGGAATGATATAGTTTTTATTGTCTGCATATGTGCATATGTCATTTCAACAGTATTATGTACAAGTTGAAATAGTGCTAAGTGTAATGACATTTAAAATACTTTTGAAATGTAACATTATAGTTTGGCATTGAAAAACCAACTTATTTTGGCATTGTTTCTGTCTTGGTACCCAGAAAAACAGAAACAGTTTCAGGGTATAATTCTGAAATCAGTGAAGCAAGTATTCATCTCTGGAATGATGACTTTATTTCTTGCAAAGTTATGTGCAATGTTTTATGTGAATTAAGAAAAGAAGATATCTATAAGAAATTAAAGCTGTTTTGTTACTTACAGACAAAGGAATTGCTTATCGTGTACTAAATAAAGTAATGCAATAAAAGCCAGGACACTTACCAAAATGCTCAAATACTTAAGAACAAATAATGGGACTAGTCAGAGTAATCCATAGCTCAAGCAAGACTGTTGCTAAAGCACTGTGTCAAACTGAACCTGCAGCATATTTTCCTTCCAAAACTTATATAAAGTAAAAATGTACCTTATCATTAATGCCACCCTAGGACTGATGAAATACCTTAATTGAACATCTACTAGAGAACATATACAATTCATAATACTAGTAAATCCCAATTTGTACAATTGAACCTCAGATTTTTATGTGCTATTTGTTTTTGCCTTTCCACCTGAAATATACAAATCTTTAGATTTTGTAGAGATACTACTGCTACAGCTCTTTCATACTCAAGATCAATTAAAAACAAAGCATATACAAATAGTTGCCTAAAAAGTAAACTCTAGACTATGTTTACTTTAAATTGCCTGTCTTTCAGACATTTAATATTATTTCATAAGCTTACAGGGTTCTAAAATAACTTTATAGCCTTGTCTCATAGTCATCATGGAAATAAGTAGTAATCAATAGTATAATGGATTACTCTTCCAAATTTTATAAAAGCTAATGCTTGGCCACAATCTAGTTTCTTTTGTGCTTTATCTAATTTCTTTCAGGTGCAATGTATAACAACTTTTATTAAAACAATTTCAATTAGAAAAACACATCACATCTTATTTCATCTATTTATTCCATTAATAAAATTAGGAGCCACTTAGTTCTTTGGGTCAGGAGCAACACTGGTAAAATAGACAAATTCTACTATGTGCTGGGGCTTTCTTAGGACTAAAATCAAGGTGCTGGTGTGTCAATTTAACTTGTTCTCTACCAGAACTTACGGATGTTGGCACTGGTTATGACCTGCAAAGACCACACAATCCTGCTTCTGCCTCAGCAGATGACCCTGTAAGTTACATAACTGACCAGTCTACTTTCACTGCATGCTCCCTAACTTAGAGTTCTTGTTTGACTGTCTTAAATGTGACATGACTGTGACCTCAGGAAGGAGCCACTAGAATACTTTAGTCAGGCTGTCTTCTACCATGCAAAGGCATCCTAGGTATCTTCTTTTTCTCTGGTTGGTCAGCTCTCTTCTTTGCTATCATGTTAAGCTTGCTGCTCTGGATCACAGATCTTGGCCAACACTTGATCAGACATCATCTCTGTTATCTGTGACCACAAGCAACGGATCACACATAATTATTGGATCTAGTTTTCTTGTTTTTCCTTACCCTGCTGATTGATGAGAAGTTCTCTATTTTCTGGTTTTGTTTATTTAACTTCCAAGTTTTGTGTTTCAGATTAATAGAAGTCACTGAATTTTGGACTCCAGTAATTACCTATGGGTAAATGAATTGATGCTTTCAAACTGTTGGGGTGAAGAAGACTCTCGAGAGTCCCTTGGACTGCAAGGAGATCAAACTAGTCAATCCCAAGGAAACCAACCCTGAATATTCTAATAATTGGACAGAGTGATGCCGAAGCTCCAATATTTTGGCCACCTGAGGCCACGAACCAACTCACTGGAAAAGACCCTGATGTTGGGACAGATTGAAGGCAGGGGGAGAGGGAGAAAACAGAGGAGAGGGTTAGATGGCATCACTAACTCAGTGGACATGAGTTTAAGCAAACTCCAGGAGACGGTGAGGGACAGGGAAGTCTGGCAAGCTGCAGTCCATGCAGTTACAAAGAGCAGGACATAGCTTAGTGACAACAACAGCAACAAACAATGAAAAGAAAAGAAAAGGGAAAGTGTTAGTCACTGAGTCATGTCTGACTCTTCGTGAGGCTATGGACTGCAGCCCGCCAGGCTCCTTTGTCCATGGAATTTTCCAGGCAGGAATACTAGAGTGTGTAACCATTCCCTTCTCCAGAGGATCTTCCCAACCCAGGGACTGAACCTGGGTCTCCTGCATTGCAGGCAGATTCTTTACCGTCTGAGCTACCAGGGAAGCCATCAAATGAGACAATGCTAATACATCTTTCTTATTTTAGTTATAAAAAGATAAGATTTTTCTTTCAAGAAGGTATTACACAATACTGAGATCATTCCTAGAAGGCAATTGGAGAGTTCCATTTTAGAAGAAATTTACAAACAGATTTCTTTTTCTTTATTTTAAATACAATTATTAGAACAAAATAGATTAGGGAGAAAGTATTTTCCTCTAATTTTTTTTATAAATTATTATTAGAACCAAGGCAGCAAACAAAGAGTTAAATTGTCTTGAATTTTAAGTCTAGTTTTTCAACAATTTCTATCTACCATGTAAAATGTCAAATTTTTTTTGGAAGTAAAAAATTTTAGCTCATGTGTGTGTGTGTATACACACATGTATATCTATAAAAGTAAAAGTAAAGTCAACTCAGTCGTGTCCGACTCTTTGTGACCCCATGGCCTGCAGCCCACCAGGCTCCTCAGTCCATGAGATTCTCCAAGCAAGAATACTGGAGTGGGTTGCCATTTCCTTCTCCAGGGGATCTTCCCGACCCAGGGATCGAACCCGGGTCTCCCGCATGGGAGGCAGACGCTTTAACCTCTGAGCCACCAGGGACTGATTCAAAAATATCAATGAGTTCCTTATCAATAGTGCCAATCTTGTCTACAGAAAACCATAGTGACTGCCTTAAGATCACCTGAATGGGAGGTTAGTTTATAGAATAGTAAGTTGAGTGTAACAAGAAAAATCTAAAGCCAGTTCTACAACTAAGTAGCTGCTTAAGATGATTTTTAAATGATACTATAATGGAATGAGATGAAGTATGTGAAAATACTTTAATAAAGGCAGAAAGGTCAAATAAATGTACAGATATATTGTGTAAATATAGGCATTTGGCTTTCAGCTACTTATTCTATTCAAGGGCTTCAGCTTAAATAACTTGAAGTCATGTGCTTATGAAAGAAAGACCACTTTTATTTCATTTAGCAATCCTTCATACCACACCTGACAAAGATACAGGACCCAAAAAGGAAAAGGAGAAAAGTTATTGGTGTCACATCTCAGCATAGGCAACTAAAAAGAGCTTTACTATTATTTAGAAAGACATAAAATAATATACAATGGTATTTTTGTTTCTCAAAAAAAAATGCCTGGATTTTTGTAGACAGCACAGGGTTTCTCAAAAGTTACTGTAAAACAATTCACTTTAGTATAATAAACTTGGTAAGATACCTGGCATACAGTAGATAACAAAAAAAAATCGTAACACCCTTGGCCTTGTTCAACTTTATTAAAAATACCTACCTTTTCCTCCAGCTTCTTCTTCTCATCACTAAATTGGCTTACTCTTTGTTTGAGAAACTGATTGAGCTGCAAACTTCTTTCTCAGTAGATGCAAGCTTTTGCTCAAGCTCCTCGTGCTGGGAATGGGATGCTGACTGGTCTGAAAATGCAGTCTGGAGGGAGGTGTTCTCATATTGTGGCTATTCAGAAAGAAAAACACACAGGCAAGGCTTTAAAAGCTTACTTGTTCTGAACCAATGGAAAGAAACTGGAATGGGACAGTACAAAGAGCACACCCAAGCCTTTAATGACAGACCTCAGCATTAATCCCAGCTCTCCTGCTTCTCAGTTATGTGCCATGATCAACGCAAATTACCCACCATGGCCAAGTTACATGAAGTTCCTAGCACAAGGCAGAAGCTAAATAAAAAGTAGTTACTATTTGGTTAAAAGGCATAATTAGAGTGTAAAAAGTACATTATAAAGAAGTAAAAGTTCTGGGGAAATAAAGACTAAAGAAGTCTTTTCTCACAGGTGATCATTTTTAGCTAACAGGTAAATGAGATCCCTAATAAAGTTAATACTATATATAAGTATTAATAGAGTGCTTCCCCTAACCAGAAAGTAAGGGTCATGAAATCAGGAATTTTTGTCCATCTTAATTGTTCTTTTTTCCCTATTTCACAGAGCAGTGACTGGGCACAAGATGAGTTCAAAAATAATTGCCAAATGAACAAATGTATTATACTCTTCATGCGCAAGGCTTTGAAGGAGAGTCAGACAAGATCTGAATGAGAGAAGATAAAGACAAATGATATATCTGATAAGAGGTTAATATCCAAAATACACAAAGAACTCATACAATTCAGCATCAAGGGGAAAAAAAAAAAAGAAAAAACCCAATTAAAAAATGGACAGAGGACCTGAAAAAATTTTTTTCAAAGAAGACATACAGATGGCCCACAGGCACATGAAAAGATGATCAACATCACTCATTGTTGGGAAAATGCAAATCAAAGCCACAGTGAGATATGACCTCATACCTAGCAGAATGGCTATCATGAGAAAGACAACAAATTACAAGTGCTGGCCTTCTTCAATTTTTAACTAAAGGAGAAGGATCTTTCGTATCTGGGTTTTTTCTGTGCAAGCCTGTTAACTACAGGTTGAAATTTTGGTATAAGATATTATAAATACAAACCACTCTTTGGTTCTGGTAATTCTACTATTGAAACAACTGAGGAAGTTTGAATTTCAGGATCAAGACCTGGTTCTCTCATTTTCCATCTATGAGAGTTAGCAATGTCTAGTTCTCAGGTCATTTTGATTGTAAGGTTATTCAAAGTTTTTAATAGGCAAACAGAATTTACTTCTCAAAAGTTATATTTTTTTATCTATAAATTAATTTTTAAAGTATTTTATTTCAAAAATATACTTTTTAAACCTAGAATATACAGATATTAAAAGCATAATTTCCTTTTTTAAATATACTAAGGAGTTAGGATGAACAAGTTATGGACCCCAAAAATGTGCAAATACAAAATGCTGTGCATAAAAAGTAATGTTTATAAATCCAAGGGAATAATTCCTTTGCTACTCTTCACACAAATAGAATAAATAATCCTGAAGTTTGTATGGACCCAGAAAATACCCTGGACAGCCAAAGCAATACTGAGAAAAAGAACAAAACCAGAAGCATCACACTTCTAGATTCTAAGTTACCTTACAAATCACAGTAATGAAACTGATCACTGAGACTGAATGGAGAGCCCAGAATTAAACTCTAAAATATAATGTCAACTAGTATTCAACAAGGAGCCAAGAGTACCCAGTGGGTATGGTGCTGGGAAAACTGTAGAAACACATGCCGAACAATGAAAGTAGGCCCCTACATCACATGACTCACAGAAATTAAGGTGAGACCTGATACCATAAAACTCCTGCAAGTCATCGATATCTGTCTTGGCAATGACTTTTTTCTTACATAATGCCAAAAGGACAAACAACGAAAGCAAACATCAACAAATGAGATGAGACTAATCAAACTCAAAAACAAGTACAATAAAAGAAACAATTAACAAAACAAAAAGACAACCTACTGAATGGGAGAACATTTTACAAACCCCATATCAGATAAGGGTTAAAATCCAAAATATATAAAAGACTCATTCAACTTAACAAAAGACAACCTGATTTAAAAATAGGCAGAACTTTAACAGACATTTTCAAAGAGAAAATAAAAATGGCCAACAGACACATGGAAAAATGCTCAACATCACATCAGGGAATGCTAATCATCAGAGAAATTCAAATCAAAATCAGAATAGTATCTTGCCTCCCACCTGTTAGAATGGTTATCATAAAGAAGACCAGACATAAGGGGTGCTGGAAAGGATGTGGTGGAAAGGGGACCTCTTAAACATGGTTGGTGGGAGTATAAATTAGCATGGCCATTACAAAAAACAGTATGATGGTTCCTCAAAAATATAAAAAAAACAAATCTACCATAGGATCCAGCAATTTCATCTCTGGATATATACCCAGAAGAAAACATGATTTCTACAAGATACACACACTCCCATAGTTATTGCACATCATTTACAACAGCCAAGATAAGGCAACAATCCCAATGTTCATCAAAGTAAGAATGGATAAAAGCTGTAATACACAATGGAGTTTATTCAGCCATGAGAAAGGAGGATATCTTTGCACATACATAGATCTTGAGCACATTATGCTAAATGAGATAAATCAGATAAAGAAAAGCAAGTACTGTATGATACCACTTACATGTGGAATCTAAATAAACCTATAATAAACAGAGAGAACCTTCTTACCAGGGATCATGGAAAGGGGTGGAGCACCCACGGAGGATAAGAGTGTGGTGTTTAAGGGTAAAATTTCAACACGCAGTAAATATGCCACAAGTAGTTAATGCACAGTGTAATGAATACAGACAATAATATTGTACTATAATTATGTAATATGATAAATACCACTAAAATAGCAATCATATTACAAACAAATGTATCAAAGCAACATGCCATACACCTTAAACACACACTGTGTGTGTGTGCTTAGTAACTCAATCGTGTCTGACTCTTCTGTGACCCCATGGATCGTAGCCTACCAGGCTCCTCTATCCATGGGAATTCTCCAGCAAGAATACTGGAGTGGGTACCCTGTCCCTTCTTCAAGAGATATTCCAGACCCAAGGGTAAAACCCAGGTCTCCTGTGTTGCAGGTGAATTCTTTACCCTCTGAGCCACAAGGGAAACCCAAACTCATCCCATATTACATGTCAAATTTTTTCAATAAAATATAAAGAAAAACAAAAACTTCCTTCACTAAGGAGAATTTTATTATCATATTAGTTGTTACTTCTAAACCTTTGCCATTTTATTCACTCTCTGTATCAATCTACTGAAAAAAAAAGTATATATTTATTGTATCCATTTAGTACTGGAGGGGGTTCCCTGCATTCTCTTTTATTAATTGCACTTACCTTTTTTAAAAAGATTTTTTTGATGTACACCATTGTTAAAGTGTTTATTGAATTTGTTACAACATTGCTTCTGTTCTATGTTTTTTGGAGGGTTTTTCTGGCCACGAGTCGTGTGGGATTTTAGATCTCTGACCAGGAATTGAACTTGCATTGGAAGGCAAAGTCTTAACCACTGGACCGCCAGGGGAGTCTCATATTTATCCTTTAAAATGAATTTCTCAACAATATTTTAATTCTCCCACATAATTTAAAATTCTTATAATATTTTTAGCAACCCAATTTTCCTTGTATTTCTATCTGTCCTTGCAGACTGACTTAGAGAGCCCTCTACTGGTCTGATGCTATGTGTCAAAAAATATTTTCTTTAGTTGCAGACAGACATTAAGTTTTATGTTTTTTGGTAATATAATAGTAATTGTATAATTCAACCTTTATTCAGAATAATGAAGTTATAAGGAGAAACTATATGGTTCTATTAAAATACCCTTATCAAAGCGAATTATACTACTTAAGTTGTACAGAAATACCACTTTCAAATAACTGAACACTATTAATCTCAGTATGATAGAGACTTGCTGTCATGTGGTAGAACTTTTAGATGACATCACATAACAAGGTATTTGATATATTAGTAACTGAAGTATGACAAACAAGCTGGAATCTCTATGTTAAGTGCTCTGCCTCAAATAAGTCTGTTATTTGGTCTTCATTTATTATGTCCTGATTTTAATATAACAATGCCTTTAATAAAACTGCAAGTTTGAAAATATAATGGAGGAAACAATTATACTTAAATTGATTTAATTCTAAGAATAAAGATATAAACAGAAATGACCAAATAGAAGTACATACTACCATAAAGTATTTTGCCAAGAGTATTCATGTTCAAATAAATGATGCAAAAATGTTCACAGTGGTATTATTCACTACAGATAAAATATGGAATCCAGCCAAGTGTCCACTGAAAGATGAGTAGGAGAGCGAAACGTGGTGTATATCCAATGGGATATTATTCGGCCTTCACAAGGAAGGAAATTCTGACACGTGCTACAATACGGATGAACCTTGAGGATATTACGCTAAGTGAAATATGCCAGCCACAAAAAGACAAATACTACACAATCCCATTTAACATGAGATACCTGGAGTAATTAAAAATTACAGAGACAGAAAGTAGAATGCTGGTTGCCACGGGTCAAGGAGTGAAATGGGGAGTTACTGTTTAATGAGCACAGAGTTCACTTTTATAAGATTGTGCATAGTAGTCTCAAACTAGAAAACAACCCAAATTTTGACAAGCAGAGATAGGTTGGATAAATTATGCTGTTTCCATAAAATGGGAAGTCAAGCAGCTGTAAAAGCAAAGGAAAGAGATGCTGCCTAGGTAATTATATGGAAATAGTCATTGTATTTTATGTAATTTTATATAATATGAAGAAAAAAGTAGTATGTTGAATATTTTATATAGTTTGATATCTTTTATGGGGGATAAAATAAATTTGTGAGTTGTAACAAATATCAACTCTGGAAGGCCACACTAGAAGCTGATAATAGTAGTTTCTGTTAGTGTGGGAAAAGCATGTGAACTGGACGGATGGAAAGCAGCACTGGAACACCTTTTACTACACATATAAATATGAACCATAGGAACAGACTGCTAATCCCCAAAACGTCCTAATCATACAGTTTCTGTTTGACATACTAGTAAAACAACAACTACAAAACCCTTTGTCATCTTACCTGCAATCCAGCCCCATAAGAATCCTCACAATTTACATAATGTCCTAACATGGCATGTTGTGCTCGTAATTCATTATCCCGTATTCTTTCATGCAGGTGGGTAATTTGTTGCTTCTGCCTGCAAAACATAAGTTGGGGTCACATTACAAAAAACATACTTTTATAAGTTGATCTAATTAAAAGCAGAATTTTCAGTATTCTAATTTGGCATTAAGAGTTAGAAGTATGATCTTAAAATTCATAATAAGAAATCTTTTTAAACCACAGTGCCATGAGATATGTTAAATATAGAAAAAAGTTTATACTGAGTACTTCTCGTTACTTAAAAGAACATAATCTTTTGTAGAATACTCTTTCTAGGTTCTAACAAAGTCATGCTTTGCTTTCTTTCTTCTTGCTGCCTAATATACAAACTGTTTCATTCTCAGTCTGGAATGCCTTTGTCTTAATATCATTAAATTATTTTCATTCATCCAAATTCTTTTCAACACGCAATACCAATTGAAACATCTGAAAAAACTCACTGTAAGGATTGACAGGAATTTTTATAAATATCATGTAGTTCAATTGCTGTACTCTGCCTGCACCTTATCTGCAATACCCAGGTTGCATGATCTACGCACAAGCATCACCCAGGATGGAGAACTCAGGTGGTGGCGGATTTACACCTCTTGACAGCACTGAAATCTCATTTTAATGTAGCCTCGTGCTGGACCCAGACACACTGAAGTTCATATATTTCCTCAGTGGATCATAACTTACTTTAATCAGATGGTGTAACTTTTGTGAATGTTTCCTAAAACATTTGAAAACTGTTAATGTGTCAGGCAACACGCTGAGTTTTATATGTTTTATCATTAATCGTCAAAAATTTAATAATAAGACTCATAATGAGGTTATAAGAGATAGAGAGGGAAGACAGATTGAAATAAAAGAAGAGGTGACCAAAGGTATAGGGTGGAAAGAGGAAGACCATTAAATTTTACTAATTTGTTTATATTATACTATAAAGTATGTAATGCTGCTGCTGCTGCTAAGTCGCTTCAGTCGTGTCCGACTCTGTGTGACCCCATAGACGGCAGCCCACCAGGCTCCCCCGTCCCTGGGGTTCTCCAGGCAAGATCACTGGAGTGGGTTGCCATTTCCTTCTCCAATGCATGAAAGTGAAAAGTGAAAGTGAAGTCACTGAATCGTGTCCAACTCTCAGCGACCCCATGGACTGCAGCCCACCAGGCTCCTCCATCCATGGGATTTTCCAGGCAAGAGTACTGGAGTGGGGTGCCATTGCCTTCTCTGGAGGGGGGGATAACAGGACATAACATGTCTTAAAAAATGTAATAATTTAAAACTATTTTATTACTAAAAAATTTCATCATTTGAGGTTTCAGCATTGTGTATGTTTCCCACTTAATTACATGTGGAAGTAAAATCACATTATAATTTTGCTAGGTAAACTTTTAAAATCAGTGGTGAATTCTCTGGTATAGTGTGGATTTAAAAAAAAATAGAATTCATATTAAATGTCCTTCAAACTCACCTGCTTTATAACCTGGGATTTATGATCAGATTCCTAAAGCAAGGCATATGTGTATATATCAGGTTATTAAAAGTTATTAAAACTCTAATTTCACATATATGATTAATTAACAGATGAGATTTTGCTCACAGCAATTTATAGTACAGCTTTCATTTTGAGACAGATTTCATAATGCAAGATGGGGTATTTATTTATTTATTTATATCATATTTATTCTCCATCATGTGTTGAATTAAGATTTCATTATTTTTATCAGTTTACTTGAGTATTTAATACAGTTTTAATAGTGTGTTTCTAAGTTATTTTGGCTGTTTATACCTAGATGTATTTATTGTTCAGTTGCTCAGTCATGTCCGACTCTTTGTGACCCCACAGACTGCAGCACGCCAGGCCTCCCTGTCCTTCACCATCTCCTGGAGCCTGCTCAAACTCATGTCTGTTGAGTCGGTGATGCCATCCAACCACTCATCCTCTGCTGTCCCCTTCTCTGGCCTTCACTCTTTCCCATCGAGGTCTTTTCTAAGGAGCAGGCTCTTTGAATCAGGTGGCCAAGGTATGGGAGCTTCAGCTTCAGCATCATTCCTTCCAATGAATATTCAGGACTGATCTCCTATGGGATGGACCGATTGGATCTCCTTGCAGTCCACTCCAGCACTCTTGCCTGGAAAATCCCATGGACGGAGGAGCCTGATAGTCTATAGTCCATGGGGTCGCAAAGAGTCGGATACGACTGAGCGACTTCACTCACTTGCAGTCCAAGGGACTCTCAAGAGTCTTCTCCTACATCACAGTTTAAAAGCGTCAGTTCTTTAGTGCTCAACCTTCTTCATGGCTCAACCCTCACATCCATACATGACTACTGGAAAAACCATAGCTTTGACTAGACGGACCTTTGTTGGCAAAGTGATGTCTTTGCTTTTTAATATGCTGTCTAGGTTGATCATAGCTTTTCTTCCATGGAGCAACTGTCTTTTAATATCATGGCTGCAGTCAGCATCTACAGTGATTTTGGAGCCCCAAAAATAAAGTCTCTGTTTCTGTTATTTCCCCATCTATTTGCCATGAAGTGATGGGACTGGATGCCATATCTTGGTTTTTTGAATGTTGAGATTTAAGACAGCTTTTTCACCTTCATCAAGAGGCTCTTTAGTTCCTCTTCACTTTTTGCCGTAAGGGTGGTGTCATCTGCATATCTGAGGTTATTTTGACATTTCTCCCAGCAATCTTGATTCCAGCTTGTGCTTCATCCAGCCCAGCATTTCGTCTGATGTACTCTGCATATAAGTTAAATAAGCAGGGTGACAATATACAGCCTTGACATACTCCTTTCCCGATTTGTAACAAATCTGTTGTCCCATGTTCAGTTCTAACTGTAGCTTTTTGACCTGCATACAGGTTTCTCAGGAGGCAGATCAGGTGGTCTGGTATTCCCATCTTTTTAAGAATTTTCCACAGTTTGCTGTGATCCACACAAAGACTTTATGTAGCAATGAAGCAGAAATAGATGTCTTTCTGAAATTCTCTTATTTTTTCTATGATTCAATGGATGTTGTCAATTTGATATCTGGTTCCTGTGCCTTTTCTAAATCCAGCTTGAACATCTGGAAGTTCTCAGTTCATGTACTGGTGAAGTCTAGCTTGCAGAATTTTGAGCCTTACTTTGCTGGCGTGTGAAAGGAGTACAATTGCGAGGTAGTTTGAACATTCTTTGGCACTGCCTTTCTTTGAGATTGGAAAGAAAACTGACCTTTTCCAGCCTGTGGCCACTGCTGACTTTTCCAAATTTGCTGGCATATTGAGTTCAGCACTTTACCAGCATCATCTTTTAGGATTTGAAATAGCTGAGCTGGGATTCCATCACCTCCGTTAGCTTTGTTTACAATGATGCTTCCTAAGGCCCACTTGACTTCGCACTCCAAGGTATGTGGTTCTAGGTGAGTGGTCACACCATCAGATCAGGAAGAAGGCAAGGATGTCCTGCTACCCACTGCTTTTCAGCATTGTCCCTGAAGCCCTAGCTAGTGAAGATATGAGTGCAAAGTTCTGCAGCATCACACTGAGGTATGGGCATCTCTGAGCCTCATCAAGGAGCCTCCATTCCTCCCAGGAGAAGTACGCAGCAACGTCTTCAACTCATACTGTTCCTGAGGTGGGTCCCTTAGCGTTGCCACTGCCATCAGACTCTGGCCAGAGTGGGCCGCGAGTGGCCAGGGGATGGGACATGCAGGTTCCGCTCCAGGCCCTGGTGCAGGGCACCTGGGGTGGCATTGTGGAACCTCAGAGCCACTTCTTTGGCACGTGGACAGCACCTCCTCTCACGCCTTTTAGGTCTCATCACAGGATCCCGAACCAGTGCTCCCGAACCAGAACAGACTCACTGGCAGTTTAAAAGAACCTAGGTATATAGCATCGTAAAATCAAGTTCTAAATCTGTTTTGTTTCAAGGCCAACTGCTATACCATGTGAAATTCCATTCGGACACCAAACACTGCACCTTAGCACTGGATTTACAACTCGTAGGGCAGAGTCCCCAGCAAGAAAGCCTCACTTCAGATGCCAGACAAGTGGCATCCCAGGTCACCCACACTTTTAGCCAACTGGCTACAAATCTGGTGAGTTCCCAAAATTTTTATTATAGAATTTCACTGCATGGGCATGACCGATTAAATCACCAGCTGTGTGACTGAACTCAATCTCCAGTCCCCTCTTCTCCCTGGAGGCTGAACTAGCTCCAAGACCCAACCCTCTGACCACAGGGTTGGTCTCTCTGGTGAACAGCCCAGGTCGTGAAGCAGATATCCAGGGCTCAAGAATCACCTCATTAGCATAAATGCAGGTGTGTTCTAGGGCTCATGAATAAAAAAGACCTGTATATTGTCACCCTGCTTATTTAACTTCTATGCAGAGTACATCATGAGAAACGCTGGGCTGGATGCAGCACAAGCTGGAATCAAGACTGCTGGGAGAAATATCAATAACCTCAGATATGCAGATGACACCACCCTTATGGCAGAAAGTGAAGAAGAACTAAAGAGCCTCTTGAAGAAAGTGAAAGAGTGAAAAAGTTGGCTTAAAGCTCAACATTCAGAAAACAAAGATCATGGTATCTGGTCCCATCACTTCATGGCAAATAGATAGGGAAACAGTGTCAGACTTTATTTTGGGGGGCTCCAAAATCACTGCAGATGGTGACTGCAACCATGAAATAAAAAGATGCTTACTCCTTGGAAGAAAAGTTATGATCAACCTAGACAGCATATTCAAAAGCAGAGACATTACTTTGCCAACAAAGGTCAGTCTCATCAAAGCTATGGTTTTTCCAGGAGTTATGTATGGATGTGAGAGTTGTACTATAAAGGAAGCTGAGTGCCGAAGAATTGATGCTTTTGAACTGTGGTGTTGGAGAAGAGTCTTGAGGGTCCCTTGGACTGCAAGGAGATCCAACCAGTCCATCCTAAAGGAGATCAGTCTTGAGTGTTCACTGGACAGACTGATGTTGAAGCTGAAATCCAATACTTTGGCCACCTAATGTGAAGAGCTGACTCATATGAAAAGACCCTGATGCTGAGAAAGACTGAAGGCGGGAGGAGAAGGGGACGACAGAGGATGAGATGGTTGGATGGCATCACTGACTCAATGGAGATGAGTTTGA
Organism: Aepyceros melampus; assembly: GCA_006408695.1. Lineage (NCBI taxonomy): Eukaryota > Metazoa > Chordata > Mammalia > Artiodactyla > Bovidae > Aepyceros > Aepyceros melampus. The sequence goes on along the minus strand of SJXQ01002027.1, from coordinate 480,010 downwards.
GTAGACTTCTGGAGTTGATGATGGACAGGGAGGCCTGGCGTGCTGTGGTCCCTGGGGTTTGCAAAGAGTCAGACATGACTGAACAATTGAACTGAACTGAAAGATTTAGTCTCCTTCCCAAGAACCCCGAAACACTGGCTAGTCAGATTTCTTAATATTGGACAAAATTTAAGAAGATTTGTAGGTACTATATTGGAAATTGCAAGTAATGACAGAATGAGATTCTCCTCCATGCCGACAGTATCATTTGCTAATAGCATTAATTCAGCTGTCTCCACTGAGCGTAGCGGGTTTCCTCTCTGAATCAGGCTCCAGTGTGCTGACTTATATTTTATCTGTTCAATTCAGCGGCAGGAGCCAAGGAACTTCTAAGTGTAAACCATTATAAGAACCATGAGTATCAGCAACAGCATAGATTAACCAAAAACCTTAGCTTCTTTTTCATTAAAATGAGGCTATTTCCTCTGAACAAATATTTAGTGAGTTTCTATTACGGGTAATAAAATATACTTGAAACTCTCTTCTGTGAATGAGCTCAGAATCTACTGAGGAAAGAAAATTACATAAACATATCTATTATATACACAAAACACATATAATGAAGCTACTCTTTGTTAATAGCCACTATGCATCAGACAGGATTAAGACTTTTTACACACATTCATTCATTTAATCCTCATGCTGTACAGCTAGGTGGGAGAGGGGAGTTGCCTAAAACAGTGATCTTTGAAAACCTCACTTTTTACTTAAGTAGTGAAACTCCTTGTACCCAGGCAGACGAGACAATCAATTTGCAAAAGGTCAAGTATCTTATTCTGAATTACCTAAATGGTTAGTATCAATTATAAAGAATTAGGAAACCAGGTTTCCTCCTTTGAGTTGCTTTTGCAACTAAATTACGTGCTTTTTCTCATAAGATGGGGGACACTTAAGAACAGTTTCTTTTTCTTAATTTTTTAAAAAATTTTATTTTATATTGGAGTATAGTTGATTAACAATGCTCTATTAGTTTCAAGTGTACAGCAAAGTGATTTAGTTACACATATAAATGTATATTCTTTTCCAAATTATTTTCCCATTTAGGTTATTACAGAATATTGAACAGATTTCCCCTGTGCTATATATACAGTAGGTCCTTGTTGGTTATCTATTTTAAAAATACATGCATGTGAATTCCAAACTTTCAATCTATTGCTCTGATCATTTCCCACTGGTAGCCATAAGAAGAACAGTTTCTATAGCAGCTAATTTTCCTTAACATTTGATCTTCTTTGATCTAATTAACCAAAATCTACAAAAGCTATAGGCATGGTAAAAAAAAAAATTTTTTTTTCTCATGCAATCATGAACAACTTGATATTTTCAGGAATAATACACAGTGTACAATTTTTAGTTAAGTGACTTGAAAGGTATNAAAAAGTTGGCTTAAAGCTCAACATTCAGAAAACAAAGATCATGGTATCTGGTCCCATCACTTCATGGCAAATAGATAGGGAAACAGTGTCAGACTTTATTTTGGGGGGCTCCAAAATCACTGCAGATGGTGACTGCAACCATGAAATAAAAAGATGCTTACTCCTTGGAAGAAAAGTTATGATAACCTAGACAGCATATTCAAAAGCAGAGACATTACTTTGCCAACAAAGGTCAGTCTCATCAAAGCTATGGTTTTTCCAGGAGTTATGTATGGATGTGAGAGTTGTACTATAAAGGAAGCTGAGTGCCGAAGAATTGATGCTTTTGAACTGTGGTGTTGGAGAAGAGTCTTGAGGGTCCCTTGGACTGCAAGGAGATCCAACCAGTCCATCCTAAAGGAGATCAGTCTTGAGTGTTCACTGGACAGACTGATGTTGAAGCTGAAATCCAATACTTTGGCCACCTAATGTGAAGAGCTGACTCATATGAAAAGACCCTGATGCTGAGAAAGACTGAAGGCGGGAGGAGAAGGGGACGACAGAGGATGAGATGGTTGGATGGCATCACTGACTCAATGGAGATGAGTTTGAGTAGACTTCTGGAGTTGATGATGGACAGGGAGGCCTGGCGTGCTGTGGTCCCTGGGGTTTGCAAAGAGTCAGACATGACTGAACAATTGAACTGAACTGAAAGATTTAGTCTCCTTCCCAAGAACCCCGAAACACTGGCTAGTCAGATTTCTTAATATTGGACAAAATTTAAGAAGATTTGTAGGTACTATATTGGAAATTGCAAGTAATGACAGAATGAGATTCTCCTCCATGCCGACAGTATCATTTGCTAATAGCATTAATTCAGCTGTCTCCACTGAGCGTAGCGGGTTTCCTCTCTGAATCAGGCTCCAGTGTGCTGACTTATATTTTATCTGTTCAATTCAGCGGCAGGAGCCAAGGAACTTCTAAGTGTAAACCATTATAAGAACCATGAGTATCAGCAACAGCATAGATTAACCAAAAACCTTAGCTTCTTTTTCATTAAAATGAGGCTATTTCCTCTGAACAAATATTTAGTGAGTTTCTATTACGGGTAATAAAATATACTTGAAACTCTCTTCTGTGAATGAGCTCAGAATCTACTGAGGAAAGAAAATTACATAAACATATCTATTATATACACAAAACACATATAATGAAGCTACTCTTTGTAATAGCCACTATGCATCAGACAGGATTAAGACTTTTTACACACATTCATTCATTTAATCCTCATGCTGTACAGCTAGGTGGGAGAGGGGAGTTGCCTAAAACAGTGATCTTTGAAAACCTCACTTTTTACTTAAGTAGTGAAACTCCTTGTACCCAGGCAGACGAGACAATCAATTTGCAAAAGGTCAAGTATCTTATTCTGAATTACCTAAATGGTTAGTATCAATTATAAAGAATTAGGAAACCAGGTTTCCTCCTTTGAGTTGCTTTTGCAACTAAATTACGTGCTTTTTCTCATAAGATGGGGGACACTTAAGAACAGTTTCTTTTTCTTAATTTTTTAAAAAATTTTATTTTATATTGGAGTATAGTTGATTAACAATGCTCTATTAGTTTCAAGTGTACAGCAAAGTGATTTAGTTACACATATAAATGTATATTCTTTTCCAAATTATTTTCCCATTTAGGTTATTACAGAATATTGAACAGATTTCCCCTGTGCTATATATACAGTAGGTCCTTGTTGGTTATCTATTTTAAAAATACATGCATGTGAATTCCAAACTTTCAATCTATTGCTCTGATCATTTCCCACTGGTAGCCATAAGAAGAACAGTTTCTATAGCAGCTAATTTTCCTTAACATTTGATCTTCTTTGATCTAATTAACCAAAATCTACAAAAGCTATAGGCATGGTAAAAAAAAAAATTTTTTTTTCTCATGCAATCATGAACAACTTGATATTTTCAGGAATAATACACAGTGTACAATTTTTAGTTAAGTGACTTGAAAGGTATCATCAACCACACCATATTCCAAAATAGAAAAGTTTAGCATCTTACTCTCAGCTTCATCCAGAAGAAACTAAATCCTGTCATCTCTCTCTTTGAAATAGTCTCTGTATGTGTTACAATTTTAAAGGCCATTAGTCTAATCTGGTTCCTAGAAAAAAGATATACTATTATTTTGTTCTCATTTTTAGTACTATATGTGCTATATAAAGATTTTTATACATGAACATTTTTGCTTTTAAATTCTGATTCTATTGCTACAGAAAGAGGAGCTACTTTTTCTTCCTCTTATATAATAGCAAATGCATTAATCATCACAAATTTTATAACAGACTTGTAAAATATCAAAGATTATTTAAGACACTGGGTGTGGTATACTGTTCACAAAAACCCGTAATTACTCCCTTCCCTGTATTCCTTACACTCCTTTTGTTGCTCCTGTCCACAGGTGAAGTCTCCTGGCCTTGTGACCAATCAGAGCATAGAGGAAGTGATTCTGTGCCACTTCTCAGCCTATCTCCAAGAGAACGTGTATGCTTCATTTTCTCTTTGAACTTCACCCAGGCACCCTACAAACAAACCCTGGCTAGAATAGTGCAGGATAACAGACCCCTGCAGATGCATGTATGGGAGCATACAGGGCATCCAGGTGAGGCTAGCGTAGGCCAGCCAACTCCTACTCATGACAATGCAGAAGATATAGGCAGTTCTCCAAAGAAGACATACAGATGGCCAAAAGATACATCAAAAGATGCTCAACATTGCTAATTATTAGAGAAATGCAAATCAAAACTACAATTAGGTATGACCTCACACCAGTGAGAATGGCCATCAACCAAAAGTCTACAAATAATAAATGCTGGAGAGGGTGTGGAGAAAAGGGAACCTTCCTATACTGTTGGTGGGAATGAAAATTGGTATAGCTACTATGGAGAACAGTATGGAGGTTCCTTAAAAAACTCAAAGTGGAGCTACCATGTGATCCTGCCATCCCATTCCTGGCCATATATCTGGAGAAAGCTGTAACTTGAGAAGATATGCACCCAATGTTCACTGCAAAACTATTTACAATGGCCAAGACATGAGAACGACCTGAATGTCCACCAACAGATGAATGGATAAAGATGTGGTACCCATAAACAACAGAATATTATGCAGCCATAAAAAAGAATGCAATAATGCCATTTGCAGCAACATGAATGAATCTAGAGATTATCACACTAAGTAAGTCCACGATAAATATTTTACAGTAAAAAAAAATATGGTATCATTCATAGGTGGAATCTAAAATATGACACAAATGAACTTATTTACCAAACAGAAACTCACAGACATAGAAAACAAACTTATGGCTACCAAAGGGGAAAGATGGCAGGAATGGATAAATTAAAAACGAGAGTAACGTAGTGTATGGTGTTAGTCGCTGAGTTGTGTATGACTCTTTGTGACCCTGTGGACTGTAGTCCACCAGGCTTCTCTGTCCATGGAATTCTCCAGGCAAGAATACTGGGGTGGGTTGCCATTTCCTTCTCCAGGGGATCTTCTCAATCCAGGGATCGAACCCAGGTCTCCTGCACTGCAGGCAGATTCTTTACCATCTGAGCCACCACATACACATATAAGGGCCTACAGTATAGCAGAAAGGACTATACTCAATATTTTGTAATAAACCTACATGATAAAAGAATCTGAAAAGGTTATTTATATATAAATATATATGAATATATATATACACATACAGATATATATGAATCATTTAGCTGTATACCTATACATTGTAATCAACTATACTTCAATAAAAAATTTTTTTAATTAAAACAAGAATTGGCCAACTGAGCAACTCTGAATGATTTTGGATTATTTCCTTAGTATCCTTCTATATATACAAAATTGATAAATATAAATATATTTAATAGACTATATTAATAATTATCTGTACTTACTTCCACAGACTGAATGTTGGGAGCCTTCCCTGAGATTCATACATTAAATCCTACTGCCCAACATGTGGTATAGAAGGTGGAGGGTCTTTGGGAAGTGATTAGGTCACAAGACAGAGTTCTCACAAATGCAATCAGGATCACTACAAAAGCAGCTCTGGAGAGCTCCCTTGCCCCTTTCACCACATGAGGCTATAGCAAGAAGATGGCCATCTATGAACCAGGAAGTTGGCTCTCACCAGATTCTCACTGAATTGGCCAGTGCCTTGGACTTCCCAGCCTCCAGAAGTGGGAGAAATAAATATTTATTGTCTATAAGCATTCTCAGAGAAGGAATGGCAACCCACTCCAGTACTCTTGCCTGGGAAATCCCATGGACAGAGGAGCCTGGTAGGCTGCAGTCCATGGGGTCGCGAAGAGTCGGACACGACTGAGCGACTTCACTTTCACTTTTCACTTTCATGCATTGGAGAAGGAGATGGCAACCCACTCCAATGTTCTTGCCTGGAGAATTCCAGGGACGGGAGCCTGGTGGGCTGCCGTCTATGGGGTCCCACAGAGTTGGACACGACTGATGTGACTTAGCAGTAGCAGTATAAGCATTCTATTATTTTTCTTTGCATTGTTCATTTAAAAAGGCATTCTGATCTCTCCTTGCTATTCTCTGGAACTCTGCATTCAGATGGGTACATCTTTCCTTTTCTCCTTTGCCTTTCATGTCTCTTCTTTTCTCAGCTATTTGTAAGGCCTCCTTAGACTACCATTTTGCCTCTTTGCATTTCTTTTTCTTGGGGATGGTTTTCATCAGCACCTCCTGTACAATGATGCTGGGAAAGACTGAAGGCAGGAGGAGAAGGGGATGACAGAGGATGAGATGGATGGATGGCATTACCAACTCAATGGACATGAGTTTGAGCAAAGTCTGGGAGATGGTGAAGGATGGGAAAGGCTGGTGTGCTACAGTCTATGGGGTCACAAAGAGTCCAACACGACTGAGTAACTGAACAATAATAAGCTACCCAGTCTACGGTATTTTGTTATAGCAGCCCAAATGAACTAAGATATCTGTTGACTTATACTCAATAGAATGGTATAATGGTGTCTAAAAAATAATAAAAGCTGAGTGATTCTCATTGAGGACAAATCAATTCATATTAATGAAGGTCTTAATTTTGGTCTGTTTAAAAACAGCATTAATTTTGAGTATATACAATAAATTATTAAAAATATATATCCAACTGTGTCTGTACTTATACATAAAATTCACTTATACTAGAAACATCTAATATTTTAAGACAGTTTTTCATAAAATCAATTGTAATGATCTCTTGCAGTCTTCCTTCATTTACCAGGCATGACGTTATCAAGCACTAAGCACATGTACTACATGCCAGGCTCTGTTCAAGATGTTGAGAACATAGTAGAGAATAAGGAAGCCAGAAGGTCTATGCACTAGTTTATATTCCAGCAGATCATGCTTAACATTAAATTTCTAAGCAAAATCTTTTGAAATTTCAACTATTAAATATATTTAAAGGTTTGAATAACGATTTAATTTTAACATTAAAATATCTAGTACTTTATCTCATAAAAGCACATGAAAATAAGTAGTAACCAGCACTGATTAAGAGAGAAGGCAATGGCACCCCACTCCAGTACTCTTGCCTGGAAAATCCCATGAATGGAGGAGCCTGGTAGGCTGCAGTGCGTGGGGTCACTAAGAGTTGAACACAACTGAGCGACTTCACTTTCACTTTTCACTTTCATGCACTGGAGAAGGAAATGGCAACCCACTCCAGTGTTCTTGCCTGGAGAATCCCAGGGAAGGGGGTAACCCTAGCGGGCTGCCGTCTATGAGGTCACACAGAGTCGGACACGACTGAAGAGACTTAGCAGCACTGATTAAGAAAAAATGCCTTCTCAAGCTATCTTCCAATTACCATGACAGGCAACAGGTTTAATTATCCCCAAAGTATACATAAATGAGGTAGAACCAATATAGATCATAAATAACTAAGTAATATTAAGATTTACTGCTCAGAATAATCAGGAGTCTATTCAGTTTAAAGTAATTTTTTTCAGAGCTTTGGTACTCCAATAGGTAAAATTTTGGAAATGTCTGGCACTGGGAATAGACAGACATGAGACTTCAATGTCCTTGTAAGGTTCTATTTCTTAAACTCTTAAGTGGTAGGTACAAAGATACTTGCTTTATTAATCTATACTTCTGCATGCCTGAAATACTCAGTAATAAAAAAAAAAAGACTCACCGATCAATTACAATCTCTTTCTGCCTTAACAGTCCTTCTTTTATTTTCAGCACTGATTCCCACTTACTGAAATCTTGATAGCCAGGAGGTGAATAACTTTGACGAGATATCCAGACAAAACCTGCACAAACATGTTTACACTATTAGTATACTAAAAGTGGCTAAAGGGAATATTTATATGTCATCTAGTATTTTCCCAATGATTTTCATAACAAAAAATTTAAACTACACCTGTGAATACAACATAACATGAAGAATTTCAAGGAAGTTCTAAAGTAAATGTACAAATCTAATCAAGAATTGGTAGACAACAGAACTGATTATAATACTAAATGTAAGATGCTGGTCTCATTATCTTGTGGAAGGTTTCTGAAAATAAGAAAATTAATCATTTCCTAAGGAAGGAGTACAGTAAGGCTAGACTAGACTGTATATGTATTACCAGAAGGGTTTCCACATCTTGAAACTGTCATTCATCACATCATCCTCTAATTACATTAAAATTTCAAAAGCTAAAATATTTTCCCAAAGTAGTAAATATATCCATAAAAAATGACTATTAATCAGATAATCTAGATGACTGCTGGTCTCTAGTGTATCATTTGGAAAAAAAAAATCTGTTTAGACTTTTTAAAATATTTAAGATATTTAAACAACACAAACAACAACAAAACCAATGTAGCATATCGTCAAACTTCTACCAATGAGACAAAATTAAAATTTTAATACTGGTGGTACTGGCAGAACTGACTCCTGAAAATGATGCTGAAGTTCTAACCCCTAACACCTCAGGATGCAGCCTCGTTTAGAAATACAGACTCTGCAGATAAAGTCACGATGAAGGCATTAGACTAACACAAAAGGGGAAATGTGAACCCAGACACGCAGAGGGAAGACTGTGTAAAGAGAGATTGCCAGAAAGCCACTAGAAACCAGCCTGAAACAGACTTTTATTCACAGCCCTCAGGAGGAATTCATTCTGCCAACACCTTGATTCTCAACTTTTAGCCTCCTTACTGTGAGACATAAAGTTCTGTTGTGTAAGCTACCTTGTTTGTCTGTTATGGCAACTCTAATACAACTGGTAAATCAAACAGGAACACAAACTCCTTGGCAAGCTAAGAGATGCTCATGAACACCAAAAAAGCAACTTTCAAGGAATTCGAATTCAAACTTGCAGTAATATCTTTATCCTTTGCTTTCAAAGATCTACTGACAAAGACTTGCTTCTGAATAAACCGGTAACTGGGTGACATCAGCTAGTCCTAGATTAAACCTTTAAAATGCCTGTCAAGTAATACTAGGACAGGATGTTTCAGGCAGCAGCAGATGAACAGACTAAGAATGGAAGAAACTAGGTGATAACAGGGTACTTAACTTTGTCAAATGGGCAGATATTTGGAGTCGAGATGACACACAGGGTTATAGAGACAGCTTAGTCAGAGATTTAGTTTTTGAATTTCCTTCCTTCTTCTGCCTAATATACAACTCAGGTTGATACTGGGCCAACGTGCACCAGTACAGATATATTAGTTGCAGTACCAAAGCATTTTCACTGTGGTTGAAAACAGATGCTGCCCAAACACCTTGAAAGGCCTTCCCTAGTGGCTAGATGGTAAAGAATCTCCCTGCAACGCAGGAGACCCAGGTTCAATCCCTGGGTCAGGAAGAGTCCCTGGAGAAGACGACGGAAACCCACTCCAGTATTCCGGCCTGAAGCCACCGTCCACGGGGTCACAAAGAGTCAGACATAACTGAGCAACTAACACTCAAACCCCCTGAATGTCCTATCCACTACCTAGGCCACTCCTCAGAGCTTTCCGTCACCCAACAAAGAGTTACTTCCTGGCATAAACGGGGGCCTTCAGGACACCACTCATGGCATCCTTCCTGACTGGCTGGTTTCTCCTAATCAGTCTCTCAAAATTCTCCCATTTCAATACTATCTACCAGCTTATATGTAGCCGCCAGAGCCAGGATTCAAATACAGGCAGCCCAACAAAAGAGTACCACACTGTACCACTCTTTCTATTATGGCCCAGCTGACCAAGAAGGTATTTCAAATTTCATATCACAGAAACTAGAAAAAATGTTTGACAGTAACTGCTCTTAAAATCTTAAGAGACAATTAAGCACTATAAACAATATTACTATGTTAAGAGAAAGTCTGCTTATCACAACTCCATGTTACTTCAGTTTTCAGTTCAGTTCAGTCACTCAGTTGTGTCCGACTCTTTGCAACCCCATGAATCGCAGCACACCAGGCCTCCCTGTCCATCACCAACTGCTGGAGTTCACTCAAACTCATATCCATCAAGTCGGTGATGCCATCCAGCCATCTCATCCTCTGTCATCCCCTTCTCCTCCTGCCCCCAATCCCTCCCAGCATCAGAGTCTTTTCCAATGAGTCAACTCTCCACATGAGGTGGCCAAAGTACTGGAGTTTCAGCTTTAGCATCATTCCTTCCAAAGAAATCCCAGGGCTGATCTCCTTGCAGTCCAAGGGACTCTCAAGAGTCTTCTCCAACACCACAGTTCAAAAGCATCAATTCTTCGGCACTCAGCTTTCTTCACAGTCCAACTCTCACATCCATATATGACCACTGGAAAAACCATAGCCTTGACTAGACGGACCTTAGTCGGCAAAGTAATGTCTCTGCTTTTGAATATACTATCTAGGTTGGTCATATCTTTCCTTCCAAGGAGTAAGCGACTTTTAATTTCATGGCTGCAGTCACCATCTGCAGTGATTCTGGAGCCCCCCAAAATAAACTCAGCCACTGTTTCCACTGTTTCCCCACCTGTTTCCCATGAAGTGATGGGACTGGATGCCATAATCTTCGTTTTCTGACTGTTGAGCTTTAAGCCAACTTTTTTACTCTCCTCTTTCACCTTCATCAAGAAGCTCTTTAGTTCTTTTTTGCTTTCTGCCATAATGGTGGTGTCATCTGCATATCTGAGGTTATTGATATTCCTCCCAGCAATCTTGATTCCAGCTTGTGCTTCTTCTAGCCCAGCGTTTCTCATGATGTACTCTGCATAGAAGTTAAATAAGCAAGGTGACAATATATAGCCTTGACAAACTCCTTTTCCTATTTGGAACCAGTCTGTTGTTCCATGTCCAGTTCTAACTTTTGCTTCCTGACCTGCATATAGTTTTCTCAAGAGGCAGGTCAGGTGGTCTGGTATTCCCATCTCTTTCAGAATTTTCCACAGTTTACTGTGATCCACATAGTCAAAGGCTTTGGCATAGTCAATAAAGCAGAAATAGATGTTTTTCTGGAACTCTCTTGCTTTTTCCATGATCCAGCGGATGTTGGCAATTTGATCTCTGGTTACTCTGTCTTTTATAAAACCAGCTTGAACATCTGGAAGTTCATGGTTCATGTACTGCTGAAGCCTGGCTTGGAGAATTTTGAGCATTACTTCACTAGCGTGTGAGATGAGTGCAATTGTGCAGTAGTTTGAGCATTCTTTGGCATTGCCTTTCTTTGGGATTGGAATGAAAACGGACCTTTTCCAATGACTATCAATTTAATGGGTAGTCATTTCATGCAATTTAGTCAAACTGTAGTTTAAACAGGAATTCATTAAAAGTGGTAACAACTAAGACCATATTAATAATTCTAAAACTCAACATAAGTTGTGGAAATTATCAGCATGATATGGTACACTGTTTGTGCTATAATTATTTCATTTGTAGAATAAAAGTGAATATTTAATTTATATATTGAATTAAATATTAATCTCCTGGTAATACATTACAGATATTTTAAATCCTGGGTTTGTATATCATTTTCATGCCTAACAGAAAACTGAGAGAGCTTGAGCATTTACAGTATCCTCTTCCAAGAATCTATAAAAGTTTCCTCCACTGCAGATTACAAGTCAGGAAAGACCTATACCATGATATTTTAAGCTATGCTTTGCTTTACACATCTTGTACTTATTTCAGTGAGACAAGTGCCTAGACAGTAGGTGCTGATCTGTACAAGATGACATGAATTATTCTATTCTTCCACAAGTTAGCTGCTAAAAATTTTCCCCACGGTTGACAACTTCCTAAGGAAGTCTCTTCTTATTTTATAAAACTTCTTGGCATCAAGAAATCTACAATATACTTGGTTTACAGCACTTCATCCACTGACAAGATGGAATGCTGAAGTACTGAGTTGGCCAAAAATTTCGTTAAGTTTTTCTGTAACGGTGTATGGAAAAACTTCAATGAACTTTTTTGCCAATCCAATACTTGCCAGATACATTTATGAATACATATAAAACAAAATGAGACTTTATTCTTCCAATTTGTACCTTCCTTGATCTAAACCCTTTAGAAAACAAACCCCAAAATAAATGAGCAAATAGGAAGAAAGGAAATGAAACCTTTCTCTGTAATTAAGACAATTAAACAATTACCAAACCAGCTGCATGGCAGTCTTCTTACTAAACTTCAATCCTGATTCATAAAATAGTCTAAAAATGAGAATGAATCCTGACAACTAAATGCTGCAGGCGGTGTGTAATTAGCCGCTCAGTCGTGTCAGACTCTGTCACCCCATGGACTATAGCCCGCCAGGCTCCTCTGTCCATGGAAATTCTCTAGACAAGAATACTGGAGTGGGTTGCCATGCTCTCCACCAGGGGATCTTCCCAACCCAGGGATCCAAACTCAGGTCTCCCACATTGCAGGCAGATTCTTTACCATCTAAGCCACCAGGGAAGCCTTAATTCTGACTCATTAAAACAGTTTAAAAATGAGAATGAATCCTAACAACCAAATGCTGCAGGTAGAGTTACATGTAATTTAAAAAATCTGTTTATATCTGCCCTACACTGAAAATGACAATTACGGAAACAGGTTACCTATTAAGGCTTTTATAATGAGGCCTTAGTGTATACTATTCTAAATGAAGTTATAGAACACAACTTGAAACACCTAGTAAGAGATATTAAAATCATAGCAAGGCAGCTACTGTACCTTTATGATTTTGCACACTATATAAACAACTACATTACTTAAGATATACAGAAAAGAAACAACTGATGAAATTTTATTTTTAATATAATTTATAGCAAATTGGAAGTTTGTATCCTTTGACCTACATCTTCCGATCTCCCCACCGCCCTAACCTCTGGTAACACTACTCTAGTTTTTATTTCTATAAGTTTGGCATTTTTAGATTCTACACGTAAGTGACATCATACGGTATTTGTGTCCTCTGACTTATTTCATTTGGTCAACTAACTTTCACAAGGAGTACAAAGCTGATTAAATGGGGAATTGAATTTGGTATCTAATCAAAAGAAGTGAAAAATGTATGTCTACAAAGACCTACAGGCAAACACTTCATCACTCCAAACTGGAAACAAACCATTAACTGATAAATGGATAAACTGTGCCACATCCACAAAATGCAATACTAGCTTAACAAAAACAAAATGTATACCTAAACGCCGTGGGCCTACACTTTATTTTTCTCTCTACCTCACAAAGTAAGATTGCGGTGAAATCAAGGTCTTGCCTGCCTGGGGAAAATGTGTAATTACTGAAAGATGCACTGCAGATGATACAATGCACCACCTCAGCTATAATTTCCTACCTATTCATCACTACGGTACTATTTTACGTTGATAAATAATTGAGAGAGAAAAGATCAGGTGAAGTAAATACTGTACACCAAGGATGCAAAAACAGAGTTGGTAATGAAGGGCAGCAGAATATGCCCCTCCAAAATACAACTGGAGGAGCTCATCAACATGCCTCCATAATTAATGACATGGTAAAGCAGTGGCCACAGGACTGGAAAAGGTCAGTTTTCATCCCAATTCCAAAGAAAGGCAATGCCAAAGAATGCTCAAACTACTGCACAATTGCACTCATCTCACATGCTAGTGAAGTAATGCTCAAAATTCTCCAAGCCAGACTTCAGCAATATGTGAACCGTGAACTCCCTGATGTTCAAGCTGGTTTTATAAAAGGCAGAGTAACCAGAGATCAAATTGCCAACATCTGCTGGATCATGGAAAAAGCAAGAGAGTTCCAGAAAAACATCTATTTCTGCTTTATTGACTATGCCAAAGCCTTTGACTGTGTGGATCACAGTAAACTGTGGAAAATTCTGAAAGAGATGGGAATACCAGACCACCTGACCTGCCTCTTGAGAAATCTGTATGCAGGTCAGGAAGCAACAGTTAGAACTGGACATGGAACAACAGACTGGTTCCAAATAGGAAAAGGAGTACGTCAAGGCTGTATATTGTCACCCTGCTTATTTAACTTATATGCAGAGTACATCATGAGAAATGCTGGACTGGAAGAAACACAAGCTGGAATCAAGATTGCTGGGAGAAATATCAATAATCTCAGATATGCAGATGACACCACCCTTATGGCAGAAAGTGAGGAGGAGCTAAAAAGCCTCTTGTTGAAAGTGAAAGAGGAGAGTGGAAAAGTTGGCTTAAAGCTCAACATTCAGAAAACGAAGATCATGGCATCTGGCCCCATCACTTCATGGGAAATAGATGGGGAAACAGTAGAAACAGTGTCAGACTTTGTTTTTTTGGGCTCCAAAATCACTGCAGATGGTGACTGCAGCCATGAAATTAAAAGGCGCTTACTCCTTGGAAGAAAAGTTATGACCAACCTAGATAGTATATTCAAAAGCAGAGACATTACTTTGCCGACTAAGGTCCGTCTAGTCAAGGCTATGGTTTTTCCTGTGGTCATGTATGGATGTGAGAGTTGGACTGTGAAGAAAGCTGAGTGCCGAAGAATTGATGCTTTTGAACTGTGGTGTTGGAGAAGACTCTTGAGAGTCCCTTGGACTGCAAGGAGATCCAACCAGTCCATTCTGAGGGAGATCAACCCTGGGATTTCTTTGGAAGGAATGATGCTAAAACTGAAGCTCCAGTACTTTGGCCACCTCATGCGAAGAGTTGACTCATTAGAAAAGACCCTGATGCTGGGAGGAATTAGGGGCAGGAGGAGAAAGGGACGACCGAGGATGAGATGGCTGGATGGCATCAATGGACATGAGTCTGAGTGAACTCCGGGAGTTGGTGATGGACAGGGAGGCCTGGCGTACTGCGATTCATGGGGTCGCAAAGAGTCATACACGACTGCGCGACTGAACTGAACTGAATTATCCTGAGCGGTAGGCAGCTGAAATCCAGCCAATGCAGGGAGAGGCTTTCTCTGAACTCTACTCTCTGCCTAAGGACAGATCCTCCCAAAGGAACTCAATTGTCATAAATCCCCTCCCCGGGAGTTTCATCAGAGAGGACTGGCTCTCATCCGGAAAAGACGACTAGAAGCAGACAGTGTACCCAGACAAAGTTCCTCACAGGTTATCATCTCTCCTATCTATTCTTCTAAGGCCTATTCATCTCTCTTAAAAATCATCTATCTCCCTTGAGAGGCCTGTATACTTCCTCTGCTTTTCTTGAACTGAGCGGTATCTAATCCTGAATTCTAAAGCTACCACTCTGAGTTCCTCATTTTCCCCTGAGTGTCTTCCATGGGTACACAAGGTACACATGTTAATAAACTTCTATTTGTTTCTCTTGTAATCCATCTTTTATTACAAGGGTCTCAGCTAAGAACTAAGAACGGTAGAGAGAAAATTATTTGTCCTCCCATACAACAACTTACAAGCTGGTTCTTAAGAGCTGTCGATACTTAAGAAGAACAAAGAAGCTGTCCAGTAGGACGGGGGGCAATTCTGCTCCCAAATATGAAAAGGAAGAAAGTATTTTATATTCAAATAATGTCTTCCCTATAACCAGCAGTAACACATTTTTATCCCAAGTATTTAGAAAACAATTAAGAATTTCCATTCAATAAAGTTGTAACTGGTCAGGAGAGGAATACCATTTTGTGGCAGAATTTCAAGTCATCAGTCACGTTTCTACTTGCCCATAACTAATGTAAGTAATCAAAGAGAAAGTAATTTAAACATATGAATATACAATTTATAGCTTGTGAATAATAATAAAATTTTAACTAGACATGAGCATGAAATCTAGAAGATAATTATAAAGACATGTAGCTGTGAGCGAACTCCAAGTATGGAACAGAAAGGAAGTCATCAAAGTCAGGAACATTTCAAAATCTGTTCAGCAAAACAAGGACACCTTTCATAAGTAAACATTTTAAATATATAATTGGTAGTTACCAGACTCGGGGAGGGAGGGGAGCTCCTCGTTTAGATGTTTTACCTAAAAATGCTTAAGATACCCTGTTGCAGTGGTGGCAGAGAAAAGAAAGCAGCAGCCCAGCCACAGTCTAGCCAGAGTGCTCTCGCTCAGTCATGTCCGCTCTCCATACCCCACCAGCTGGGGCCCACCCGCCCACCTGGCTCCTCTGCCAATGGAATTTTCCAAGCAAGAATACTCAAGTGGGTTGCCATTTCCTACTCCAGGGGATCGTCCCAACCCAGGGATTGAACCTGTGTCTCTGATATCCCCTGCACTGGCAGGTGGATTCCTCACCACTGTGCCACCTGGGAAACCCCGTCTAGGCAGTATACTAGCACAACTCTCCTGCATCTAGACCCCAACCGCCCAGAACTCTAACATATGTATGGCCACCTCATTGTAAACAGCAAATTTCAGTCTAATAATTGAACAGGGAAAACATGGATCTACAACAATTCCAAATATATCTATTTAGATGAGACCCAGATGCTATGGAAAGTTGCCAAAATATGTCACGTAATGGTCAAACATGCTTCTAAAATAAGCGCACTATTTGCATCTGAAAATAGCTCCAAATTCTTTGGCCTCAGCCTGGACAAATACTGTTAAACTTAGATAATCTAGTGCTGCCACACTTAACTGGACTACAACCTCTGCAATTCTTCAAGTTTGTTATCTCTCTTTCATTTGCCTTTGTTACTCAGCTCATTCATCACTCACAACATGTCAAATAACACAGCAAATCTTCCTCTCTTTCCTGGAATAATCTATCTGAAGAGATACTCTACGAGTGCTTTTTGGTAAAAGTATCAGGATACCTCACCCAAAGGTAAATTCACAAAGCTCAACAATGCAGATGAAAATAAGTTACAAATTATGTAGAATTTAGAGTTTTTATTCAAAGAGAAGGAAAAACATGGATTACAGAACTGTCATTAAAACAAAATCTGTATCTTACATACTGTATTATTACTAAAAGAATGTGCATAAAATAAAAAAATTCTATCTTTAAGCCCGTGTAATTATTAATGGAATGTATTACTACATTATTTCTCTAAAAAAAAATAAAAACAAATCATATAAAAAATTCTATCCATAAACTTTTTATCAGAGTGACTAATTATAAACAAAAGTCTGCATCGTACTCTTGAAGTTTAAATTACAGAAGGAACTGAGTTTTTAATGATCTCACTATTTCTTTGTCTATATTATTAGTTAATTCTATAATGCTATTTTTGCCATCCTGATATGCTTTACTGAAATAACAATACAAATATATCAAGTTACTTCAAGGGTAAAAGACTCTAAAAAATGATAAAAAGAAACTGATGAGAGGAATACATAGCTACATTTTATATCTTAAAAGTCCATGTATATGAAAATAGAACTGTAAAAGTATTACTGATTTCCACCATGCTACACAGATAAGTTACTATTAATTTAACTCTTCTTTTGGAGGAAAAGACATTTTTCCTCTGAAAAATCAATCTGGTTGATGTATAATCTTTGTTAGCCTCAGCATGTTTTTTAAAAATGCCAACAAAGGAATGATCTACACATGAAACATGATCTCATTACAACTGTAACACAAAAGTGAAGGGGTAAATGATATACCCAAGATTGAGGAGCAAATCATTTTCCCTAAGCAAATCAATCAGATTCAGAGTGGAAGTGTTTAAGTATTCAAATTTAATAATGGGTTTCACCTATAAAAAAAAGAGAATGCAGTATTTTCCAAACCTTTTGCATCATTACTTAAGGATAACTCTGTACCAGAGTACAGAACCAGAGTCTACTAAAACAGAGCGGTAGTATGGGCACTGACACATTCCACTTATTTTTAAAAGCAGATTACCAAAATAGGTCTTATCCATTTTTTTTTTATCATATTGTACCACTGAGAGGTAAAAGAAAAGTATAAAATAATAAATGTGTACCGCCAAAGTACTGCCTACATTGTTTAAAAATGTTATGTAGGATTTTTCTAGAAGGATACAAAAGGAATTATGAATGATGGTTATCTTGTGAGGGGACAGGGAGTTGGCTTCTACTTTATCAATTGGGATTAACTGACTTTGCTTGGCATACATATACTACTTTTTCTTTTCTGACAGTGCAGTTAAGGGCTATTAAGCACTTTCTTCTTTCATATGTTAAAACACTGGTTTTTTAAAAAATATATTTCAAGAGTCAACAATGGGTAATCTCAGAGAAACTGTTGAGAGTTTAGAGAGGCAAGCTGACTGCTGCTCAATTTAAACTTACCTTCACGTATTTTTCTAAAAAGTATCAGCACCAGCAATGTTAGAGATTTTTAAAAATTTTTGTAGCAATGCCCAGAGTCTAGTTCATTCCTTAGACTATAGCACACAATCAACAAAAAAGAGAATGACTAACGATAATCCCTCAAGTATGTTTCTCAGTTTTCAAAAAAATCCAAAATTATTTTGAACAGCACAGACAGGTATTACAATTAAGAGTATTACGACAGTACTTATGACAGTAGTTCCTATCCCAGTTTAGTCTGTATCATGATAAGCCTGGCCTTATTCTTTTAAAACTCTTGTTACACAACACAGAATCTGGTAATATTTGCTAAATATTAAGCAATCTAAAAATTTACAAACTTCAAAAGGTTACCATCCCTGAAATTATCATTACTTAAAATCTCTATTAACATTTTTATAGCAATGATATACATAATTAAAAAAAGATATGTATACACTCTAAAGATCATAGTTCAAAGATTAATCAACAAACTTACACTTAAAATTATGCTTTCCAAACCCTGAGGCTCAGCCTCATTTCTCTCAGACCCAGGAAATCTTTGAGTAATCTACATAACTAATTTTAGTTTGCATTTTAGACATACATTTGGATAAAAAAATCTTCAGTGACGATGTTGTACTTCTATTCTGTACATGTAAAGTCTCAAGAGCACTTTTTGCTTGTCAAACATTCAGCACACAGGTTCATAATAATCCAAACACTGAATTTTTAGATATTTTATGTTTTCAAGTTAGATTTTAAAAACAGACATAGTAATGCTAGAGTCAACAATCAGCTCTTCAGATATCTATGGTCCCAACTAAGCAATAAACCTATAAAAATGAGTACTTTAACCGGGAAGCCTGAACAACCAAGTGTGCCAAAAATATGCTCTTGATCTTAATGCTAACGGCTGGTCTGGAACCAACTCACTTCCTCTGACCAACTCAAGGGCAAATGAAAACAGCAGATGAATACATGTTCACATCCTTTTGCTGTGCTATATAAGCTTTTAATCTGGAGATGGGTTAAGGAGGAAGTACAGATTTACTGCGATGTATCAAAACGGTGTACAACACGTACAATTCTCAATGCATTAAACTGCTGATAAAAACTTAACATCTGCACATTAGAAGGTTGGGCTTATTAATCTTTTCTGCTGGGACATCTCTTGCTTTATAAGATAAACACGAATTCTACATATCAAAATCCATTTTTCATAACCTTTTCAAGAATGCATCTATGCTAAAAACTCAAGGGTCACTTGCATTTGTATTCCATAATTTCCTCTGACTTAGCCCTTTACAAGCTCATTTGTAACGGCAAAAAATTTTTTAAATATCCATTAACCTTAACTTCTATGGGATAAGTAATATGAGGAGTAAAGAAAAATAAATCAGCCCCCATTCATGAAATGCATGCAAAGAAAAAATAAATACCTAAAAAACATATAAAGTACCCCTCCAACTTCTGATTTATCTGAGTTTCCTGAATTGTAAGAGATATGCAATTAAAAATTAAGAACAAACAGGTTTCTCCCTACACATTTTTGAATAATAAGAAAGAAAGGAATAGATTCCAGATAGAAGAAATAAAACACAAATGGCAGAGTTGTCAAATACAGTTAGGAGTAGATGACAACACCAAATTAGGAAAAACCTCTGTATACAATGGCTGTAAAATTTGGGGTTTTAATTTTGAGGGACACGGTGATAATAAAGAAAAGTTCTCAGCATGTGAGAACCAAATTTACCCATGAGAAGGCAACTTGGATATCAGAGTAAAGAACAGGAGAGGGTCAAGACAGTAGGTTATATAAAAGCTCAAAGGAGAGCTGATGAGGCCATGGGAACAGAGATTTCGAATCGGCAATCTGCATTTGATTTCTTAGTGGACCAGAGTCTGTGAGAAGACAGAAACAAGGATCAGTCCCAAATTTCCTTTTGGATGACAAATAATGATGCCAACAAAGAGACTGGGAATGCAAGAAGCTCAGGCACTGGGGTGTAGAGCAAAAGATAATGAAAATGAAACAGGGGTCGGGTACCCCGGGATCTACAAATCTTTGAATTGCATTGGAATCTTCCTAACAAAAGAATAACCTCATGGTCTGCAGAGTTCTGAAGCAAGTATCTGGAGACTTGAGGGTCGCCTTCTGTTGTTAAACTGGCTGTTATGTGTGTGTGTGTGAATGAGACTTTCCATTTCTTATTTTGGCTTCAGTTCCGTCAACTTCTTTTGTATAAAGTATGTAGCTCTCTTAGAAATCATATTGGTGCTAATTTGACTCTCAATCCTGGATTTTCTTGTCCTCCTAGTGTTATCTTGCACTAGTGGTTAACTTCCAAATGTTAAATGTTTATCTGTACATTACTTGTTTACTGGTAGACAAATTCCTTAAAAAGCCACAGAGCATGCTACAGCATTTCTTTCCATCACTTGGAGTGTGCTCCATAAATTTCTCCCAAATTGTGCAAACCTACTTGACAAGCACTTCCTTTAAACTAACTGGCTTCTCTTGATGTCAAGCTCTTCCCTATTGTTAATTGGGCTATTAATATTTAATAAGGCAAGAGTCTGTCCAGAGTTCAGCATTTATTAAAAAGAAATAAAATGGTTTAGCCTTCAAGCATCTGACACATCAATTTCTAGAGCAAAATCTACCTTCCCTTAAGTTTTGTTAAGTTAAAATCTACCTTCTTAAGTTTCATAAGTTACTTTAGTATTGGTCTTTTTTTACCCCCAACTTGACGAATAACTCCTATGCTCTCTTCTCTATGACTTTAGGCACTTCCCCATCCCCTAAGTCAGAGAAGGCAATGGCACCCCACTCCAGTACTCTTCTTGCCTGGAAAATCCCATGGGTGGAGGAGCCTGGTAGGCTGCAGTCCATGGGGCCGCTAAGAGTTGGACAACGACTCAGTGACTTCACTTTCACCTTTCACTTTCCTGCACTGGAGAATGAAATGGCAACCCACTCCAGTGTTCTTGCCTGGAGAATCCCAGGGACAGGGGAGCCTAGTGGGCTGCCGTCTATGGGGTCGCACAGAGTCGGACACGACTGAAGCGACTTAGCAGCAGCAGCAACAGCATCCCCTAAGTCATAGACTACTATTCTTATCATTTTTGCTTTTAGATGTTTTTTCCACTAATTCCTCTTTAGGTAGCTTTAAAATTTAATGCAGTAATATCTCAAACTTTCAATAGAACAAAATCCTTAAGACGTAAGTAAAATCCTGGGGGTCTAACCCAGAAAAGCTCCTTTTCTTTCAAATATCACAAAAATTTATTCAAAACTTGCATTTTACTGTATTACATATTTAAGTATTAAAATGCTTTAATTCTGTCACAACCGAAATTTGCTTGTCAAAAATTTTCTGGAAGGAAAAACTTCACTTTCACTTTTCACTTTCCTGCACTGGAGAAGGAAATGGCAACCCACTCCAGTGTTCTTGCCTGGAGAATCCCAGGGACAGGGGAGCCTAGTGGGCTGCCGTCTACGGGGTCGCACAGAGTCGGACACGACTGAAGCGACTTAGCAGCAGCAGCAACAGCATCCCCAAGTCATAGACTACTATTCTTATCATTTTTGCTTTTAGATGTTTTTTCCACTAATTCCTCTTTAGGTAGCTTTAAAATTTAATGCAGTAATATCTCAAACTTTCAATAGAACAAAATCCTTAAGACGTAAGTAAAATCCTGGGGGTCTAACCCAGAAAAGCTCCTTTTCTTTCAAATATCACAAAAATTTATTCAAAACTTGCATTTTACTGTATTACATATTTAAGTATTAAAATGCTTTAATTCTGTCACAACCGAAATTTGCTTGTCAAAAATTTTCTGGAAGGAAAAACAAAACAAAACAAAACAGGTCTACCTCAAAAGGTCTTTTGCTTCTACACAACCACTACAATTTGGAGTTTAAACACTCAGTGTGAAAGATTTTATGCATCCTGTGTGTGTGTGACATGAGACTGACTCTTTGAGACCCATGGACTGTAGCCTGCCACGCTCCTCCACCCATGGAATTTTCCAGGCAAGAATACTGGGTGGGTTACCATTTCCTACTCCGGGGATCTTCCCAACCCAGGCATCGAACACGCGTCTCCTACGGCTCCTGCATTGCAGGCAGATTCTTTACCACTAAGCCACCTGGGACTCACTTTATACCTTATAATTTCCTTTAAACAAAGTAAAATCTCAAAAAAAAACTTTTAAAGAATACCAAATTAAAAATGCCATAAAACTACAGAAACAAATGTAAAGAAATTAACCTAGGAATCAGACTAATCATTTACCTGGGAGGAGAAAACAGGGGGAATATGGGCAAGATCATGTAACTATTTAGGTATACATTAGTCGCCCAATTTGGGGGGACCCTCTTGGTGGTACAGTGGTTAAGACTTTCTTTGCCTTCCAAATCAAGGGGTGTGGGTTTGATCCCTGGTTGGGGAAACTAAGATCCCACAGGTTTGTGGCCAAAAGAGCAAAACACAAAACAGAAGCAATACTGTAACAAATTCAATAAAGATTTTTAAAATGGTCCACGTTAAAAAAACATTTTTTTTTAATTTGGCTTTTCTTAGGTGGTAAATTTAGAGGTACTTTTTTTTAACTATTAAAATACAATTAAAACTAATAAAACTAGTAATTACATAAATAAAAGCAGGCTTTGCAATGTTAAGAGTATATAAAACACCATGAGTTATTATGAATCAAATGAGCACTGTAAATAAAATTTTTTTAAATTTTATATAGACATTCAATTTAGGAAGTATAGGCTTATACTTCAACGTTCCCTCACTCTTACTCTACAAATATATTTACATCATTTTTAAATGACAATAAAGTTATTTTCTCAATACTGTACTCTTATCCCCAATCTCTCCCAATTATTTTCTTCCCCCACAATGAGCTTTAAAATTTATAAGTTTTTTTTTTAAACTGCCTATAAGATTTCTGTAGAATCATTCAGTACCACCAAGCAATCTTTCCTGGTTCCTCATTATTAATTCACTCATCCAATCATCCATTCAACAGTATCTAAAAACTGCTATGAGCAAGGTGCTATACTAGGTAATAATACTATAAGGAATAAAGAGGATATAAATATGAGTTATTGGATCAGCGGAGCTTGCAATTTACTTTAGGCAGATACATTTCTAAACCCAATAAAATGAGATAGATGATAATAATAGGGGTACATGCAAAAGTGTTTCATAAGAAAGAGAGGGCTACACAGAAGATGTAAATTGAAATGGCACTTTAACGGGGACACAGGTTAGTAAGGAGGGCATTCCTACAAGAAGTGAGGAGGCTTAAAATAGAACAATAGCTTGTTCAAATAGCTGCAGGCAGCTGTACAGGGCCAGGGCACAGGATACAAAGGAATGTGATAAGAGACGAGCTGGAAAAGCAGGACCTAAAAAAGCAAGCTAGGAGATCTAGGTTTTAGCCTGTCAGTCTTCTTTCCAAAAAGGGCTGCCCCATACAAAGACAGAAACCGCCTCCAACAGAGGACTTCTTAATTTTCTGTGCCATGGACTTTTTCTGGCAGATGGCTGAAGCCGGCTGATCTGTTTTTATGTTTTTATATCATAACTTAACAGGATATCAAGTAATTTTTATAGACACTCCCCTCCTAAGGTAGGGAAGCATAACTGTGGGCTGTGTACAGTAACTTTCTTCTGGAAAGTAAAAGGAGGAAGGAGAGGGAAAAGAGTAACTTTACCATGGGGAAACTGGACGAATGCTTCACTCCAGCCAGGTGGTCCAGGTTAACAACACCGGTAAGTCATGCTGATAGGTATGTACACTTGGTACGTGGTGAAAACGGTACTCTACCTCTCTGATCTCCCTCTCAAAAACACATCAACCCGCCTCACCATGAGGAAACCATCAGACGAGTCTCAACTGTGGACGTTCTGTAAGAACCTGTCACAAGGGGACCAAAGGACACACGACTACGGAATGTGACCTGGTGCCCTGGGAAGAACAGGAGCGCCAGGGAAAACGGAAAAAGCGGGCTTTGCTTAAAATAAAGCATCAACATTGGCACAACTGTTGTGATAAATGTACCATGCCTGTGTAGGATATGTCAGCAGAGGAAACCAAGTGTTGGGTATACAGGAGCCCTCTATACGATAGTGAGTGAGTAACTCAGTGTTGGTTGCTCAGTCGTGCCCGACTCTTTGCAACCCCATGGACTGCAAGCCCACCAGGCTGCTCTGTCCATGTATTTGCACTAATTCTGTAAATTCAGAACTGTTTTAAAACAAAACTTGAAAATATTAGAAAAGAAATTACACCAAAATACATATTGTAAAAAAAGACAAATTTATGTTGTAATATTTCTGCTTTATTTCCTTTTTTCTTTTCTGTTCTTCTTTATTAATGCATTAAATAATAATATTTACAGGCAGCTTAACTGCATAATTTCAAGTGGTATGAATATGAACAGTATTTCAAGCTATATGCTGCAACTGTTTTATATGAAATTATCTAAGACTGCTATAGTAACAGTAAACATACAACTGAGGAAAGGCTGACTCTCATTCAGAGTTTAGTAAAAATAAAGATCTTTAACATTTTTTCCTATCCAAGTACAAAGGGCACTGAACTCCACCCTGGGCTGTAAGAATCATCTTCAAAAGGAAAATAAGTATTAACACTAAATGGACACTCTGTTGCAAGATCTCTAAGTCATTATATACATGCTTTATCTTAGGAAAATCCTCACAACAAACCCATCCCACAGATAAGGCAGCTTAAAGAAGTTTGTATAAGGTCATATATACCAAAAATGGATTTAG
This sequence comes from Aepyceros melampus, assembly GCA_006408695.1. NCBI lineage: Eukaryota > Metazoa > Chordata > Mammalia > Artiodactyla > Bovidae > Aepyceros > Aepyceros melampus. The sequence goes on along the minus strand of SJXQ01002027.1, from coordinate 455,112 downwards.
ACTATAGTCTGACCCCAAATGAAGATTCTGACAAAGCACCTCTAAAAACACTTTCTAGATCATCATAGTGGAATTTCTGAGGGAACAGCTACTGATTATCCTGTAGTTCACCAAAGCTCCTAGTATATAACTTTCTGTTTAGGCAATCAGCCTAAAAGGAAGATGTACGCTTCCCAGAGCTCCGTTTAGACTAACGATGATGATCAGCAGCAGCAGCAGCAGCTAAACCAAAGGAAAACGGTAGACACAAAAGCTCCGCACTCTTGTACAGATCCAAAAAGTAGATTTTTATCTCCTCTTTCCAACTCTAAACACATACACTTTGTTAATATCCTTCTGGGTATACGTGCGTGCGCGCGTGTGTGCGCGCGTGCATGTGTGTGAACCTATATAGGTTTTTTGAGCAAATCTGCCAACATGTGAAATATCTAGGCCATATTTTACTCAGTCTGTGCTAGTTTCTTACTTTATACAAGTATTAGTAATACTATTTTCTTAGAACTAGAGGTGCTCATACTGCAATGACCCATCCTCTGAGGTTCATTTTCAAATGAATGTGTAAGCAAACTTAACGCAGACTTGCTAAAAATAGTTTGTTCTTAATAATTCATCTATTTCCATCTTGTAATTTCTTAGTTGGTAAATACTACTCTCTGAAATGCATATCCCCGTTACACTATAGCTTCCCTCTTGAACATACCAACCTACCAGAGAATTATAACTAAAGAGGTCCAAATCTGAACCCTCAGTTTGTCACTTAGCAGCTATGTCATATTTGACAAATTACTATAAATCACGGTAGAGTTGTATTTCGAGTCCCTAGGTTTTGAATGTTGGAATCACTAGCAATTGATAATAATCAGAGATCCTTATTATGTAAGGATTGAAAGAAAAAATGCTTGAATAGTACTGAGCAAAATGTCAAATGTTCATGCAATTTACTTAATTTCGGGTTTTCCTTTTAAGCTGTAAAATTTTCCCTTAGCAATGTTCACAGAGGGCCTTTGCTGAACATTATTTCTCTGATAGTTTTAGCCGATTCTTTAAATAACAAGAGATTTGTTTTAGCAAAGGATTTATCTTTCTTTGGAAGAAGCCAAAATCATCTCCATTTAAGGACACATAAGCAGCTGCTGCAAAAGATTTTAGTTACCCATAAGAAAGTGAAGCAGGCTGAGTTCACTTGACTGTACGCATTTTAAAAATTAAAAACAACAAGTAGCTTCTCCAGAATTACAGTCGAGATTTAAGAATCAGAATTTGGAGGAGTGGTGATTTTAAGTTAATCTAATATATAAGCAAAAAAAATTGGGGAAAAAAAAAACAAATAGGAAAACGATACCTGGTTTGTCAAAGGAATTCTTTTCTGTTCTCAGAAGTTCAAAAGATCATTTCATTTACATTGTACATTTCAGGAAAACAACTACTGCATTAAGTGAGGCACACCATTTTAGAAATACTACTTAAATTTCCAGACACACGCACATCTACCGTCAGTAAAGTAGCATTACCTAGTATGCCACTGATCAGTAATGTGGGATTACATCTTTTTGGCTAGAAAGTTACTCCTGATACTGTCAGCTTACTGGGATTTTAGTAAGATTTTATGGCAATTTACTTCAGCTGGTTAAAAAACCTAAATACTTAAATTTGAAAACAACAACTTTTCTTGGGGTGGTATCTATCAGTTTAAATAATGAGAATTAATGTTCGTAAATACAGTGCTATTTTTAGAGCACTAACTGAGAAAACAGAAGTGAACTAAATACATTTCTTAGTTATTACTTTAACTATAAGATGAAGCTAATTTTTTAAAACCAAAATCAGATTTCTCATTCTGGCTTTCTCACACATACTCTTCCCCCATATACAAATAGGTATGAGAAAAGAATAAGTCGGGAAAAAATATGAAATTTGATTCTGTGGCAATTTAATTATTATCTTGTTACAAGCTAACATTATGAAGCTTCAGTATAGCAACAACAATGAAAGCTGTTGGGCTTAAATCAGTATTATTATTCTCACTCTATTAAAATTCCTATTACTGTAACAATTTTAGTTCTTTAACATTATCACCCTCAGGTTACAATTACTTCTGAGCCTGAAGATGCATGAACCTTTAAAAAAGAGCTTTCTACCACGCCGAACTTTTTCACTTATCTCCCACATGCTTTTTAAACTTAAAAACAAAAAAATGAGGCACAAAGTGTTAATGACCTTTCCATACCTAAGGTTAAGATAAATGACATTCTAAAATGTTTGGCTGTGATAAGACTATGGTTAACCAATCGTAACTTCAGAATTCCTGTGTGACATCATAAGACCTCCCTAGAACACTTTTTCTCCTCCACCTACTTCAATTGTTCCCATAACTCTGGTAACAGTCAGAAAACTTTGCAGCTAAGCGTCGGATAACACTTCATGTAACTCACAGTATTCTCTATTGTGATCATCACAGCAGCCAAGGTAAGAAACAGAGTAAACCAGTTATGGCACTCTCTGTAAGTCAAACTTACTGAACTTTTAAACAAGAGTTAATCACATTTTATAAACTTCAGTTCAAATTTAAATAATAAAATGTCTGACTGACATAAAACTTAATTTCTAAATAAATGTTTATCTAATCAGTGATAGTAAGAATAAGACAGCTTAGAAATCATAAAGGTAGCATTCATCTTTGATCTTGGTTATTGGTTTGTCATTTTAACTTTCACTTTTATTTTGCTGTTCAAAAATGAATTATTATCTTGTTACAAGCTAACATTATGAAGCTTCAGTATGAAAGAAGCTTTGCTGTTAAATTTCTGCCAATTAAAATCTTTCAATTATGTTACCATGTTTGGTGCTAATGGTGATTTGATTTCTCTATGCAAAAATAATGTTTCATTTCGCTATGTGTTACTCTGCTGAGAAGCAGGGTGGGCCTGGACTGTCTACTTACATCCAGAATACTATGAACAGTTGTGTGATTGTACAATAGGCACATTACTGGCATGACTACTCCAATATTATTCTGATTCTTTACAGTGAATATTAACAAAGTAGAGTTTAAGAAATATATCACAAATTACTTTTACAAAGTCTAGTCTACTTCTATTAAAAGAAAAGCTTTCAATAAATAGATTTATTTATATTAAATTCAATATTAAATCATAAACTAAGACTGGACATTTTAAAACATTCATCAAAAATATGTAAAATTCTAAAGTTACAGAACATTATTTTAAAAATAATGGCCATATGCTTGTTATTTTGGTGGTATAAATATTCTTAAGAAATCTCATTTGAGTGAATTTGAAATGAATGTTTCTTCTGCCTATTAATGAATATATTTTTATTAAGTTACTGTCCTCTAGTGTTTCCTATCTGGCATTTAGAAGGTGGGGAAGAGTATGAAAAAAAATGCACAGGAATGGAGATGCCATCATAAATTTTATAACTTCTGCTTATATTCTTTTCCACTCTAGATCCTTAATTTAATATACAAAATGTGTTTTCATTCTTACCTTCTAGTCAGGGCATAAAGGATACTACATTGATTTTATTTCATTAGTTTTATTTTTAAATAAGTCAAAATAAAGTTTAATTCTAGAATTCTAAGTTCTTAAGATAAATGTTAACTCTACTGCTTTTAAGAGATAAGAACTTTGTATAATTCCATAAGCAGCTTTCCTTAAGGCATCTAAAAGCATGCCTTTCTCATTTTTGTCAAGTGCCTCGAAGTATCCTTATATTCATAAGCCAGTTTTCCTTTGATATTACACAAGAGCCACTCAGTGTAGGTGTTTTACTTGAGCAGATTTGTGCATTTTTACTCAAACATCCATCAAATTACATTCTCACACTTCAAATGAGAAGTTCATGAGTTCTTTTATAGTACCAAAATTTCACATTACATAATTGTCCACAAAGTTGATAATTTCTAGAAAGAGCAGAAATTCTATTAAAGTCATCCTTCATGTGTCCGGATTAACAGAAATTACATAGTTAGTGACTGTTACCCAAATTTCATACATGGTGTCAAACCTTATGTCCTAACTAGTTCCTCTCTTTCATAAGGTGAAATTTAAATACTGTCTTTGTTTCATGCAGTTTAAAACTAAGTGCTAAAAAAAAAGTCTAATGAAAAATTGTGAAAAATGAGTGAGTTTTAAAAACACATGTAAGACCTAGAGTACTTTGCTTAACTACTTTGCATAACGAACAGATACTAAAGACAAGCCTACAGTACTGATCACTATCATTTCCTAAAACTCAAACAACAGAATTATTTTAACTGTATTCCAGTGGACATAAAGGAAAATAATGTTCCAGAAAAATTGCATTTGGTTACATATTATTTCTTAATCTCACTAATTAATTGCAGATAGAAGAATATTTGAATGAACAAAATAGTTCCCCCAAAGAATTTTAATATACTAGGTAAAATATTAATTATGTAATGTATTAAAGTTTTAAGTAAAAATTAGAGTATCTAAGTTAGACTGTGTATTTCTTACCAATCCTAGAAACAGTTAATTAAAACTTCCTTCTTCTTTAACAATTTTCTAAATGTACCATCCACAAATATTTCATTTGATCCTCTTAATTTCCAAATGTTTGACACTCCATCTCTATTTTACAGTTTAGGAAACAGATGCAAAAAGGTGAATTGCCCAAGGTCAGAGAGCTAGGAAATGGTGGCTCCCTGGCAAGAGCCAAGATTTTAAGACTCTACACCACGCACACATCTCATCCACTGATCAACAGCTTAAAAATAAATGACGACACTGGCAAAACAAAATGAACTGAAAGCCCTCAAATACTATATGGCACTCCAAAAGGCAAAGTTAGGGGATACAACTTCTTTTTTCATTTAAAACCACTCTATTTCATTTAAAGTTAAATTTATGCCTGAGGCATGATGTCCTTAATCACCTTTATAAATTCTCCTGATCATTTTAAAAGCCAGGGATATAATACTTATAGATGTCCTCAATTATTAAGCGAAACATCTTGGAAGACAAAATTCAAAATAACTGCACAAATCTTAAAGAATAGTAATATGCATAATCAAAGTTTCTTTTTGTTTCATTGCTAAAATACTCATGTCTTTAATCTATTTAGCTATGATATAAAAAATGCAGGTTAATTTCTCCTCAAAACTTTCCCCAAAATTGTGTTTGGTTACATATTGATATTGTTTCTTAATCTCACTAATTAATTAGAGATAGGAGAATATTTGCATAAACAGAAACCACACTTGCATGTTTTATTCCAGTTCCATACTAAATTCTTAGCTTTCCTCAGTTTCATTTCTGACCTCCTCAACAATCATACCATTTAAAATATTCAAGCCTATTTGTTCTGCAGTGCTTGAACACAGGAATCTTGCTTTATTTATGCTATGAAAAATCACTTTCATCTCAAAGTGTGAATTAACACAGTACTGATCATACCAGCAAAGAAGAAAATCTAAAGGTTGGAAATCAAGTAAGTGATGCTTCTAAATTACAATGACCTAAATGAGACAGTATGTATCGTTTTGAACATTTTCAGAAATAGTCCATCAAGGTTCTTACCCTACGTAATTCTGAAGCATGTAGCACCAAATAAACACAACAAAATGAGGCCTGGGTGTACAGCTTCATCCCAGTATACTTATAGTCAACTGAGGACCTCTAGTGCTTTGTATAATGCATTTCATCTACAGGTTTTTCCAAAAAAGGGTGGAGAGAGGGGACCAACTTACTCATTAGTTGGGGTACATTTAACTGGCATTCATTTTCCTTAAAACTTCCTCCCCACATGCTTTTCCCCCCAAAGAAGAATCTGAAGGTTAAAGAGTATTTTAATTGCACATAAATTAATTTTAACATAACGAACAGATACTAAAGACAAGCCTACAGATTGGCAACAGCAATCTGCTAATTTCAAAGAGAAAAATCTCTACGCTGCTGTTTAATGAGTTCCTTAGAGGCAGGGCTTTGAACAAGGGAAATATTTCATTATGAAATCAATCTAGGGGTTGAGGATATGTTGATTTTTATGTTTACACAATCTTTTCATAACCAGGCAGAAGCAGTTTGAAGATTCTTTCAAATAGCCAGTGTGGACCAACAAAGTTCTGGAAAGTTGCTGTTACAAAATAACTTCTAATACAACTTCCAAGTTTATTAACAGTGCTGCTGCTGCTGCTGCTGCTAAGTCGCTTCAGTCATGTCTGACTCTGTGCGACCCCACAGACAGCAGCCCACCAGGCTCCCCCGTCCCTGGGATTCTCCAGGCAAGAATACTGGAGTGGGTTGCCATTTCCTTCTCCAATGCATGAAAGTGAAAAGTCAAAGTGAAGTCACTCAGTCGTGTCCGGCTCTTAGCGACCTCATGGACTGCATGCAGCCTACCAGGCTCCTCTGTCCATGGGATTTTCCAGGCAAGAGTACTGGAGTGAGGTGCCATTGCCTTTTATTAGCAACTAGGCAATCTCAAAAGAAAGAGATCCAACCAAAGTGAACTTGTGGATGCCAACAGATTGATGACAAATTTAAAGATGAACTCGACTGATTTAATTCAACAACAACAACAAAGATGCATACACAATTGCTTCTGGATTATGTGCAAAAATGACTGCAGAGTAGGGGAAAAATAAAACCCTCCAATAATCTTAATGCAGACAAATCCTGTAACTCAAACCTATAGAGAATTCTAATCTTCTGAATCAATTTAATGGGAAAATTTTTTCAAAAAATTATCTATCACACTACAGTCTTAGATGTGTATTACTTGAAGTTACTCACAAAATATCCCCATGTTTATTTCACTAAACGCATAAACAAGCAGACAAAATTAAAGGGAAGTAAAATTCTGAATACCACAAAGAATCTAAAGAATTCATGGTTTCAGCAGAGGGAATACTGAAAAAAACTGAAGTTCAGTAAATTCTGCAAAGCACTGAAGTGCTTAAATTACAGGTGGGAATTACTGTTCAGCTTTATAACATCAAAGTATCAATTGTAAGCAAAATCTAATGCACACACCAAAAAGTTTTCAAAGGTCTATTAAGGTTCCTTTTGCACAAGAATGCATCTGATGTTACCTTAAGAAATAGAACTCACTACAAAGTGAGAACTGCTGCAGAAGCTGACAAGGTAGCTTTCACCCAAAATGTTGCCTAACATGACACACGGTATCTGCTGAAGGATTAGAGCTGTAGTTTGTTCTCTCTTTCTTCCACCAAATACTGCTGCATTCACAGCTTGGCTCTAAGAAAAGGAAGGAAAAAAAAGACCGCAGGAGTTCTAACTCAGGATGATTGTGTGCAGAGAGGAGGAAAAAGAATAGAACACCTGGCAACCATGCCATAAATTATGATGGAGTGAAGGTCACAGACAACTTTAAAAATAGGACTGTGCTGTTCCCACACACAGCTTTTCAATTCTCAACTTACAACCGGAATCCCATCTGGTAGGAACAAATTCTGGCTTAATTACTATCATACAGATTTTGGAAGATCAGCAGAATTAGGACTCAACACATTTCAGACCGTACCACTGTCAAATAGAACTGGGCCCAAAATACTGCACGCACAAAGCTTAATATTTCAGCATGTAAACAGGATTTGTTTTGGTTTTAGCACAAGGTTATAAAGTAACTATTTAGAATTATAACATATTTCTAAGTTTGACAAGAAACAAGACAGTATTTTTGGTTGTCTCCTTTATACTCAATTTGTCTCCAGGAACTTTTCTGACAATAGGTGGCTGAAGTATTATGAGATCATCTTTTAAGTCTATCCATTATTCATCATCATTGGATAGCTCATCTCTTTAGGACAAACCTCTTTGTATTTCACAAACACCAAATACCCACTTGTACAAAGCTCAGTTCAGGTTAATTCTGTTAGTCACTAACAATAGTTTATTTAAGTTTTAATTTCTCAAGTAAATATTCTAAGCCTCACTTTCCTCATCTGTAAAGAGACTTGAGAATAATACTGGAGAAGATGTTTATCAATTCTATGACTTAAATGGGTCATCTGTTAATCAAAGCACTATCTTTGATCATTAATAACTTTCTAAAAATATTAAAGTAAATCATAATAAATCACTGTTAAGCTTCACTGATGTATTCAAATGGTACTCATTCTGCACTTAAGCACTAGAATACAAAGTAAGCCCGTGAATTTTTATACTTGTGAACAGGAAGTCTCGCAGCGGGAACAGGCCTGCAAATCAACATTATGGCACAGCCTGCTAGCCACATCTTGATACAGGCAGCACTAGAGCCCCACTAAAACCCAACGGAGGTGATAAGCAACTCTGCCTTAATGAGTAATGGAAGGTTTCATTAGGAAGTGATATTTAAACTGGACCTTACGGATTAACTCAAGTTTGCCTGGCAAAGAATCAAAGGTAGAGGCAGGGGGAGGGGAGACATTCCAGGCAGAGCCAGAAAAACATGTGCAAAAGACAATCATAAAAGGGAATGAAGTATTTATGGAAAGGTGACACGTTTCATGTGACTAAAGTGCCGCTCCCCAGTGTCAGGGGAGGGGAGTGACTTCATGATGAACTGGCTTGCTCTTCCTTTTCCATGTTATATCTCACAATAACTTTAAAATTCAGGGCTTGTGTGCCATTTAAGTCCTAAACTTAAAATAAAAATTAAGTTCAAATAGGAACTACCAATGCTGATTCTTTACAGTCTTCTAGGTTGTACTCTGTTATATAAAGAGACTAGTCAAATTTATATTAAAAAGTAATAATCTTCTCCACAATTACCCAACAGTAGAAACCCACTACATCTATGATAAGCAATATAAGCTGAAACAATTTAAAGAGCTTTTTTCTTAAAGAACAAAAGAAAAACCCTTTATTTCTTTATTTGGATCTCCTCACTGCAGGCTAGTACTATGAAGGAGACCACAGGGTCTTCAGCCAATAGACGCAAGCTGCAGTGCTGAAACTGTAATATACAGAATCCAACCAACCTCTGTATATCATGTGGTGTCTTTGCAACAGTAAATGAGTTCTAACTAATCTAAAGATCAGGCCTAAAGACCCTTTCTCATTCTTTCAGTTCTTCCCTCTGCTGTCTTTACCAGTCTCTCTTGCAAAATACAGCTGAAGACTGAGATGGGTCTTCATGAGATGTACAGCCACTAGGGAGAAAATGAAACCAGGCAGCTGGGCTAAGGCAGTAATATCTTAATCAGCAGAGATGTATCAAGAAATGTTAACAGTTATTATCTCTGGCAGTTCATTATGACTATTTTTAAAATTTCATTTTTAATTTCTCTTATTTCAAAATTTACATAGAAGTATCCTGACTGACAACAAATATTGCCAAACTATTACCTCTGGGCACTTAACTCACAACTAATTTTTAATCTACTGAATATACCTAATTTTCTACAATGATGTACTGTTTTAAGTTTTGTTTTGTTTATTAACCAGCACAGGTAATTGATCAGGCAGCAAATAATTAATTAATTAGGCAGAATAGCTTGTGGGAGCTCTGAAAGAAAGCAAATGTAAACACTGTTCTTAAGTATAGGCCCTTTGCAAATGGCAACTATGTGTGGTAGACAGTGAGATAATGATAATTTTATTACTATGCCTTCTGAGTCTGACAATCTTTAGTACTTAATATCATCCTGTTAAAATGCTACTTAAAGTAGTATATTTTACAAAGCTATAAAATCATCAACAAATGAGAAACATTTCAATCTATAGTTCTGGTAAAACACTTCTCATTGAACTATTTTATTGTGGAGTGAAGTCAACATCTGTAGAATAATTTATTGCATGCATTTCTTTTTATAAAGTTTGCTCTGGAGCTATTTATACACTGATGCTCAGAACAACTGTGCTCACAGAGAAAATAATCTTAATGAAATAACACGTAAGAACTTTGGCCCAAAGGAATAGCCTAAGACAAGCTGCATCATAAACAAACTATACTTCCAGTCATTTTGAGAGAAGGAGGCCAAGACAGAGCCTGAGCAACACACACAGACTACAGAGGTATTTGATGTTGTAAATACAAATTAGGTTAGGAAGAGGGATTAACCCAAAACAGTGTTTTACCTGTTCAGAGGACAGGTCACACCTATGATCCTAAACCATTTACTACTTTTACATTCCAGGCTACCTAAAACAAGACGCAGTTGGCTGGCAGCTTTTTATCTTTCTCTTGAGCATCTGAAACTCCGGGCTCCCTGCCTTCCTGGTACCATGGATAAAGTCCAGTACCTCACTCGCTCTGCTATAAGAAGAGCTTCAACCATTGAAATGCCTCAACAAGCACGTCAAAACCTCCAGAACCTGTTTATCAATTTCTGTCTCATCTTAATATGCCTCTTGCTGATTTGCATCATCGTAATGCTTCTCTGAAGCTCTGCTGCAGTCTCCAGTGCTGCCACTTACCACCACCAGCTCAAAATCTGTCATCCCATGAAGGAGGGGAAACAATACTATGTGAGAGACCACTTCCTAAACAGAAGAATTTCTTTGTGAAAAGATCGAGATTTGGAACAGAGCAAATTGTTAGCAAACGTATTCATCTGCTGGATGTTGTAAACATAAGAAGGGCTTTATTTTCAAAAATTAACTTTAAAGTGACTATAATGTAAGTGTGCATAATGTAACTGTTAATTTTCTAAACAGACCTTACGTTTCTATCCCAAATCTGTCCTAAGGATGAACTAGGAGTTTAGTTTTGAAACCACACTGCTAATAAGCTCACTTCATATATAAAGCATCAGCTTCACTCTTTGGGATAAATATAATTTATATTGTACTGTAAAAGCCTCTTGGATGATTTATTGAGTATTTTTCAGGTCCTCACAAGTATACCAAAATAATCATTCAAATGAAATATCATTTGAAATAGCCCTCATGTCTGTTATCTTGTTTATCATCATATAGAAGTCTCCATAGTAACTCTATCAGACCCTACACTCTAAAACAGAAATTATACTTTTTCTACAATACCCTAATAGTTTAAGTTTATGAGAATCAAGTAAAATCAAGCAAGACCATACCCTTAGATAGATAAAACAACTAATTTTCTCAAGGATTACAGAATTTTAATATGTGCAGCTAAACCATAAATCTGTTCTCACCAGGACTTATGATCAATAGACAAGAACTGTTGGTTAACTTAACATCTGACAGTGTGATTAGCCATAATTACTAATACACTAACAGAATAGAACCTAATCCTCATTTAAAGCACTATAGCTAATTACCTGAGTTAGGGCACATAACTTGCCACTGGAATCATAAAATTCTAAGATTAGAATGATTTTACAGGTTGTCTTCTATTTTAATCTCACACTCATTGTAGGCAAGCAAAAAAAGAAAAAATATTACTTCAAGCACTTGGAAAAAAAAAATTTAACTCTTTCTCCAAAATCAACAAATTCTTAACTTTTATAGTAAAATCTTTATCCCACTACTGTTCATGATAGGGTATAGCTATTTTCCTTAATCTGTCAACCAGGTCGTAAACACCTACGTGGTGGGCCACTCTACTACACTAACCAGCAACACTAATCCACCATGATTTTCTTGCTGAATACGTTTCAAGTTTCTCTTCATTTAAAAATATCTTCCAACTACTCACAGAACAATAGAAGTAAAAATTGGTCATTTAAAAATATCTTCAAACAACTCAAAAAACAGAAGCAAAAACTGGTTTGGAAAATATATTCACCAAAATTTGGTACATTGACTTAGTTTAAAATTAAGTCTAAAACAGTTTACACCTATATTACCTAATTCAACAATTTTTACTACAGTTAAAGACATACTACCAATATAGTAATTATTAAAAGAGTAGACAAGGAATATATAATTTACTATAAAATTTGCCAACATATGGTAAAAAAAAAAAATTGGAAATTCAATCTTGACTGAATTTGTAACACAAATGCTACTAACAAAATAGTGAAAGAAATATTACTGTTTTTTTTTAAATCCCTGAGAGGTACTGGAGAGAGAAAGGGGGATAATGTTGATTCACTGATACCTGAGAACAGAGGTTGCATACTGAGAGAGGGATTTCTTAAGTGAAGTCTCATCTATGGATCAGATATCCTAATATCAACCAGAAGAGCTTATAAACAAGAAGTAATTAATGCATTCACTTCATTGGTGTCAATAATTACCCAGGCAAAAAGTAACCAAGTTCTATAATTTATTAGCTGCAATGATCCTAAAAACAAGTGGAAATTTTGAAATAATAGGTTCTAGCCTTTTCATTATGTTGTTCATTACAAACATCAACTTTAAATCATAAACTGAGAGGTTATGGAGCTTTTCCAAAGTCAAACAGAAATAAGAATTGTTTTGTTGTTCATTCTGTCTTTAATAGAAATTAAAACCTTATACTTAAGGATTACAGAATACTGTAACTCAGATTATACTGTAAAATAAATACTCATTATTAAAATGGAACTTATTTATTCTGTTTATCATAATCTGTAAAGAGTAAGATACAATGAATTATGTACTTTAAAAACTTATATACCAAATGCTCAAATTCTAACCTTACTTTACAGGGAACCAAAACGGAACTATTTTTTAAATGTTTAATGTTGCCTTTTATATTATTTGGTTCAAAATGTTTAATTCAAATCACCTATATTAAAATGAACCTTCTTGAACTCAGTGAAATTGCTCATGATTGATATGACCATAAAACAATCTATCTATAAGAAGTTTTGATTTTTTAAGCTGTTGTCAGTAACTTTCCCCAAATAAGATCAAGATTTCCTAGTAGAGACACAAGAGGGCAGACATACATAAAACTATGAATTTCCTACTAGCTAGAAGTTATTTATCCTTTGATTATTTTTGAGTCTTCTGGCATACTGAGAAAACAGTAAAATTTCAAAACAATTTGCTCTAAGTAATAGCACAGTTTAAAATGTCTAAAGATTATATGCCAATACTATATAGAAAAGATGACGGCTTGGAAAAAATCAAATACATTAATAATTTTATTCATTAAAACATGTATAACAAAAATCAATTATGTATTTTAGTTACCTAGTGAATGTTATAATCTCATAGTCTATTTGTTGAGAGTGTCACAGTTTTCACATCTTTCAATGTATTATGTAAAATTATCTTAAACAGAAAAAAAAAGAAGAAAGAAAAAACAGGGAGCAAAAAAAAAATAAAAACAAGAAAACTTTCTTTTCCGAGAATGTAACAGAATACACAAAATGCTCTCACATTAAAAATAAACCATTCTTATGTCATGTTAAGACAAAAACAAAGTCATTTAAGTCATTCTACTAAATATTTATATTTTTCATTTACACAGGAGAAATCTTCCAGTAAATACCTTGAAATCATTAGGTGTCAATATCCTAGATGATTAAGCCCCTCCTTGTTTAAAACAAGCACAAAATTTTATCTTCTTCTTTTTAATGACTACAACCCAGAACTCAGAAACATCCTACAGAATATAAGAGAAGAGAAGAGCTACTTTGTCAGTAAGGAGACCACTCCTTCACTTCTGTCTGGAAGATCCACTGTGAGCTTATGGGGATTCAATGGATCGTGCTGTGTGTAGAAATATGCATCCTCCATTTCCTTCCCACCCCTCTCCCCATCCCCCAAAAAGAAACGCAAAAGGGCTTAGAAAGGGACACAGTCTTTCTAGAGAAGACAAGAGTCTGCTGTCTGTTTTCCTCTTCTGTCACAGTTTTTGTGGGGTTAAACAGCTTTAGGCGAAGGTGGGAAGAGAGCCGCTAATGCAGAACAGAGGAGAGAACCAAGGACTGCGGGGGACACTGTACATGGAGACCGATATCCTAAGGACACCGATGCCTCTTCATTCACACGGGGAGATGCTCCAGAGTTCACACCACCTGTACTCTAGCTGATTCAGCAAGGAACTGTGAGAAACGAGGAGCACCACGCAAGGAAGACTGTGAGGCTGGCTCAGTAAATGTTCAGGACTGAGTTCTAAGAAGAGAAACACTTCCATGTCACAATACCAATCTTTTGAGGGAGTAAAAGGAGGAGGGAGGCGCTGAGCATCAAATGAGATAAGACATTCTGACAGCTACACAAGTCCTAGATAAATTTATGGTGATGTTAGATTGTGACTCTCAGCCAAATTCCTTTCTTAGCTGTAAAATGTTTTGTTTTGTTTTTTCTTCACAGTGACAGTTGTCATTGAAAATCACATTCTCACAATTTATCAATGGGGTAATTATTATTAAGGCTCTTCCCTTTATACAAAAATTAGACTAAAAAGAAGTCAATGTTTTAAAGAGACCTAAGAAAAAAGAAAGATGAGAACTTTAAAAGAAAGATATTTGGAAGCTCCAAGGAGAAGGTATTTAAGAATTTTCTTCTATAGTAGTCCAGGAGAATTAGAAGAGAAGTTGTCAAACATTTCAATTAAAGTATTTAGGTTTTCGTTACCTGGTTTCCCCTTTCTACTATGAAACTTAAAAGCACTATAAAGAGACCATTCCAAAGAAGGTTAATCAAAAAGTAGGACTCTCCAAGCACATGCACATTTTGTCCCTTTTTACCTTCTTCCTCTACCATGCATCAAGAATATTTAAAAATAAGTTTGCTCCACAAAGCACCTCCAAGCTCCCTACCCTTTCTCTGCACTGCTTCAAGGTTGGGGAAAACTCCTCCCAACAGAATGGAAGGAGTGAAATTAGTACTTATTCTTTGAAATTCACTCAGTCTTCTCAGTTCCCTCTCTATGGCACCTACTTCAGGTTGGAGCAAAACATTCAGTCCCTTAAAAAAAAAAAAAAATTCAGTCCCCTCCCCCAACCATCCTAGGTTATTCCAGTTCCGTGTAAAGACACCAGCTGGAGAAACAACTACCCAATCCTTGTTTTCCTATAACCACAAGCACTTGAGAACTAAAATATGACAGTATTTAATAAATTAGGTTTCCTATCTTTCAACTGCTTGAATAGATAAATCATAATAAATCTGGTTAAACTGCTCTGTTATGATTTGTTATTCACACATCATGATACATCTGTTTGGAAATGCAGTTTAAATATATACAATCAAGATGATAAGAAGTATGTTCAAAATAAGAGTAAAGAAAGCGCAGAGGAGGTGTTAAGGGCTCTCCTGTAAATGGAGCACGTTAGGTTATATGTATGTTTCGGGCTGCACTCAGATTCGTGACATTACTAGATAAGTGATTTCCTTATTCTTTCATAGAATATATTCCTTTAATCTTCATTATTTTTTATTAGTAATTTAAAGTTTTTACTCCAAGGAAAATTTGCAATTTTCGATGAAATCACTTTGTTTCAGAAAACTCTGGTAATAAGAAAAAAAATGGACGACAGAATTTATGAAAAATTCTATAGACAATTGGTTTCCCAGTTAAAATGCGCTGCAGACAATTACCTTGGAACAGAAGACATTTTCAGATCAAGAAATTTACACATTTACATGTGACATTAGGAAGTAAACACTTTTCTTTTTATGTAATATTATCATACAGTACTTTCCTTAAGTGAAGTGAAGTCGCTTAGTCATGTCCGACTCTTTGCGACCCCATGGACTGTAGCCTCCCAGGCTCCTCCATCCATGGGATTTTCCAGGCAAGAGTTC
Organism: Aepyceros melampus; assembly: GCA_006408695.1. Classification (NCBI taxonomy): domain Eukaryota; kingdom Metazoa; phylum Chordata; class Mammalia; order Artiodactyla; family Bovidae; genus Aepyceros; species Aepyceros melampus. The sequence continues at coordinate 439,513 of SJXQ01002027.1, read as the reverse complement.
TGGAGTGGGTTGCCATTTCCTTCTCCAAAGATGATTAATAAATCTTGAAACCCAATTTTTTTTTAAAAGTGCATTTGTTTTATAAACCTGAATACATACCAACCACTGCCAAAGCTTTATCAATGACTTTATTTCCACCTCCTCATTTTACAGATGGCAGAAGCTGTGAAGAAACTTATATACGGCAAACAAATAATGGAGTAGGTACTCAATACCACTAATCATCAGGCAAAGTCAAATCAAAATCACAATGAGCTATCACCTCATACTTATTAGAATGGCTATTATCAGAAAGACAGCAAATAACAAGTGGTAAGAACGCAGAGGAAAAGGAAACCTTATACATGTTGGTGGGAAAGTAAACTGGCACACCCACTATGGAAAAAGAATATGGAGGTTCCTCAAAAAAACTAAAAAGAGAGCTACCCTATGATCTAGTAACTCCACTTCTGGGTATTTATCTGAAGAAAAGGAAAATACAAACTTGAAAAGATATATATGCAACCTTATGTTCAGTTTTATAACAATAGCCAAGACAAGAAAGCAACCTAAGTATCCATCAATAGATAATGGAAAAAGGAAATGTGCTCTGTCTCTCTCTCTCTCCACACACACACACACACACACACACACTAGAATATTCACATTAAATGAAGGAAATCTTGCCATTTGTGGCAACATGCATGGATCCTGACAGCATTATGCCAAGTAAAACTAGTCACACAGAGAAAGACAAATTATGTTTTTTAAAAAAGCAAACAAAAAAATTACACTCATATAAAGAGAGCAGACTGATGGTTTCCAGTGCTGGAGGGTGAGTAAAATGGATGAAGGCAATCAAAAGGTACAAACCCTCAGTTATAAATAAATCATAGGGATACAATGTACGGTATAGTGACTATAGCTAATAATACTGTATTGCATAATTGAATGTTACTAAGAATAGATCTTATTACCAGGGAAAAAGTTCTGTAGCTAAGTATGGTGATGGATGTTAATTGGACTTATTGTGGTGATCGTCTTATAACATACACATATATCAAGTCATTATGTTACATAGCTAAACTAATATATGTCAATGATATCTCAATTTAGGGGGGGGAGAAAGGAAAGAAAGACAAACTCAAGCCCAGAGATATTAAGTATTACGTGACAGATAGAGAATCATCCAGATTCTGAATCTGTAAAATCAGAAACAAAATCCAAGCCTTCATTCGAGTTACTGTTCTTTCTATTATATCATGCCAGCTCCTTTGTTTCTGTTTCAATTTTCTTTAGATTGAATATTTTTTGCTGTGTTTATAAATATCTTGATGCTGGGAATGACTGAAGGCAAAAGAAGCAGCTGGTGGCAGAGGATGAGATGATTAGATAGCATCACTGACTCAATGGACATGAATTTGAGCAAACTGGGAGATAGTGAAGAACAGGGAGCCTGGCATGCTACAGTCCATAGTCGCAAAGAGTCGGAAACGACTGAGCAACTGAACAAAAACAAAACAAATGAGAAGAAGTCAGGTACAAAGTTTCAAGTTTTCCATGTTAATAAGTCTCAAATATTTTCAAAGTTTTATCAACACAATACTTCTAAGTTATATCACATTTATGCTTATTACTGTGCAGGGGAAAGGAAAAGTAAAGCAACCTGTGCTTATGGACACACTGGCAAATGCTTACTTCAAGCGTGCTAGTACTCAGAGCATCCACTGGAGGGAGGCAAACACTAGACTCTGAGCCTTACCTGCATTGGTGTTTCCCTTTCTTGCCGAAACTCTTCCATTTGCTGCTGCTGCCAAGGAGCTAAACTGTAAGAGTCCTCTGTAGTTCTACCTTCCAAGGGGTTTGTCCGCAACTGCTCAGTGAGCCACATCTGCGTCCTCACAGAAGGCTGAATGGGAAGTCCACCTACTGCTTGCTGACCAAGCATTAAATATTTCGGAGATTCAAAAGCCTCTGAGTTTGTCATAATAGGCTTGCTTTCAGGTAAGGCACTGTATGTCATGTCTAAGGCCTGTCTCCTAAGAGTGGAGGAAGAAGCTCTAAAGTCCTCTTTGCTACAGCTCTCAAATTTATATTTGCTGTCCAGAGTTGACGGTCGTTTTTTTTTTATTTCCTTATCCTCTAGCTTAAGCATCTCCATACTGTCATGTAAACAGCTAGGTCCAATGGTCCTCAGTTGTGCTGTTAATGCCTTGTCTCTCCCTGTCTTTTCCAAACCTCTCCTTGATTCTTCTGTGTGCACCATGCCACCCTGGCTACAGTTCTCTGGGACGGTGAGTTTGGATAACGATGACCATTTCCGGAGTGGCCGGAAGTCCTTCATGTCCAGTGAAGAGTCCTGCTCCCCCCTACTATGATTTCCCAATGCTTGCATGAGGCTGATACTCCATTTTGAGCCATCTGATGTCAATGATTCCCTATGTTTGGAAACTGAAGCACTGGAGTTAGACGGCATGACATGGGCAGTAGAGAGAGTAACCAATGACCGACTAGGCTTAAAAGATAATGTGCCACTTGAAGTTGAATGATCTGGAAAGAAAAAAGAATGCCAAATTAGTTGAAATTAACAGACCCAAAAAAAAAAAAAAAGAGGCAGAATGTAAAATGCCAAATCAAAAATTTGAACATGGTTTCCCAGCACAAGTTTTTCAAAAGCACTTCATCAATACGAGAGACTTACTACTTATTACTGTTACTATTAATATTAGTCATCTGAAACAAATCATACATTTTCTAAAAATGGATATATAACAAAACATATGCTCATTTGCAATCTACTTACAGATGAAAATGTCTAGAAAACAGGTATATATTCATGCTATTCAACCCAAGTACTATGCCTTAAAAGAAAAATCCATCTCCCCATTGAAAGGTTTTATTCATGATAAATCATTGAAGTCTTGGACACAACTTTTTACTTAAAAAATGGTATCTCTTAGTGTCTTTCCTCAACTGTGGAAATCTAGGCCCAACCTGAACACTGTAGTACCTCTCCACACTCGAAATCAAATCAGAAATATGGGTAAAGGTGCTCCTTCAGTAACAGAAAATAATCAGAAAGGGTCCTAGCAATATATTTGCAGATGGAGAGTAGTCTCTGCATTCTCCGTCTCCCTTAATGGCATCCTCAATGATCTATTTTCCCAAGCTAGAACACCTGAAGTCTACTCTGATTCCTGTCTTTCTCTGAACATTTACTAAATTCCTAGGTTGTACATTTTTACTTCCAAAATGACTGCACAGCTATTGCCATAAATCAGACTTTCACATAATACTATCCCAAACATAGGAACAGCTGTAGTAGGCAATATGGAAGCCCAAAGGATAAATAAGGGCCTCTATACTCAAGGGACTTACTATCAAATGCCAAACCATCAAATATGCCTAACTAAAATCAAAGATTATCATTTTATCACATGATATACAGAAAGGTGATAGCAATTTGAAGTGTAGGGGTGGGTGGTGAAATGTAACTTTTATAGTTTGTTCTCTGTCTTTCCACAATGTTTGACTTAGTATATATTTAAATAAAACTTGTGAGTTTTGATACTGTTTTAAATAAATAAACAAGAAAAGAAATGCTGAGGAAATCATAAAAAGATTCAGATGAGAAAGAGCCAGGCAAACTATTTTAAAATATAATTCCAATTAGTCTCTGCACAGAATTTATTCACCTGGAGATGAAAGGGAGAAAACATTACAGATGAAAGAATACAATAAAAAGTATCACAAAATATCACTGTAACTTACCATATTACAGGTTCCCACCAGCTTCTACAACACCCTTTCATACTCAAGAAAATTCCAATGTTATAAAGCCAACCTTCCAAAATAAATTTTAGACCTTAAATTCCCAACATACCCTGCAACTACGATACAGACATTCAGAAGCACCTGCACAGATTTCAGTTTGGAAGTGAGTCATGAGAAAATGGGCTCAGTGTGGAGCTACCATTTCTGGCAACAGCAGACACATCAGCCTCCCAATGATAACAGAAGAGGTGGCCAAACCAAGGGCTGGCAGAGAAGGGGCAGCAACTGGGCGGCATCGGTTGGTTCCTCTAGTGGGGCAGGAGAATGCCTGTTCTCAGAGGCGCCTGAGGCGTATTACCTGGAAGCTTAACCCTAAGCCTGGTTCTCCAACGCTCCTCAGAAATTTTGAGTTAACGAAACATCCTTAAATAAATTCCTCCTGTTCTCAATCATCCAGTCAGTTTCTTCTGCTGATTAAGAACACTAACTGATCCAAGTATGGAGCCAGGAAAATATTTCAATAAAATAAATGTTTTTAAAAAGAATACGTATTTTTTTTAAAAGATGCTAAACTCACTAAACAGTAAAAGTGCATTCCCTATTATACACATAAAACTATTAATGACTGCTAATATCCTACGATGACAGAACATAAAACTGTTATAGCTTTTGGAAGAAGAGAGGTAATATGTATACAGCAATATTTAAAATATGCAAACATACAGGTGAATATATAAACACACACATATCCACGGGCAGATAAATGATCTGGAGGAATATGTGGTGGTGGATTAGTCGCTCAGTCGTGTCTGACTCTTGCAACCCCATGGACTGTAGCCCACCAGGCTCCTCCGTCCATGGGATTTCCCAAGCAAGAATACTGGAGTGGGTTACCATTTTCTTTCCAAGGGATCTTCATGACCCAGAAATCAAAGCCAGGTCTTCTGCACTGCAGGCAGATTCTTTACTGACTGAGCTACGAGGGAAGCTGTGTATATAAGTACACACATATTCGTGGGCACATAAATGATCTGGAGGAATATACTCAAAACTTAATAAACACAGGTAGAAAGAGGAGAAAAGGAAAGGATGCTTTCACATTCTACTTTACACAATGTTTTATTTTAATGTCTTTCCAAAGAGCATAAATTTACCATTTGGCCAAACTTCTGCAAAGATGTTTTACTGTCACCTCAAAGAGTCCGAAATATCAAAGAACACCACTTCTAAAGTATGAATTATATATGAAGTGACTGTCTCACATTCCATGCCACAGCTGAAACTTCACCAGTCCTGGATGCTACTTCTATCTGAAAATGTGCTAACTTCCTGTCTACCTTTGCCAGCTCGATATTTTCAAACTGCATAGAAAATCAACAATTGGTGATAAAAACCAATTCTACATCACACTAGTATTTACTCCTACAAATCTAAAAGCTACTGTAATATATCCTGTTCATAGAACATTACATTAAGAATAGAATTTACTCCAAAACACTCACATCTAAAGTTCTCAAATTTCACCACAAAACACAGTTACCTGGAGCCCTACTCCATGAGATTCTCATTCAGTTAAAGAGTAGAGAAGGTCCAGGAAACATCACTTTTTAATAAGTGATTCTGCTATTCTATTCAGTACAATGTCATTCCAGCTGTGACTGATTTCAGCTCTGAAACCTTCAATTTCAAGATTAAATATCTCAAGTCCAACCATCAACAGTATCTGAGGTTCACTGTAAAAACTGATTTACTGTGACATTCAGAGTTTGTTCTGTGAAAACTCAGAATTAAAGTTTACTCTATCCACACACATATGTACATACATACACATGCACAGACACAACATAAATTAATGAACAAAGAATTAAACATCTGACAGGATAGATACCTGAAAAAAAAATGACCATTCCTAGAGATGAATCGAAATTAATTTATTTTGCCTAATGAAACACAATCAATTAGAGGCAGATGCAATGCATTTCCTAATGTGCTTTATTATACTTTATATTGTAGCCACAAATCTCAAAGGCAAGTTATTATGATGGCATCCAGTAGTATCTAAGTTAGAACAGTGAAATCTGAAACCAGCAGAAGGTAGTTCTTTTAAAAGCCAGAGCGCAGGGTTTATAGTATTCATAGAGAACACAGAAAAGCTAATGATTGCAGACAGATTTCAGCTTATAAGGGAAAAGGAGAAGAGGACACTGTTGTAACCTGATAATGCAAGTGAATTACATTTAAGACAACAAAAGTTCTGAATTCTGAACAAAATCACTGTCATGTTATTCTTATCTGGCAATTCATACCAGATTGATTCTATCTTCTTACCTGTAGGGACAGTCTCTTTGTTCTTTCTTATAGTAAAAAGGAATTAAATTTTTAAAAAAAACCACACCTTCCAGATCTATAGTATAATAAGAAATCATAAATGTTTACAATTAAAAAATAATCAGGAAACTATATAAACATATCAAAATATTCTGATTTTTAAAATAACAGCTTATATTTTCATTCAATATAAAATACAGTATTTTACATTTTAAATAAAAATATTAAGCCTAACCCAAAGGCAATAATTTTTATAGAACACCATGACTTTTTCCCATTTCTGGTAATGCTGATAATATATCATGAGAAAAAAAAAATTTAAGCCACATTTAATTCTCTCCATGTTTTTAAACAAATGAACATTTTAAGCATTCCTAACATTTTTAGGTAAATATTTAAAAAATATTCTTAACTATACTCTGGTAGGAAAAGAGCTATATAAGGAAACTCAATAATATTCAACCAAACAATCTTAGCAATGTATAATGTACAAGGCACTGTGCTAGGCAGAAAAGACTATGCAAATATATTATTCACAATAAAATATGAAAATAGCCCTCCTTGGGGTTTACAATTTCACCATTACACATACACAGCTGCAGGACAGAACTAAAGCTTACATAAGGAAACTACAGAACACCAGACAGTATGAAATTGCCTGGACAGAAAAGGCAGATTATTCATACAGGAAGTCTCAGAATGATAGCCAACTTCTCTATAGCAATAATGGGATCCAGAGCACAGTGAAATATCTCCAGAAAGTTAAGAGTAAATAATTGGCACCCAAGAATTGTTTGGAGCACTAAGCTATCTTCCAAGATTGAAGGCAAAATATATAATCCTGCTAAATGAAAACAGAGCTTATCACCAAGAGACTCACTAAAATTGTACTAACATTTCTTAAGGTTCTTTCACTAAAAAACAAAAATGAGTCCTGAGTTGTAAAAACAAATAAGATTTTAAAAAATAAATGAACGTGTGATTAAACCTAAGAACACCAATGGTTACATAACAATATCTAACTTGTGGGTTAACAAAAAGAGGGCAAAGAAAACCAAATTATCACCTATGATGAATAAAACAAGGATGGAACAGCATTCTAACATTATAGTCAAGTTAGAGATGCATATTATAATTTCTAAACAACTAAAAGAATAGGGAGAGCTCAAAACTGTAAAGCCACAAGCAAAAAAAATATAAAGCTGGATTCCTCTCTCATACTTTCAACAAGCATTAGCTCAAAATGAATCACAGGCCTAAATGTAACAGCTAAAACTATATAAGCCTTAGAAGAAACCATAGGTGTAAATCTTCATGATCTTTAAGTCAGGGAGCAATCTGTCAGATACAATACCAAAAAGCCCAAGCAACAAAAGAAAATAAAGATAAATTGGACCTGAATAAAATTTTTTAAAAATTTCACTACAAATGATACCAACAGGAAAGTGAAAGGATAGCCCATAAAATGGGAGAAAATCTTTGCAATTATACATCTGACAGGGACTTCAGATTATATAAGAAACACAATTTGATTATATAATAAATATACAAATAACCCAATGTAAAAATGGATGTAAAATTTGAAAAATCATTTCTCCAAAGATAAACAGATGGTCTTATTAAAGCACACAAAAAGATGCTAACATTTTTAGGGAAATGCAACTCAAAACCACAATGAGACACCATTTCACACCCATTAGGATGGCTACCATCCAAATGACAGACAGTAAGTGTTGGCAAGGATGTGGAGAAATTGGAACTCTCATACAAAGCTGATAGGAGTGTAAAATAGTACTGCTGTTTAAGAAACAGTTTGGCAGTTTCGCAAAATATCAAAAATAAGAGTTACCATATGATCCAACAATTCCACTCCTAGGTATACACCAAAGAGAAATGAAAACATATCCACAGAGGTGGATATTAGTAGTCAAAAAGTCAAAATAAGTCAACATCCATCAACTGACAAATGGATAAATAAAAAGTGGTACAGTGGAATATTATATAGTAATGAAAAGAAGTATTGATACGTGCTACAACATGAATGAATCTAGAAAACATACTAAGTGAAAATCAGTAACAAAGGACAACATATTAGATGACCCTATCTGAAAGGTTCAGAACAAAGAAATTTATACAGGTAACTCACTGCCTTAAGGGGATGGGAAGAAAGATGGAGAGAGAGAGACTACAGATTGCTTAGGGGTGGGGGAGCTAAAGAATGTTCTAAAACTTGATTGTATAACAGTTGAACAATTCTGAGAATATATTAAGAAGCATTAAACTGTATACTTTAAATGGGTGAATTATATAGTATACGAATTAGTGGCTCAGAGGTTAAAGCGTCTGCCTCCAATGCAGGAGACTCAGGTTCGATCCCTGGGTTGGGAAGATCCTCTGGAGAAGGAAATGGCAATCCACTCCAGTATTCTTGCCTGGAGAATCCCATGGACTGAGAAGCCTAGTAGGTTACAGTCCATGTGGTCGCAAAGACTCGGACACGACTGAGCAACTTCATCACCACCACCATCACCAAAGTTTTTTTTAAAGATGTGTGTGTATAACTTGTGATACACTAGAAGGAAAATGTCATGAAAGAAAAAGTGAATCAAAAGAAGGTAAGAAAGAAAAAGCTTGAGAAAAGCAGAACAGAAAGTATACAATATATTTAAAATGCATCAAAATTTAACAATCACAGTAAGTAAAAATCCACTCAAAGAACTGTCCACATAATTTTTAAATCCAGCTAAATGTTTATAAAAGATATACCTAAAATATTAAGTCCTATTTTGGTACTATGGTATCTGCATAGAAACTGATAATGATTACATTAAAGAATCATACAGAAATAACCATCAAGAACATTAGGAGAACTGTATATCAGGTATCAAGAACATGAAAAGCATACTTTCCTGAACTGCTCACTTTTACTTGTTATAATGAGAAGCTTCTGTTTCCCTACTGCCAAACATATGACCTACTCTTTCAGCAATAGTACTTGATAGTAATAGTACACAATTATCTGTAAATCTTGATTCTCATTTAGTTATTGTCTAATCATTATCACCAATCACCTTTTTTTCTTAACTATTTTATATTTCTCAATTATATTTTGTGAAGTCACTTCAAATCCTACTGAGGCAGAAACTGAGTGAAAAGTTCTAAAATTACTTGTTTAAAATAATTACAGAAGTCTATACTGTTCACAAGTTAGTTCTCAAGCCCTTTTGTACACTCTTAGCAATCATTCACAACAAACTAAGAAACCTCATTTTGTAAGTTAATGTAAAATAAGATGAAAAGCTGGTTTTTAAAGTAGGGGGAGCATTTCTGATCTGCAGTCAGACTATCGGCAACTTAACTAAAGGACAATCTAGGTACTGTTTAAAGAGGTCAACAATTCAAGGCAACTCTCATTTTAAAACTTGGTCAGTTTTTAAAAAAAAAAAAAGCTCCTTTTTGTATTTTCACCAAAACTGTAGTATTTTTGTTTTCTTGAAAGGCTTTTAAAATTTCTTTCAACTGTACCATTTTCTAGATATCTCTTACGAGTTTCAATTTAGATCGTCTCATCAGCAGTTTACTTGCAAAGAGCTGCAAGTGTTCTTTCTCTCTAAAAATGTTTATAAATCAAATTGTAATGATCTCAAATTATGAGAAGTGATTTTGAAAATTCAAGTTTTCTCAGAAAAAAAAACTGTTACTTCATGACAGAACTGACAAAAAAAAGTATCATCTGGTCCTCTAACTACCAACATGTCTGGGGAAATGTGAAGTCATTAACCTCTACTCTAAACCGATGGCTGTCTGACTGAGAGTCTTTCCAGGTCAGAAATACCTGGGTTCAACACAGTTCTCAAAAGTGGACTACATTCAGGTCAGTCAGCTTGGTCAGGTTCAGGAAGTCATATTCTACCGGGCCAAGATGCAAAATGATAGAAAAACCTGACTGTATGAATGGATGGATGGATGGAGAACAATGAAAGTAAAAATGAGGTCCAAAAAGATACAAAATATACCTCCAACAAACAATTTTAATTTCTGCAAATTTACTACAGCTGTAATGCTCTTATATGTCACATCTAAAGCTTTAAATTCAAATATTTTATTTTCAGCAAAAATGTAGATTAACAAGAAAATTAAGTAGAGATGCAGGGCAAAGGAAAACAGTTATTTGGTTTGTAAATGAACATAAATCATAATTGTTTTGAATACTGCCTTGAAATTATTTGACTTCACAAGCAAAAATGTATTCTGTGTATAACTTCTGACCTAATTCCATATGTAAACGAAGAACTAAATCCATAAAGGTTAGATTACTTGAGCAGGTACAGATCTCAAAATAGAAACCCAGTCTCCTGTTTCTCAGTCTAGAATTACCTATCCTGTCCCGCACACTACACTACACCTCTCCGCTTTCCTCCTCTAGTGTCTCACTTCAAGAACATATATCTAATGGTGTGGGTAAGGGCATACCTTTAGAGTTAGATTTGAAGAACCTCAGCTCCATCACCTGAACAGCTGTGCAACCACAAATATGTTAACATCTTCTAAGTTTTATTTTTTACCTTCTCTCAGAGAAGGTAATTGTATTTTACCTTCAATTCACTTCAGTTCAGTCAATCAGTTGTGTCCCGACTCTTTGCAACCCCATGGACTGCAGCACACCAGCTTCCCTGTCCATCACCAACTCCCAGAGCTTACTCAAACCATGTCCATTGAGTCAGTGATGCCATCCAACCATCTCATTCTCTGTCGCCCCCTTCTCCTCCCGCATTCAATCATTCCCAGCATCAGGGTCTTTTCCACTGAGTCAGTTCTTCGCATCAGGTGGCCAAAGTATTGGGAGTTTCAGCTTCAGTATCAGTCCTTCCAATGAATATTCAGGACTTATCCCCTTTAGGATGGACTGGGTGGATCTCTTTGCTGTTCAAGGGACTTGTCAAGAGTCTTCTCCAACACCACAGTTCAAAAGCATCAGTTCTTCGGCACTCACCTTTATTTATAGTACAACTCTCACATCCATACATGACTACTGGAAAAACCAAAGCTTTGACTAGATGGACCTTTGTTGGCCAAGTAATATCTCTGCTTTTTAATATGCTGTCTAGGTTGGTCAAAACTTTTCTTCCAAGGAGCAAGCGTCTTTTAATTTCATGGCTGCAGTCACCATCTGCAGTGATTTTGGAGCCCCTAAAAATAAAGTCTGACACTGTTTCCATTGCTTCCTCATCTATTTGCGATGAAGTGATGGGACCAGATGCCATGATCTTTGACTTCTTAATGCCGAGTTTTAAGCCAACTTTTTCACTCTCCTCCTTCACTTTCATCAAGAGGCTCTTTAGTTCTTCTTCACTTTCGGCCATAAGGGTAGTGTCATCTGCATATCTGAGGTGATTGATATTTCTCCTGGCAATCTTGATTCTAGCCTGTACTTCATCCAGCCCAGTGTTTCTCATGATGTACTCTGCATATAAGTTAAATAAGCAGGGTGACAATATACAGCCTTGACATACTCCTTTCCCAATTTGGAACCAGTCTGTTGTTCCATGTCCAAGATATTTTACCTTAGAAGGATTCTATAGTGAAAAGTTTTAATCATGTACAGAAGTTAAAACAAACCTAGACAGAATATTAAAAAGCAGAGACATTACTTTGCCGACAAAGGTCTGTACAGTCATATCTATGGTTTTTCTAGCAGTCATGTATGGATGTGAGAGTTGGACCATAAAAAGACTGAGCACCAAAGAATTGCTGCTTTTGAATTGTGGTGTTGGAGAAGACTCTAGAATCCCCTGGATTGCAAGGAGATTATACCACTCAATCTTATAGGAAATCAACCCTGACAATTCATTGGAAGGACTGATGCTGAAACTGAAGCTCCAATACTTTGGTCACCTGATGCAAAGAGAAAACTCACTGGAAAAGATCCTGAGGCTGGGAAAGACTGAAGGCAAAAGGAGAAGGGGACAACAGAGAATAAGATGGTTGGATGGCAGCACTGGCTCAATGGATATAAATTTAAGCAAACTCAAAATCACTGCAGATGGTGACTGCAGCCATGAAATTAAAAGACGCTTACTCCTTGGAAGAAAAGTTATGACCAACCTAGATAGTATACTCAAAAGCAGAGACATTACTTTGCCAACTAAGGTCTGTCTAGTCAAGGCTATGGTTTTTCCTGTGGTCATGTATGGATGTAGAGTTGGACTGTGAGGAAGGCTGAGCGTCGAAGAATTGATGCTTTTGAACTCTGGGTTGGAGAAGACTCTTGAGAGTCCCTTGGACTGCAAGGAGATCCAACCAGTCTATTCTGAAGGAGACCAGCTCTGGGATTTCTTTGGAAGGAATGATGCCAAAGCTGAAGCTCCAGTACTTTGGCCACCTCATGCAAAGAGTTGATTCACTGGAAAAGACTCTGATGCTGGGGAGGGATTGGGGGCAGGAGGAGAAGGGGACGACAGAGGATGAGATGGCTGGATGGCATCACGGACTCAATGAACGTGAGTCTGAGTGAACTCCGGGAGATGGTGATGGACAGAAAGGCCTAGCGTGCTGCGATTCATGGGGTCGCAAAGAGTCGGACACGACTGAGCGACTGAACTGAACTGAACTGGGAGATAGTGGAGGACAGAGGGGCCTAGCATGCTACAATCCATGGCATCACAAAGAGTCAGACATCACTTAGTGATTGAACAACAACCACATCAGAACTATGAAACCTCACATTGCAGAAGTATACAGCACATATTCTATTAATGTTAAGGTCAACTAACTGACTAATTCACTGCAATTTCTGGAGATCATGTTGTGGGAGTATCCATCATCAAGAGCCCTGAAAGCGCCAAAGCTATGAAGTTAGAGCAACATAAAGTTGTTTACCAATGAAATGAACCTTAATAAAATAGGGAAACAGGTTAGAGTACAGTCTAAATATCATTTATGTCACTTATAAAATGGATATAGAATTGTACCCAACATGTAATTTTTGTATTAACTGAAAAAAATCACGTAAACCTCTTATAATGCCTTACACATAGTAAATGCAAAACAAATATTACTACTATTTTAATTAAAGTTTAAGAAGGAACTGTCGATTTGCTTAAAATATTACCTAAGGTATGGGGATGAGCACAGAATATCTGAAATAATACTGCCATGTGCTATAATTTATACTTGTATAAGTTTGGCGTTGTGTACATGTAAGTTTACCATTTCACCTTCTTTTTACTTTAGTAACACTTAAAATAGTCCATAAAAAAGAGAAAAGGGTAAGAATGGGAGGATATTTTACATTAAGATGAGGTGTTTTTTTAAAGAAACCACTTAGGAGAGGCAGTCCTAAGATGGCAGAGGAATAGGATGGGGAGACCACTTTCTCCCCCACAAATTCATCAAAATAACATTTGAACGCTGAGAAAATTCCCAAAACAACTTCTGAATGCTGGCAGAGGACATCAGGTACCCAGAAAAGCAGCCCACTGTCTTCGAAAGGAGGTAAGAAAAAATATAAAAGATAAAAAGAGAGAGAAAAATGGTAGGGACGGAGCTCCGTCCTGGGAAGCGAGTCTTAAAAAAAGAGAGGTTTCCAAACACCAGGAAACACTCTCACTGCCGAATCTGTGGCAAGCCTTGGAACCACAGAGGGCAACATAACCGGGAGGAAAAATAATAATGAAAACCAATAGATTATGTGCCCAGTGGTAACTGCCCCAGTGGAGAAGCAGCGCAGATGCCTGTACCCGCAGCTAGCAAGCAGAGGCTGGGCAGGGAGGCCAGGCTGCACTGCTTAGATTAAGGACCAGGCCTGAATGCCCCAAGGGCAATCTGAGCAAACTAACTTGGGCTAGCAAACCAGACTGTGGGATAGCTAGCACGCGAAAAGCCCTAACCTAAGACACCACCAGGACCACTCACAGAACAAAGGACTGAGCAGAGCTAGCCGGCTGCAGACCATCCCCCTCCAGAGACAGGCAGGCGACAGCAGCCAGAGCCAGAAGGGGGCAGTCACGGCCCCAGAGAGGCATCACCTATCAAACTGCAAGCAGGCTTCATTGCTAAGACTTCTTGGGATACCGGACAGTCAAAATCCGCCTGAGAAGGTGCGCCAGCTGTACCCCCAGAAAACCAAGCAGCAAGGACGGAGGAGGTGGCGATAAGTCGCAGCAACTGTGCTTGCTAAACACCTGGTCACCGGAGCTGCTTGGACCTGGGAAGGGCACAAAACACAGGCCTAACCGAGTCCGCGCCTCTGAGGAGTACCCGAGTGCCTGAACCTGAGCAGCTTAGACCTGGGAGGTGCATACAACCCAGGGCCGGCCTCAGACAGTTCCCGGCAGAGCAACCTAGAGGGAAAGTACACACGCCTGTGAGCAGGTGCAAACCCAGTATCTCTGAGACACTGCAAGCGCACGCCAGTGATTTGTTTGCAGCGTCCCTCCCTCCCCACAGCGCAACTGAACCTGTGAGCCTAAAGAAGTGTCCACCACTGCACCCTTGTGCCAGGGTGAAAATTAGACACTGAAGAGACTAGCAAACAGAAAAAGCTAAAATAGAGGGAACCTCCTTGGAAGTGACAGGTGCGATAGATTAAAACCCTGTAGTGAGTACTGACTACACAGGAAGGGGCCTACAGATCTTGAGAAATATAAGCCAGATCAAGGAACTATCCGAAAATGAACTGACCTCACACTGCCCACAACACGAAAGAAAGTCTCAGATATATTTTTATCATTTTTACTCTCATTCTTTAATTTTTTTATATTTTTTTATTTTTAAGTCCTCGATTACTCCTTTAATTTCATTTTTGTAACCTACTATTACTTTGCAAAAAAAAAGAGACTCAATTTTTAAAGCAAACTTCATATATATATTTTATAATTTTTGTGACTTTGCTTTTTTTTTTCCTTTTTCTTTAATATTTTTTTTTTGAAAATCCAACCTCTACTCTAGATTTTTAATCTTTGCTTTTTGGTATTTGTTATCAATTTTGTACCTTTAAGAACCCAATCTTCAGTACCCATTTTTACTTGGGAGTGAGATTAATGACTTGACTGCTCTCTTCCCCTTCTCTTCTCTACCCAACTCTGTGAATCTCTTTGTGTGTTCCAGATGGTGGAGTACACTTAGGGAACTGATTACTGGCTGGATCTGTCTCTCTCCTTTTGATGCCCCCCTTTATCCTCCTGGCCACCTCTGTCTCCTTCCTCCCTCTTCTCTTCTCTGTATAACTCGGTGGACATCTCTGAGCAGTCCAGACTGTGGAGCACAGATGAGGAAGTGATTACTGGCTAGTTTGCTCTCTCCTCTTTTGATTCCACCTCATCTCATTTGGGTCACTTCTAACTCCCTCTTCCCTCTTCTCTTCTCCATGTAACTCTGTGAACCTCTCTGGGTGTCCCTCATTGTGCAGAAACTTTTCATCTTTAACCTACATGTTTTATGAATGGTGCTGTATAGATGGAGAAGTCTTGAGGTTACTGTAAAAATAAGACTGAAAACCAGAAGCAGGAGGCTTAAGTCCAAATCCTGAGAACACCAGAAAACTCCTGACTCCAGGGAACATTAATTGATAGGAGCTCATCAAACGCCTCCATACCTACACTGAAACCAAGCACCACCCAAGGGCCAACAAGTTCCAGAGCAAGACACACCATGTACATTCTGCAGCAACACAGGGACATAGCCCTGAGCTTCAATATACAGGCTGCCCAAAGTTACTCCAAAGCCATTGACATCTCGTAACTCATTACTAGACACTTCAATCCAGCTCAACCCACCAGAACACCGACACAAGCTTCCCTAACCAGGAAACCTTGATAAGCCACCCATACAACCCCACCCACAGCGAGGAAACTCCACAATAAAGAGAACTCCACAAACTGCCAGAATACAGAAAGGCCACCCCAAACTCAGCAATATAAACAAGATGAAGAGACAGAGGAACACCCAGCAGGTAAAGGAAAGGATAAATGCCCACCAAACCAAACAGGAAGAGAGAGGAAATCTACCTGATAAAGAATTCCAATAATGAATGTGAAAATGATCCAAAATCTTGAAAACAAAATGGAATCACAAATAAATAGCCTGGAGACAAGGATTGAGAAGATGCAAGAAAGGTTTAACAAGGACCTAGAAGAAATAAAAAAAGAGTCAATATATAATGAATAATGCAATAAATGAGATCAAAAACACTCTGGAGGGAACAGCAGAATATGGAGGCAGAAGATAGGATTAGTGAGATAGAAGATAGAATGGTAGAAATAAATGAATCAGAGAGGAAAAAAGAAAAACTAGTTAAAAGAAATGAGGACAATCTCAGAGACCTCTGGGGCAATATTAAACACCCCAACATTCGAATCATAGGAGTCCTAGAAGAAGACAGAAAGACCATGAGAAAATACTTGAGGAGATAATAGTTGAAAACTTCCCTAAAATGGGGAAGGAAATAATCACCCAAGTCCAAGAAACCCAGAGAGTCCCAAACAGGATAAACCCAAGGCGAAACACCTCAAGACACAAATTAATCAAATTAACAAAGATCAAACACAAAGAACAAATATTAAAAGCAGCAAGGGAAAAACAACAAATAACACACAAGAGGATTCCCATAAGGGTAACAGCTGATCTTTCCATAGAACTCGTCAGGCCAGGAGGGAATGGCAGGACACACTTAAAGTGATGAAAGAAAATAACCTACAGCCAAGATTACTATACTCAGCAAGGATCTCATTCAAATATGAAGGAGAAATCAAAAGCTTTACAGACAAGCAAAAGGTGAGAGAATTCAGCACCACCAAACCAGCTCTCCAACAAATGCTAAAGGATCTTCTCTAGACAGGAAACAGAAAAAGGGTGTATAAACTCGAACCTAAAACAATAAAGTAAATGGCAATGGGATCATACTCATCAATAATTACCTTAAACGTAAATGGGGTGAATGCCCCAACCAAAACACAAAGACTGGCTGAATCGACACAAAAACAAGACCCCTATATATGTTGTCTACAGGAGACCTACCTCAAAATGGGGGACATATACAGACTGAAAGTGAAGGGCTGGAAAAAGATATTCCATGGAAATAGAGACCAAAAGAAAGCAGGAGTAGCAATACTCATATCAGATAAAACAGACTTTAAAACAAAGGTTGTGAAAAGAGACAAAGAAGGACACTACATAATGATCAAAGGATCAATCCAAAAAGAAGATATAACAATTATATATGCACCCAACATAGGAGCACCACAGTATGTAAGACAAATGCTAACAAGTATGAAATGGGAAATTAACAATAACACGATAATAGTGGGAGACTTTAATATCCCANAGACAGAAAGACCATGAGAAAATACTTGAGGAGATAATAGTTGAAAACTTCCCTAAAATGGGGAAGGAAATAATCACCCAAGTCCAAGAAACCCAGAGAGTCCCAAACAGGATAAACCCAAGGCGAAACACCTCAGACACAAATTAATCAAATTAACAAAGATCAAACACAAAGAACAAATATTAAAAGCAGCAAGGGAAAAACAACAAATAACACACAAGAGGATTCCCATAAGGGTAACAGCTGATCTTTCCATAGAACTCGTCAGGCCAGGAGGGAATGGCAGGACACACTTAAAGTGATGAAAGAAAATAACCTACAGCCAAGATTACTATACTCAGCAAGGATCTCATTCAAATATGAAGGAGAAATCAAAAGCTTTACAGACAAGCAAAAGGTGAGAGAATTCAGCACCACCAAACCAGCTCTCCAACAAATGCTAAAGGATCTTCTCTAGACAGGAAACAGAAAAAGGGTGTATAAACTCGAACCTAAAACAATAAAGTAAATGGCAATGGGATCATACTCATCAATAATTACCTTAAACGTAAATGGGGTGAATGCCCCAACCAAAACACAAAGACTGGCTGAATCGACACAAAAACAAGACCCCTATATATGTTGTCTACAGGAGACCTACCTCAAAATGGGGGACATATACAGACTGAAAGTGAAGGGCTGGAAAAAGATATTCCATGGAAATAGAGACCAAAAGAAAGCAGGAGTAGCAATACTCATATCAGATAAAACAGACTTTAAAACAAAGGTTGTGAAAAGAGACAAAGAAGGACACTACATAATTATCAAAGGATCAATCCAAAAAGAAGATATAACAATTATATATGCACCCAACATAGGAGCACCACAGTATGTAAGACAAATGCTAACAAGTATGAAATGGGAAATTAACAATAACACGATAATAGTGGGAGACTTTAATATCCCACTCACACCTATGGACAGATCAACTATACAGAAAATTAACAAGGAAACACAAACTTTAAATGATACAATAGACCAGTTAGACCTAACTGATATCTATAGGACATTGTACCCCAAAACAATGAATTTCACCTTCTTCTCAAGCACACACGGAACCTTCTCCAGGATAGATCACATCCTGGGCCATAAATCTAGCCTTGGTAAATTCAAAAAANTTGTACAATGTCAACAACCTTCATCTATGGTTCTTCAGGCACTGTATCAGATCTAATCTCTTGAATCTAGTTGTCACTTCTACTGTACAATTATAAGAGATTTCATTTATGTAATATCTGAAGGGTCTAGTTGTTTTCTCTATTTTCTTCAATTTAATTCTGAACATTACACTAAGTAGTTCATGATCTGAGCCACAGTCAGCTCCTGGTCTTGTTTTGCTAATGATGTATAGCTTCTCCATCTTCAGCTGCAAAGAATATAATCAATCTGATTTTGGTACTGACCATCTGGTGATGTTCATGTTTAGAGTTATCTCCTTTGTTTTTGGAAGAGAGTGTTTTCATTCTCTTGACAAAACTGTGTTAGCCATTGCCCTGCTTCATTTTGTACTACAAGGGCAAAATTATGTGTTACCCTAGGTATCTCTTGGCTTCCTTATTTTGCATTCCAGTCCTCTATGATGAAGACATATTTTGGGGGGTTTAATTCTAGATGTTCTTGTAGGCTTTTATAGAACCATCAAGTTTCAGCTTCTTCAGCATTAGTAGTTTGGGCATAGACTTGAATTATTGTGATATTGAATAATTTGCCTTGGAAAGGAACAGAGATCATTCTGTCTTTTTTGAGATTGCATCCAAATACTGCATTCCAACCTCTTTTGTTCAATATGAGGGCTACTCCATTCCTTCAAAGGGTTTCTTGCCCACAGTAGTAGATGTAATGGTCATATGAATTAAATTCTCCCACTCCAGTCTGTTTCAGTTCATTGATTTCTGAAATATTGACATTCATTCTGCCATCTTCTGTTTGACCACTTCCAATTTACCTTGATTCATAGACCCAATAAGCCAGGTTCCTATGTAATGTTGTTCTTTCCATATTGGACTTTATTTCTATCACCCAGTCACCTCCTTGCTTTGGCTTCATATCTTCATTATTTCTGGACCTATTTCTCTACTCTTCTCCAGTAGCATATTGGGCATCTACCGATGTGGGGGAAACTGGGTCTTGTTCTAATGGGTGGGCCATGCTCAGTAAATCTTTATTGGAATTTTCTGTTGATGGTTGGGGCTGTATTCCCAACCTGTTGTTTGGCTTCAGGCCAAACTAAAGTAGGGTTAATGAAGGTAATGGTGACCTTCTTCAAAAGGACATGTGCGCTTACTGTTGTATTCAGTTCCCCTGAACCTGAAGCAGGCCAGTGTTGACCCATGTCTCTGCCAGAAACTCCTGGACACTCACAGGTAAGTCTGTCTCAGTCTCTTGTCGGGACACTGCTCCTTTCTCCTGGATTCTGGTGTGCACAAGGTTTTGTTTTTGTCCTCCAGGAGTCTGTTTCCTCAGTCCTGTGGAAGTTATGTAATCAAATCCCACTGTCCTCCAAATTTAAATTCATTGGAGATTCTCAGTCCCTTTGTGGATCCCCAGTTTGGGAAATCTGTTGTAGGTCCTAGAACTTTCTGAAAAGTGCTAGAATTTCTTTGGTGTAATTGTTCTGCAGTTTGTGGGTTTCTGCTCAGCAGTGCTCTGGTAGGGCTAAACTGATTTGGTGGGGCTGAATACTCTTACCTTTTGCTTGTCTGCAAAGCTTTTCATTTGCCCACTGAACATGAATGGTATTCTTATTCAGTTGAATATTCTTGTTTGTAGGTTTTTCCCTTTCATCACTGTAGATGTATCTGCCCACTCCCTTATGGCCAGTAGAGTTTCTGCTGAAAAATCAGCTAATAATATGACAATTCCCTTGTATGCTATTACTTTTCTCTTGCCACTTTTAACATTTTGTTTTTCTATTTAGTTTTTGTTATTTTGACTAATATAGATCTCAGCATATTTCTCCTTGAATTTATGGGACACTCTGCACTTTTTTGACTTGACTGACTATTTTCTTTCCCATGTTAGGGAAGTTTCAGACTATATCGTCTTCAAATACTTTCTTGGATCCTCTCTCTTTCTCTTCTTCTAGGACCACTTTAATTCAAACATCAGTATGCTTAATGTTGTCCCAGAAGTCTCTTTGACTATCTTCATTTCTTTTCATTCATTTTCTTTATTTTTCTCCATGGCAGTTATTTACATCTTTCTATATTCCAACTCATTTATCCATTCTTCTGCATCAGTTATTCTGCTATTGATTCTTTCTAATATACTTTTCATTTGTTATTGTATTTTTCATCATTTTTTGTTTTTGTTGTTGTTGTTGTTGTTCTTTAGTTCTTCTTAGTCCTTGTTAATCTTTTTTTGTTTCTTCTCAATCTGTGCTTCCATTCTATTTTGGAGATCTTGGGTCATTTTTACTATCATTATTGTGAATTCTGTTTCAGGTAGATTGCCTATTTCCTCTTCATTTATTTTGTCTAGTGAATTTTTAACTTACTTCTTCATCTGAAACATATTAATCTTTCATTAATTTTGTTTAACTCATAGTGTTTTTTGGTAGTAGTTCTTCCTTCTGGTGTCTGCCCTCTGATGGTTGAGGTTGATCCAGGGGTTTACGTAGGCTTCCTACTGGGAAAGAATGTTTCCTGTGCACCATGGATAGATTTGAGCTTTGTCACTCTGATTGATAGGTTCATCTTAGGAGGTTTATACTGGGATGTCTGAGATTAGTGTAACTTTAGAAGTCTGTCTGCTGATGGGTGATTCTGTGTTCCTGTCTTATTGGTTGTGTGGCCTGAAGCATCCACTGTTGGAGCTTGCAAGCAAAGGGGGAAAGCAGGCCTTGGCACTGTGATAAAGGCCTCCAGGAGGGTTTGCACCAATCAACATTCCATGAGGACAAGACTCTATGCTCAACACCCTGGGGCTCAGGTTTCCCCCCTGCTCAGGGAAGGATGATACTGCAACCAGTATAGAATGGCAAACTTAAAAAAAAAAAAAAAAAGGAAAATGAACAGACAAACCCCAAGATAAATAACCAAATTAAGCACAAATAAAGAAACAAACAAACCAAAAAGCAGCCAAACAAAGCATAAGACAAACAATAAAAATAGGACTGCCTGGGGCATGCTTGCTTGCTTAGGTGGGAGGGGCAAAATGCAGGGACAGATGAGAGGCTACATGGACCTCTAGCAAGGGAAGCACAAGGTGGCCATGGCTAGGGCAAGCACAGTAGGTCCACTGTATCTCCCTCTCATGTCCAGGGCTGCAGAGGCTGGCATGAGTTATGAGACTGATGCACACTTGCTCTAATGTGAGTTGCTCTCTGTGCCTGTGGAGGCAGGGTTGGCATGTAGGGAGAGTCTGTGATGGTAGCCTCCTCCCTGTGTGCCACTCAATGATGGTACCTTATTTAGGAGGCAGGTCATACTTCCTCCAGGTGCATTTCTGATCACAGTGCTCTTCACTTCAATCCCTGCATGCCATCTCCACATGGCCAACAGCACTCCTCTTCTCCAGTCCACTCTCTTAAGCTCACATTTTAGCACCCAGCCCTTGCCAGCCTTAGCTGACACATGACTCAGGCTGAGACACCCAGGGCTGACACCCCAGGAGGTCCTGGCAGGGTAGCATGTGGTTTCACTGGGGCCTGCACAGCCAGAGGAGGCCTTGGCTTGAAGGAAGGGTGAGTTACTCGTAAGGGTGCCTTTTCCAGTGCTCATGGAGACAATGGCTGGTAGGTTGGAATAAGGTTGTAGTGGCACCCCACTCTTTGTGCACCACTCAACAATGGTGCCTTGTTTTATGGTGCCCAGACCTCTTTGCAAGCTTTCCTGATTGTAGATATCCCCACTTTCTTCCCTCCAGGCTGTCTCTTCACAGCCAACAGCTGTTTCCTACCTATGTCCACTCTCCAAACTTCACTTTGCATCCCCAGTTACCCTCTGCACCAGAAGACGTGCAACTAAGGCTGTGGTGCACATGGCTGAAGCACAAAATATGTACATAGATCCTAATCTGTCCTGCCTTCCACAGACCAGTCGCTGGGCTCCTCTCTAATCCCCTGAAAGTCCTTCCTGTCCTAGCTGGTCCACCCACTGTGAGGGGGATTCTCTGAGTATGGGAATCTCTCCTCTCTTTCAGCTTCTCCCCAGCGATGCTGGCCACTTCCCAGTCCCTCTTTTTTTTTTCCTCCTACACAGTTAAGTGGGATTTTTTTTTCTTTTTTTGTCCTTTTTGATGTCTGAAGTCCTTCACTAGTGTTCAGCAGGTACTCTGTGAAAAGCGTTCCATTTGTAAATAACTTCTTCATATGCATGTAAGAAGTAGAATTCTATTTAATCACCTTGAGTCCTTCTACTCTCTCTTTACTTTAAATGAAGATATTTCTGTCATCTGTATATCCATCAGTGTGCCATTGTATCTAGTTTCAGTTAACTAAGCAAACCATCATAAAAGTTCCAGAAAGCTTTTATTATTGTAACAATGTATAATCTTTGATAACATTATTAAACTTTGTGAGTTTGTATTCATTGCAGAGTTTATGCTGCTGCTTTCTGGACCCTTTTGAGAATGAGCTGGTAAAAGAGAGATTGAAACAATCTGAACAGTGTTCAAGAAACCAAGTGATTGGATTCACTTTTGGTACTTGAAATTACAGAATTTTAGAGGCTAGAATTAAAAAAAATGAAATGATTATCAGCTTGCTCTATCACTGCTTAAGATCAACTATGGTGGTGGTGAAGTCGCTCAGTCCTGTCCGACTCTTTGCGACCCTGTGGACTGTAACCTACTTGGCTTCTCAGTCCATGGGATTCTCCAGGCAAAAATACTGGAGTGGATTGCCATTTCCTTCTCCAGAGGATCTTCCCAACCCAGGGATCGAACCCGGGTCTCCTGCATTGGAGGCAGACGCTTTAACCTCTGAGCCACCAGGGAAGCCACCAGATCAACTATACAGCTACATAAACCGATAATCACTTTTTGGAAAATGAAAAATTTGAAGTGCCTATGTCATGGTCCAGCTTGCTTTCAACAGCATATAACTGGTCTGCATAATGTAAAAATACTTTTAAAGAAATGGTATATAGTATCCATGAGTTCTCTACCCCCCCCACCCCCACTCAGGACAGCAATGAGCATCAAGTAGAATGTCTTTCTCCATAATAATTTCTTATGTGTTGATAAGATGAGTAGATTCCCTCCCTGTCTCAGTAAAATTGGCCCAGTTTTAAGTGTCAAGATTCTGTGCTTTGTGTCAGTCTGGTTTCCCCAGAGGTTTGAAGTCAGCAACAACAGAATTTTACAATTCATAGCAGAAGACTGCTGATTATCATTGGAAGATCCATGATCTGCCTTGAGTTATCTGTTTCTCAGCTACTTCACTAAGTCATCTTAGTCCCCCGCTGTGACCTTATTCAGATCTTAAAATGCATACAACACTTTCTCCTGTGCCAGCATAAGGCTTCATGGTGCTCATCCTGGTTGTGATCACCCATGAACTGAAAAAGTTAATTTCCTGGTGTTTTTTCAAAATTATTATGCCACATATAAATAACATGTTGAATGTTTCCAATACCAACAGCACTTTTATACATTTGATATATTGTCTCATGGAGAGAAACGATTCACATGCACAGTAAATAAGAATAAATGCAGTCAGAGTTATGTCTTTTATGTAGTCACACTTGCCTACTTCTAAATTTTCTTCTGATGTATGGCATTTGCTGACTCTAAGGATCACCTACTTTCTTCACAGACATTTGTACTTTCTTAGAATGCCTTTAAAACTTACTTATGAGGGGGAAGTGATACCAAAATGCACGGCATATTTTTAAAATGCAAGGAGAAAACAGAAGAGTCTTCCCAGTTGTTGCTACTGAAAAAGAACCTGTCTGCCAATGCAGGAGACATAAAAGACATGGGTTTAATCCCTGGGTTTGGAAGATCCCCTGGAAGAGGGCATGGCAACCCACTCCACTATTCTTGCCTGGAGAATCCCATGGACAGAGGATTCTGGCAGGCAACAGTCCATGGGGCGGCAAAGAGTCAGACATGACTCAAGCCACTTAGCACACATGTATGCACACACAAGACAGAAACCTATAGAAATTAAAGTTGCTTAGATAAGTTTATGTCATATTCTATATCCTTTCATATAGATACTCAAGCAACTCAAATGTTTTTACTGACATCTACATGTAGGGTTTTATATATATATATATATATACACACCAATTTTCAATTTAGATATGAATATTGTTTCAGTTCAGTTCAGTTCAGTTCAGTCACTCAGTCATGTCTGACTCTTTGCGACCCCATGAATTGCAGCACGCCAGGCCTCCCTGTCAATCACGAACTCCCAGAGTTCACTCAGACTCGCGTCCATCGAATCAGTGATGCCATCTAGCCATCTCATCCTCTGTCGTCCCCTTCTTCTTCTGCCCTCAGTCCCTCCCAGCATCAGTCTTTTCCAATGAATCAACTCTTCGTATGAGGTGGCCAAATACTGGAGTTAAGTTTACTTAAAAGATCTTTCAATATATTCACACAAATAGAGTTCAGGTATCAAATAATAATTTTGCTCTCTTCATTGCATGCTAAACATGAACAGAATTCCTTCCCTAAATATTAGCTGATTTTTTCAATTCAACCCTGTCTAGAAAATTAACTGATCACTTAAGTAACCACACCTCGTAGCAGTTAAGGTTTCTTATATCATGCAGAAGAAACAGGTTGAGTAATTTAAGCAGAATATTTGTGAAGAGGATAACAAGTGGTTCACAAAGTATTTTAGGAAGGCTAGAGAATCAGGCAGGAAAAATGGCCAGGAAGAGGGGAAACTAAGTAACTGCTAGCAATAGACCAAATGCCAGTTCTATTGCTGTTGTGGCTGATGAACACCACACAGGTCAGCCTGTACCTCTGCTACAGTTGACACCAAACACTGCCCTCTGGGCATGCATTGTGTTGCTTCTACTGTTGTTGCTCCTGTCCCTGGAACCTGGAGAAAGTTGTTACTATTGCTGTAATTGATGTTCATGTCCTCTGGCTTAAACTTATTAATTCCCATTTCAAAGTCTAAGATGGCACACACTTGCAGCAAGGTCACCCACTGCCAATCTAGCTTCAAGAGAGGCTGAATCTATTATATTTGTTCTGTGCTGTGCTTAGTTGCTCAGTCATGTTCAGTGCTTCATGCCCACATGGACTGCAGCCTGTCAGGCTCCTCTGTCCATGGGGTTCTCCAGGCAAGAATACTTGAGTGGGAAGCCTTTCATTCTCCAAATCAGAGGATTTACAAGAAGTCAAACATGGGAAGAGTGATGATATTCTGGAGTGCCAAATATATGGTCATGTTGATTACATGATTTATGAACTTTCTATTATTTCAATGAGTTGAAGGAACTTTATTGTCAATAAAAAGAAAATCAGCAACCCTAAATATAAATTAATAGATCAGTGGGACAATAATTGTCATAATACCATTAATGTTTGCTTTAAATTGAGGTTGAAATTACCAATTCAGAATTTTATGAGAGTACTTTAAAATCTCCTTTTAGTTATGGATTTAGAAATTCAAAAATTCACCACTTATGAGTGAATGAGCAAGCATTTATGTAAATGCTGACCTGGGTTAAATATGTACTCTTTGGATACAAAAACATGAAAAGAATGAGCCTATATTAAACATGAGGTCTGATGATTCATTGCACTGGGACAACCTAAAGGGATGGTACAGGGAGGGAGGAGGGAGGGGGGTTCAGGATGGGAACACATGTATACCTGTGACAGATTCATGTTGATGTATGGCAAACCCAATACAATATTGTAAAGTAACCAACCTCCAATTAAAATAAATAAATTTATATTAAAAAATAAAGAGGGTAAGAAAAACCTGGGGAAAAAAAAAAGGTCTTGACCTTGGATTGATCGAGTTCTCACCTGCAGAGTTATCCATCTGTATAAGTACTTATTCTCCTTTTCTTGCAAGCTTATATAAAATCCTATTTGCAAAAGAAATAGGTTTTTGTTTTTTTTTTTAGGCTAAAGCTAGCTTTTATCAAAAGACACCACGTTTATGCTATTTAGCTCTATTGTTTTGTATCTCAAACCTCTTATCACCGATCTCTGATCCCATAAAATTTCATAGAAAAATTAGTATTTTAAGATCCATTCACCCAGGAAAGGGCATAAAAACATGGCAGATAACATGGCAGATGGGGATAGAAGTAGATGGATTTTTGATGGAAATAATCCAGTGTACTAGGACACATTTACTAGGTGAAAATACAATCAGTGTACTAGGAACATGTGCCAGGTGAAAACAAAAACAAAACAACTCATTTTTTTCTCAGAAATTATGGAGTTTGAGTAGAATATATTTACAAATGTGTGTGTGTGTGTGCATGTGTGTGCATATCAGTTCTTAAATCAGTTACACAATACTTTGACTCCCAACAAATTTATCTTTCCACAACTGAATAAACTTTACCTTTTCTGTTTAACTGCTGAGTAACCAACAAATGTTTTTCTTTTCATATACAAGACATCTGTAAGTGACATCCATTGGCCTAAAATGACTGCAGCACACTTTCTTCCACTTGGCGGTTAAGTAAATATTAATTCAATAAGACTACACTAGAAAAATTGTATTCACTTTAAAAAAGAGACTTCTCTATTTTCTCCTCCTTCATCTAGTCCCATGGCTTCTAAAACTATGTAACTGAACTCTTGATGTGTGAAGACTGGATCTGGGAGATTTAACAAATAAGTAATGATAATAGTGGATTGAGATCCTACAGTATGCAAGAAAAGCTACTGTCAACTCTATACACATTACATCTGCTGACATGAAACTGCACTAACAGATTTTTTTTTTTCCAGCAGAGATGGACTTATTCAGAATCAGCAGAGAACTGTAATTTGGGTTCTTTCACTATGACATGTAGTAGTTTCTGCACATTAAGGGAAAGAGGGCACTTTTGTAGGGAGAAAAAGAAAATGAAAGGGCTATAGTAAACAAAGACTCCATAGCTTTTGATTGGCTGAGTCCTTGCCAGGGAAGAAGAGACGTCTTTCTTTCTCATGTTGGCCTCTGATCCTCCAACTCTATTTAACTGAGGTTTCTATTTATCCTCCAACTCTATTTAACTGAAGTTTCTATTTATTTTTACATATCTAATCGTCCAAAATCATTACTAAATTCACATATATACAGGGAGGAAGGGTGATTTTCTTGGTGTACACAATTTTCAAGTGTTAAAACTGGGATTGAGCAACATTAGCCATATTTGAGGATCTAGAGGAGCTATTAGAAACTGATAGAGGGAAAGGATTGAGTGTGCATCCAGCTTTTCCAATGTACATTTTACTTAGGTGTAACTAAATAATTGAGTACCAGAATTTCTCTTTAAGGAAGTGCCCAGCATTGCAAATAAAAAATGATAGAATCAGAACATGACTTTGTAAATCCAGGAGAAATAAAAATGCAGGAAATGGTTACCAATAACAGCTAAAAATCACAAAAAGTAGAGAAAGCTAAGACTGTATGTGCTTCCTGGTGAAAATACAGAGTACCACATTCCAGAATCCATCAAGACTCTTAAGTCTAACAGCAGCAAGGGAGAGAGGAGCATGTTAAATAACACCCCAGGGATGCAAACAGCCAAAACCATATCGTGGAAAACTACCTGAGTCTGCAATAAATAAATTGTAAGAGACTGAGAAATAGTGAGAACAAGAGCTAGAGTCCGAGAGCATGTGCATATATCACATGCAAGAGAGTGAGAGAGAGGAAGAAAAATCTATAGATTCATGAACTTACCAACTGCAACATATAAAACTTAGCAGAACTTTAATTTTTAAAAATCATTTAACAATTATAATATTTAACAATATGAATATATTTGAACTCTGAATATGTGGTAATATTATGATACTGTTTTCATTCATATTTTAGGCATAATAAAAAGAATATTTTAGTTATATTTTAAGTGTTATATTTTATATATACAGGATACATATTCTTTAATTCAATTATTTAATATTCTAGATTTGTTTGAATAATCCATGAGGAAAGGACAGATGGAGGTGGAGGCATAGGTTAAAGAAGGTTGAAATTTGGAAACTAAATAATGGGTTTCATCATATTATTCTTTCAAAATTTGTAAATGCTTAATTTACATAATTAATAAAATGAATCTTTTTTTTTACTTCATGCAGTTAATATCAAGCATCCATTTTTCTTTCAAATTCTTGGTTCACTATGGGTGTGAATGAGACATTAAACTGTTTCTGCAATGGCACCCCACTCCAGTACTCTTGCCTGGAAAATCCCAGGATGGAGGAGCCTGGTGGGCTGCAGTCCTTGGGGTCACTCGGAGTCAGGCACGACTGAGTGACTTCACTTTCATGCATTGGAGAAGGAAATGGCAACCCACTCCAATGCTCTTGCCTGGAGAATCCCAGAGATAGAGGAGCCTGGTGGGCTGCCATCTATGGGGTCGCACAGAGTCGGACACGACTGAAGCGACTTAGCAGCAGCAGCAGCAGTAAAAATGGTTGCTTTAGATTTTAGAAGATTCTTACAAGGTGTACTAATGTATTTATTAATAATATCACACTTGCTATTCTAAGCCTGTCTTTCCAGTGCAGTGGTAAAAAGCCCAGCAATACCATATACCAGAAGCCAATTGCAAGAACTTTTCTATTTTAATTCTGTAGTAGGAGGCACTCAAGCAAATTGTGATAATTTAAGAAGAAAAAAATCATATTTACCTACAGCACAAAATCATATTCTTATGTACCAGAAGCATATACAAGCATATGTATGACCCCTGGTTGGCAGAGAGCAGCAGTAGGTTTTGCTTAACAACTTTCAGAGTTCCTCTTAAGAAGCATCCACTTTCATATGGAAGGAACTGAGACATTTTGCGGCAGCTTCCTTCAAATTCCTTCATGGACATGGATAATGCCAAGTCAGAAGTTGGGATTCAAGTTATGTTCTATTGTTTCATCTATGTGTTGTTTACTTGCATGTTTGTTTGTGAAAGTGAATGAGCTGTATACTATGATACATACACTTCTGTGTGTGTGTATGCTTCTCTACTTCAGTAAGATGTTGAAACAAAAACAAGAATAGAAAGTGCTGAAATACTTCTGCTTTCTCACATTTGTTTCAACTGAGAAAGAGAAGTCAGTCTTCATTGTGATATTGAAAGACAACAAAAGCTGACCCAAATATATTCAGATCTCCATTATTTATGGATACTCAAGCAGCAACTCAACTGATTAAGACCTCAGCTTTAAATTCACCCTTTGCCAAATGCAGGGCAAGTGATAGAGCTTTACAATGTAAACAAAGCATTTCATGGTGCATATTCAATTTGAACTTTGAGAGTAACTTGGGGCTTCCCCGGTGGCTCAGAGGATAAAGCGTCTGCCTGTGAAGCAGGAGACCTGGGTTTGATACCTGGGTTGGGAAGATCCCTTGGAGAAGGAAATGGCAACCCACTCCAGTATTCTTGCCTGGAGAATCCCATGGATTGAGGAGCCTGGCGGGCAATAGTTCAAGGGGTCGCAAAGAGTTGGACACGACTGAGCGACTTCACTTCACTTCACTTTAGGGGATTCTATCAGGCACTGTACCTACATTAGGAATTGTGAAATGTGAGAAACATATTTTCTGGTTCATTTAAATTTAGTATATATTAGTAATAATTCAACTTCACAGGTAATACCATTTCAAGATGAATGCCTTAAACCAGTTGCAAGAAAGAATTATAGGGAAAGAAATATGAGCCTCATTTATTGACCTGAAGGTCAGAAAGTGGACTTGTAGGAAAATTACTCTAATGGAAAATTAATAGATTATAATGTGTGTAGGGGAAATGAACAGGCTTGCTCTATGTGACACATTTTAACCCATTCTAGCCTCATTTGAAGTCTAAAAATATATTTTGATAAGACATTCTTAAACACATTAAGATGCTGATACATAGATAAATATTGATCATTTTGTAAATCAGTCTAAAAATTTCCCAAATACTCCATAAAGCAATTCTTAATTAAATAATCATAAGCATTATATATATATACTTATCAAAATTAATTCTAATATAGCAGATTCTATTTCACAGAGTATTTTGACAGATCCATTTGAATTTATTTTAGCAATGGCATATTATCTACATTAAAAATTATGCATATATGCTGCATACAAACTTACAGTTCCTAGGAAATCACACCGTTCAATATGCTTTTTAATTTTTTAATGGAATTATAAATTTACATATTATTTTTAAAGATTCAAATGTTAAGAAGTTCTTAGAACAACTTTTGGAAAGTTCTTATTGATTTATTTTCCCTTTTATCCCATTCCAGCCTCAAGAAAAACCATACTACAAATATCCATCCTTTCAGTACCTTTTCCATGCTTCTGTGGTACATATGCACTTACCTACACATAGAATTTTTAAAATATATTAGTATGTTCTGTAACATTTTTTCTCACTTAGCAACATGTTCTGAAATTATTTTCCATGTTAATACACATAGTTTTCCCTTTTCATTTAACCCCTACCATATGTATTCTTTCAAATATGGGTGTTTCATAATTTAGCTGACACCCGTTTCCAAAATAATCATTCTTAAAAATAATGATATGAGCGTTTACAATTCCAAATACTATAATGGCTAAAATCTTGGGTTCTGGGTCTGGTTGAACTCTGCTTTTTTTTTTTTTAATATAAATTTATTTATTTTAATTGGTGGTTAATTACTTTACAATATTGTATTGGTTTTGCCAAATAGTGTGGGACCTTTACCACAGTATCTAACTATGTTGCTGCCATTGTTGTTGTTGAGCCACCGAGTGACATCTGGCTCTTTGCAACCCCATGGACTGTAGCACGCCATGCCTCCCTGTCCCTCACCATGTCCTGGAGATGCCCAAGTTTATTCCATTGATAGCGCTGGTGATGCCAAAGAGCCATCTCATCCCCAGACACCCTCTCCTGCTTTTGCCTTCAATCTTTCCCAGTATCAGGGGCTTATCCAATGAGTCGACTGCTTGCATCAAGGGACCAAAATCCTGGAGCTTGAGCTTGAGCTTCAGCATCAGTCCTTCCAATGAGTATTCAGGGTTATTTCTTTTAAGATTGACTGGCTTGATCTCCTTGTTGTCCAAGAGACTCTCAGAAGTCTTCTCCAGCACCACAGTTTGAAGGCATCAATTCCTTGGCACTCTGTCTTCTTTATGGTCCAGTTCTCACAACCATACATGACCACTGGGAAGACCATAGCTTTGACTATATGGACCTTGGTTGGCAGAGTGATGTCTCTGCTTTTCAACTCAGTGTCTATATTTGTCATAGCTTCCCTGCCAAGAAGCAATAATCTTCTGACTCATGGCTAGAGTTACCATCCACAGTGACTTTAGGGCCCAAGAAGAGGAAATCTGTCATTGTTTCCACCTTTTCCCTTCTATTTGCCATGACGTAATGGGACTGGATGCCATATTTAGTTTTTTAATATTTAGTTTTAAACTGCCTTTTTCACTTTCATCCTTCACTCTCATCAAGGGTTCTTTAGTTCCTCTTTGCTTTCTGCCATTAGAGTGGTATCATCTGCATATGTGAGGTTGCTGAAATTTCTCTTACCTATCNAACTGGAAATAGAACTGCCATATGACTTAGCAATCCCACTACTGGGCATACACACCGAGGAAACCAGAAATGAAAGAGACACGTGTACCCCCAATGTTCACTGCAGCACTGGTTGTAACAGCCAGGACATGGCAGCAACCTAGATGTCCATCAGCAGATGAATGGATAAGAAAGCTGTGGTATATATACACAATGGAGCATTACGCAGCCATTAAGAATACATTTGAATCAGTTCTAATGAGGTGGATGAAACTGGAGCCGATTATACAGAGTGAGATAAGCCAGAAAGAAAAACACCAATACAGTATAGTAACGCATACATATGGAATTTAGAAAGATGGTAACGATGACCCTGTATGCGAGACAGCAAAAGAGACACAGATGTATAGAACAGTCTTAGAGGGCGAGGGGGGAATGATTTGGGAGAATGGCATTGAAACAGTACAATACCGTATGTGAAACGAATCGCCAGTCCAGGTTCAATGCATGATACAGGATGCTCGGGGCTGGTGCACTGGGATGACCCAGAGGGACGGTATGGGGAGGGAGGTGGGAGGAGGGGTTCAGGATGGGGAACACGTGTACACCCATGGTGGATTCTTGTTGATGTATGGCAAAACCAATACAATATTGTAAAGTAATTAGCCTCCAGTTAAAATAAATAAAGTTATATTTTAAAAAAATGAAATCATTTAGCAAAGTAAGGTAATGAAACTTACTCACTGTAATAAAATACACAAGCAAAGAAAACAGAGCCCTGGAAAATTTTTACGATGTCTTCCAAAATTAGTGGTTGTCTAGTGTTAGGAGCATAGGGGTGTTGAGGGTGGTGGCTAAGTGCAATTGGGTTTCTCTTTAGGGTGGTAAAAATGTCCTAAAATTCATACAATGATGTTTATACAACTCTGTGAATACACTAAAAGCCACAAGGCTGTACACTTTAAATGGGTGAATTGTATGGTATGTAAGTTACATTTCAATTGTTCAGTCACTGAGTCATGTCTGACTCTTTGAGACTCCAGGGACTGTAGCACGCCAGGCTCCCCTGTCCTCCACTATCTCCCAGAGCTGGTTCAAACTTATGTCCATTAAGTCAATGATGCCATCCAACCATCTCATCTTTTATAATTATTTCCTATCTTGTCTTCTCCACTAGACTTTATATATACAATGAACAGAGAAAATGTCTATTTAGTTCTAACTTTTAGCATAATACCTGACACATAATAGACACTCAATAAATACTGGTTACATGAATAAATGACTGAACAAGTCCTTACCTTACAAGGCCTTAGTTTCTTCATAAAATAACCACAATGCAGCAAATGTTAACCTTTCTTTTCGTCTTCCTTTTTGACATATGTTCACAAGATGACCTCAAAATTTATACTATTCGACAGTCCTATTATTTCTTAGTAAAAACAACTAACTAATGAAGATATGATTAAAGTAAAATCCACTTTGTCACTCCCTCCTATTTGAAATAAATGAGGTTAATTAGATAAGAAACTTATCTCTGATACATATAGCAGTTTGGAATTATCAAAGAAAAAATATTTAATTCTACCTGTACCTTTTCATTAGTAAAATATATAAATATGCTTGAAAATTAGCCCCAAATAGACTATTTAAAGCTACATTTCCAAACTCAAGTTTTAAAAGATAAAAGAACTGCATGTGAGCCTGCCTCTCAGGCACCTTGTGATTCACGAGAGGCAGGCTGCTGTGGAAGCTTACAGAGCCAAGTCTAAGCAAAACATAAGTTCTTTTTTAGACTCAGGGTCCTCTCCTCCTCTTGCTTCTCCCTTAATCACTCAAGTCTGGAACCACATCTAGGTTATGCCCTACACAAGTGCTGTATACTTCAAAGACAACTCTCCTCTCTGAGCCAACAGCAGCTATTTACACGGCCTCCAGGTCTCAGCAAAGAAAATCACGGAACAAACAGGTGATCTGCAGTGTGGCTCATGTTGCCATTTGGGAGTCCTGCAGGCTCCTCTCCTCACGTCACACATCTATTTCCTCCCACCCCGGAATCTGACACCCCATGAACAAATTACCACAGCTAAAAAGTGGCGCCGCTCATGTTAAATTAGTGTTCCAACTTGTTAAATACAAAAATGTCACACTCTTATTTAGCATTATTTAAAATCTCAAAATACCATGCTAAAAGTAAACTACTCAGTGGTAATTTTAGAGTATTTTTCTGTATGAGAGTCCATTCCCTGCTGAGTTATGATATAATCCTCTCCATGTTGATCTCTGCAGTTCTTGAAACAGAGTAAGTATTCAATAAATGTTTATGAAGTGAATAAATGAACAGACTTCCAAAAGCTGCACAGAAGAGAGCATAGAAAGGTACTTTTTTCATAAAAGGTCACTTATAAAATTGGATATTTCTAATTCCTACAGCATTTAGAGTCTGTATGCTAAATACATATTCCACATTCATGTATGAATTTTAAGTGTTTAAATAATCAAAAACATATTAAAATAAAGAGGAATAGTAAAAAAGAGTGTGTTATTTTTTCAGATGATTCATAGAATACTTTGAGGATTCAGCAATGAGCAAAGAGCATCACTTGGAATATCAGTTACAAGCAAACAACATTAAAGGTCTGACTAGATAGTACCTTTCAGTTTGTTTAAAGCCTGATGACTTACTACACAGCTGTACTGCTTACTTAATATGTCATGGAACTGAAGTAAAACTTATTCATGTTCTTTTATGTCTACCTCAAAAATTAAATTTACATTTAGTATATAGAGGTATACCACTTAACCATGATCGTCTTTTAAAAGTAAATAATTGCTAAGATAAATAAGAACTCAAAATTTACTATTATAGGTTACATATTTGAATTATCTAACACAAGCATAATGTTATTTGCAAAGAACATATTTTAGAAGCTTGTAGCAAGATAGGCTTTTCCCTCCTAAACACTCAAATTCCAAACAAACTTTACATACGAAAAACTGGTGCAATCACACTCTTTGCTTTCTCAGCTTCATGTGGGTATCCACTAGTCTAGCAGCCAAGTATGCTCTGAGACTGCAGGGTAAGGTTCCCTCTTCCTCCTAATGAAGCTTGAGGGCCTGCACTTCACACCTGACTGGAGAATTCTAGCAACAATTACTGACATTATTCCTCTACTCTATTCTCTAAGTGGGCAAGAGAACTCTTGAGAATTTCAGGGATTCTCCTGTCTAAAATCTCCCCTAACCCAGACATTTATATCTCACCAAAGCCACATTAACTTTCTGTTTGCCAAAAGAACCAGGGCAATTCCACTGCAGTGAGGCCTTTTGCACTGTCAAAATGACAGCAGGAGTATGCTCTTAGGACTCCCAGACTGACAGCAGAATATAGTTTATCACAGAAATAATGCCAATCAATATAAATTTCTATTATATTGAGTGTTAAGTGGAGTGACAAGAGTTGAGAAGCCAATGCCGTTTCTACTGGGAAATATATAAACATACATACATGCTCATGAAATCTGAAAGAAACCCTTTACAAGTTACACTGTCACTACCAAATGTCCAATAAAAATATAATACAAGCTACATTTATAATTTTAAGTTTTATAGCAATCACATCAAAAAATAAAAATGAAAAGGTAAAACTGACTTTAATAACTTTTATTTAATCCACTATATCTAAAATATTATATCATTATGCAATCAATATTAAAAAGTATCAATAAGACATTTGACAGTCTCTTCTTTATTCAAATCCAGTGTGAATCTTACATCTCAATTTGGGTAGACAGCTCAAGCACTCAGTAACCCCATGTTGCTAGTGGCTACCACACTGGATCACACAGTGCTTTACTACTGTTTTCCGTAAACTACCTTAGGTATCTTCAGAAAGGAAATAACAATAATTTACAATGACTGTAAGTATACATATTGTATCAAGCATAGTATGTAAATTGTGGTAAGAATTAAATTGGAAGTTTTTGTTACTAGTCAGTCCCATGTAGTATACAAATCATGCAGTTATTTGCTATGTATATTGAGGTTTTAACAATAATCTTTTTTTTATTTTTAAGAAATTTTCACAACATTGTGTTGGGTTTTACCATAGGACAACGTAAATCAGTATAATTACACATACATCCCCTCCCTCTGCAGCCTTCCTCCCCTTCTCCCCCCATCCCTCCAGGTCATGACCGAGAGCTAGACTGGGCTCCTGGTGCCACACAGCAGCTTCGCACCAGCTGTCCATCTTGCCCTGATAGTGTATGTCTGTTGATGCTGCTCTCCATTCATCCCACTCCTCCCCTCCCCTACTGCCCACAAGTCCATTCTGCACCTCTGCATCTCACTTCCTTCCCTGCAAACAGGTCCATCAGTATTATTTTTCTAGATTCCATATATACACGTTAATATACTATATTTGTTTTTCTCTTTCTGACTTACTTCACTATGTATAACAGGCTCTAGGTTCGTCCATCTCACTAGAGCTAAGGGAACTCTTGTACACTGTTGGTGGGAATATAAACTGATACAGCTATTAGGGACTAAATATGGAGATTCCTTAAAAAACTAGGAATAAATCTAACATATGACCCAGCAGCTCCACTACTGGGCATATACTCTGAGAAACTCATATTCAAAAGAGACACATGCACTCCAATGTTCACAGAAGCACTGTTTACAATAGCCAGGACAGGGAAGCAACCTAGATGTCCATCAACTGACGAAAGGACAAAGAAGATGTGGTACGTATATATATAGTGGAGTATTACTCAGCAAATAATTGCTTTTAAGATTTCAAATGCATTTACACATTTTACCAAAAAATTGTCATAGCAAACCAAATGCAGCGCTTCATGCCAAAGCCTCAGAAATCCAGAAGGAATATGTACCCTCTTCTAAGACAAATGTTAACAGTAAAACTTCACTAAAATATTCTGCAGATACACTCTAAAACAAACTCCAATTGTGTTTGGTAACAGGTCCAAATTTCATGTATATTATTTAAATTAATATAATTGTACACTACCACAATTTTCAGCTGGATGGTTTAGTACAAAGGAGATAAACACTTTTTAGGTTATTTGATGAGGTTTGGAATTTAATAAGGATAGATTTAATTTTATAAACCAGAAAAAACACTTTGTAAAACCTACTGTTAGTGAATGACAAAAAGATCGATATAATTAAAGACCAAAGTATTAATATGCAAAGCATATATAAAGTATATAAAGTATCCACATGACACTGATATGGAATAATCTAATCCACAGCATGTTTTAAAGCTGACATTATGTTAGAAATATCAACCTATTAGCTACATTCTAATGCAAGGCTATTTTCAACACTCAATAATCCTCCACAATCTTTTTCTCCCTGGGCCCTTTACACTAAACAGATATGACATGAAGCAAATCCAACAAGGAAAAACAAACATCACAAATTAGAAGACTCAGGAAACTTTCCAAAGAACAGAGATGGTAAAAAACCAATGAATAGCTCTCACAAAGCAGAAATCATGAGAACTTCAGAAAGACATAATTCAGGCAAGAAAACTACACTAACTGGATCAAGTGTTAGATCAGCAAACACACCACGCTTTCATTCCAAATTAATAATCTTTAATAAGCCTGCTAAAACTATTCCTTATTTCTAGATAAAATTAACAATTGATTTTTTTTAACAGGAGTACCCTGCACCTCTCCTGACAGTCAAAACAATTGCAATCAAAGTCATGTGTTATCAGTGTTATCACTCAAACCATAATTCTGATTCATTTTCCACAGAAGCACCAAGTCTCTGTTATTGCCAATTTCCCAGAATCCTATAACTCCATCTTATTTTCATGCACCACCGTTACACTTACTATCCTTTCCTAAAACTCTTGCCCTATTTGCCCTCTGTCTTCAAACTCTGACATTGCTTCAGTTCAGTTCAGTCACTCAGTCGTGTCCGACTCTTTGCGACCCCATGAATCGCAGCACACCAGGCCTCCCTGTCCATCACCATCTCCCAGAGTTCACTCAGACTCACATTCATCGAGTCCGTGATGCCATCCAGCCATCTCATCCTCTGTCGTCCCCTTCTCCTCCTGCCCCCAATCCTTCCCAGCATCAGTCTTTTCCAATGAGTCAGCTCCATATATAATAGGTTCTAAATAACACTACCTACTATGATAATGCCTTAAACTCAATGGATTCTTTGTCCATTCGAATATCTTGTACAGTGCTCTGTAACATACCAGTAAAATCACTCATTATTCTACATATTAATTTAAATAACCTGCAGGAGAAGGAGTTGGAGTTCAACGTGGAGGTAATGGCAAGAAATAATGGAAGGCCAAAAGAAAACATCTTCACACATCAGCCCAATTCAAAAATAAAGTGAAAATCATGTTCTTTATCCCTAAAACATTATAGGGATTTGTATTTAACACCTGATGAATCATTCAGTGAGAAAAGCAGTGATATTTGCTGTTGACACAAATAAATTAGTTTTATATTAATTCAAAGAATAAAGAGAAAAGGCATTTTTCTAAACAGAAATAGAAAAGATGAGCAATTATATATAATAATACATAGCAGAATCAAAAGTTTCTGGAAATTATTTAAAAAGTACTATCGTGTTCTCAATGAGGTATTTTCATTTTTCAGCCACTCAATATGAAAATACAGCATTCCAGCCCTGACGCCGTGTGGCCTAATATGTGCAAAAGAAGGGTTTTTTTTTTTTGTTTTTTTTTTTTTAAAGCTTTCCCTGGAAGAACTCAGGAGGAAAGTTTCCCAGCTGGACCCAGATTAATACCGGAACATTCTATGGAGAGTAAAGTGCACGCGCGCATGCTCAGTCGCATCCGACTCTTTGCAACCCCATGGACTGTAGCCCACCAGGCTCCCCTGTCCATGGAATGTCCCAGGCAGGAATACTAAAGTGGTTCCCATTTCCTACGCCACAGGGTCTTCCCGACCCAGGGATCGAACGTGCGTCTCCTGCAGCTCCTGCACTGGCAGTTGTATTCTTTACCACTGCGCTGCCTGGCAAGTAACTGACTAGAAAAAAGAGCACTAATCTCAAATGTCTAAGCCAAATCTTAAAAAAGCTAAATTTATCTCAGAATCCAAGTAAACTTTTCAGAAGTCACAACACGGGAACAGAGTTAACAGACTGATTTGCTTAAACAGCTTTGCAATAGCACTAAAAAAACAAACAACAAAAAAAAAAAACACCCCAGAACATCCATTCTACAACTTTTAAATCTCCAGATCTGTATCCTTTCCACACAATTCTATCCTCAAAAACGTTCATTTTTAAAGTTTATTGATGAGGCCAAATAACTAATAATACATTTTTTAAAACTTCACAGTAGTTTCCTGTTTTATTTTCAACTCTTAGTTCAAATTACTCCCCAAAAATTTTATGCCTTTCTATCTAGCCAGATATTAATACATGTAATAGTGCCGTGGAATGAACTGTGCGCTCCAGACAGACACACTGAAATCTTAACCCCCCAGTACCTGTGAATGTGATCTTATTTTGAATCAGGTCTTTACAGATGTAGTAAGTTAAGATGAGGTCATACTGTATGTGGGTGAGCCCTAAATCCAACGACCAATTCCTCACAAAGGGAAAGAGAGATACATGAAGACACAGAGGAGATCTAGAGAAGCAGGCCATGCACAGGAAGCAGAGAAGAAAGTCACGGTGCCACAAACCAAAGAAAGCCAAAGATTCCCAGCGGCCAGCAGAATCTAGAGAGGCAATTAAGGAAGACTTGTCACTAGAGCCTTCGAAGAAACAGAGCCCCGCTGATACCTTGATTTTGATCTACCGTCTCCAGAACTGTGAGAAAATATATTTCTGCTGTTGTAAGCAGCCCCCAGTTTATGGTAATTTGTATGGTAGCCCTGGGAAACGAATACAGGGAAATATGGGTTAATAGTTCCAAACGTGCTTTACTTGTACACTGGGAGATAAACAAATATGTAAATGGATGGTGGATGGTAGGAGGTGTCTACTACCATAGGTACTATAGGATGTTGTATGGTCATCTACATTTTTTGGTTTTGGTTGCTTGGGCTTCCCTAGTGGCTCAGATGATAAAGAATTTGCCCACAATTCAAGAGTTCTGTGTTTGATCCCAGGGTCAGGAAGATCCCCTGGAGAAGGAAATGGCAATCCACTCCAGTATTCTTGCCTGGAGAATTCCACAGCCAGAGGAGCCTGGCGGGCTGCAGTCCACGGGATCGCAATGAGTCAGACATGACTGAGCGACTAACACACACACACTGGATAATAACCCAATCCATACTAAAATAAATGATTGCTGCTGTTGTTTTTGTTCAGTAGCTCAGTCATGTCCGAATCTTTGTGACCCCATGGACTGCCACACACCAGTTTTCCCTGTCCTTCGCGATCTCTCTGTTTGCTCAAACTCATGTTCGTTGAGTCAGTGATGCAATCCAACTATCTCATCCTCTGTCACAACCCCTTCTCCTCTTGTCCTTAATCTTTCCCAGCATCAGGGTCTGTTCTAATGAGTCAGTTCTTCGCATCAGGTGGCCAAAGTATTGGAACTTCTGCTTCAGCACCAGTCCCTCAATGAATACTCAGGGTTGATTTCCTTTAGGATTGACTGTTTGACCTCCCTGCAGTCTAAGGGACTCCTAAGGGTCTTCTCCAGCACCACAGTTCAAAAGCATTAGTTATTCAGTGCTCAGCCTTCTTTACGGTCCAATTATCACATCCATACATGACTACTGGAAAAACCATAGTTTTGACTAGAGGAACCTCTGTTGGCAAAGTGATGTCTCTGCTTTTTAATATGCTTTGTCATAGCTTTTCTTCCAAGGAGCAAATATCTTTTAATTCTGTGGCTTCAGTCACCATATTCATTGATTTTGGAGCCCAGGAAAATGAAATCTGACACTGCTTCCACTTTTCACTATCTATTTGCCACGAGACCAAGTAATGGGACCAAATGCCATGATCTTTGTTTTTCGAATGTTGAGTTTTAAGACAACTTTTTCACTCTCCTCCTTCACCTTCATCAATAGGCTCTTTAGTTCCTCTTCACTTTCTGCCATTTAAGTCGTATCACCTGCATATCTAAGGTTATTGATATTTCTCCGGACAACCTTGACTCCAGCCTGTGCTTCATCCAGCCCGGCATTTTGCATGATGCACTCTGCATGTACGTTAAATATGCAGGGTGAGCATACA
The DNA here is from genome assembly GCA_006408695.1 of Aepyceros melampus. NCBI lineage: Eukaryota > Metazoa > Chordata > Mammalia > Artiodactyla > Bovidae > Aepyceros > Aepyceros melampus. Next base: position 398,203 of record SJXQ01002027.1, on the reverse strand, counting down.
CAGCCTTGACATACTCCTTTTCTAATTTTGAACCAATCCTTTGTTCCATGTCCAGTTCTAACTGTTGCTTCTTGATTTGCATACAGGTTTCTCAGGAGGCAGGTAATGTGGTGTGGTTCCCATCTCTTTAAGAAAGTTGTTGCTGTTCAGTCGCCCAGTCGTGTCCAACTCTTTGCGACCCCATGGCCTGCAGCACGCCAGGCCTCCCTGTCCCTCACCATCTCCCAGAGTTTGCCCAAGTTCATGGTCATTGCATCGGTGACGCTGTCCAGCCATCTCATCCTCTGATGCTCTTCTCCTTCTGCCCTCAATCTTTTCTAGGGCAGCTGAGTCATCTGTTCACATCAGATGACCAGAATACTGGAGTTTCAGCTTCAGTATCAGTCTTTCCAGTGACTATTCAGGGCTGATCTGCCTTAAGATTGACTGGTTTGATCTCCTGCTGTCCAGCATCACAGTTGGAAGACATCAATTCTTTGGTGTTCTTTACAGTCCAATTCTCACAACCATACCTGACCACTGGGAAGACCATCGCCTTGATATACGGACCTCTGTCAGCCGAGAAATGTCTCTTATTTTCAACACACTGTCTAGGTTTTCATCGCTTTCCTACCAAGAAGCAACCGCCTTCTGATTTCATGGCTGCAGTCACCATCCACAGTGATTTTAGAGCCGAAGAAGAGGAAATCTGTCACTGCTTCCACCTTTTCCCCTTCTATTTGCCATGTAATGGGGCTAATGCCATGATCTTAGTTTTTAAAATATTTTTAAGTTGGCTCTCCCACTCTCCCCTTAACCCGCATCAAGAGGTTCTTTAGTTCCTCTTCCTTTTCTGCCATTAGAGTGGTATCATCCACGTATCTGAGGTTGATGTTTCTCCTGCCTGTCTTGATTCCAGCTTGTAACTCACCCAGCCTGGCATTTCTCATGATGTGCTCAGCGTATAGGTTAAACAAAAGGGGTGACAGCAGACGGCCCTGTTGTATTCCTTTCTCAATCTTGAACCCATCAGATGTTCCATACAGGGTTCTAACCCCTGCTTCTTGACCTGCATACAGGTTTCTCAGGAGATAAGTAAGATGATCTGGTAGTCTCATCTCTCTAAGAGCTTTCCTTGTCATTATCCACATAGTCAAAAGCTTTAGTATAGTCAAGGAAACAGAGAGAGATGTTTTTCTGAAACTCTCATGCTTTCTCTATATAGGAGTATTCCACACTTTGTTGTGATCCACAACAAAACAGATTTTTTTGAAATTCCCTTGCCTTTTCTATGATCCAGCGTATGTCGAAAATTTTTCTCTGGTTCCTCTGCCATTTCTAAATCCAGCTTGTACATCTGGAAGTTCTTGGTTCATGTACTGCTTAAGCCTAGCTTGAAGGATTTTGAGCACCTTGCTAGCATGTAAAGTGAGTGCAGTTGTACGGTAATTTGAACATTCTTTGGCATTGCCTTTCTTTGGATTGGAATGAAAACTGATCTTTTCCAGTCCTGTGGCCACTGCTGAGTTTTCCAAATTTGCTGGCATAATGAGTGCACCACTTTAACGAAGTGCTCATGTTGATATTTACAAATTACTGAATAGATAAATAAGAAAGGAAAAACATATCTTAAAGAACAATTTCAAATATTAAACTCAGAAACTTCCTCTTCTAAGAGGTGGAGTTTAATCCTCCCTTCTAACTTGAATCCAAAGAACAGAATATAGAAAGGAGAAAAACCTTTACTATATGGTGGGAAAACATATCAAGTCTGATACTACTGGTTCTTGAGCATTTCTAAGGATTTTTAATAGTGTAAATCAACGGTTTTTTCCTGAATTTCTTGTTGCTGTTTTAGAATGTAGAATTTGGTTTGGATTTTTAATTTTTTTCCTGACTTTTAGTGGGTTTTCAGATAGAAACAAAAGTAGAAGACTGTGCTTAGTTTATTATCTTAAGTTGCAAATTCACTTCAAGATCTTTCTAGGTTGGTATATATGTAGCTACCTAATTACTTTAACTGAATACACAGTGAAATATTTAACCACTTCCCTATTGATAAGACACTTGGAGTTGCTTCTAGCTTTCTTCTAAACAGTGTTACAGTGAATATTCTTATATATGTTATCTTTATTTACCTGTGTGTGCGCTGAATCAAGGATATATACACTTTACATATATTATTTACAGGTTTCCCATCAGAGAACTGCTGTAAGGATTAAATGAGTTAACACGTGTAAGTGCCTAGAAGATAGTTAACAGCCACACAACTGTTAGTTATCATTGCCAAACTGCCCTCTATAAAGGCTGACTACATATACTATTTTTTAGAATACTGTTTTTTTTTCTCATCTTTACTCAGACACTGGATATTACTTTTTTTTTTTTGAAAAGGGACAATTTCACTGGTGAAAGTGGTATCTAATTGTACAATCTCCACTTCACTATGACAACTTTCACTTCACTAAGATGATCAAATTTTTTTCATGTTTATTGGCCATTTTAATTTTTACATGAATTGTGTGTTTCTACCTTTTATCTATGAAATTTTTAAATTATGAAATATTTAAAATTTTACAGATAACACCTATTTGGGTGCATTAAATAAGAAGGATACTATTTTCCTGTTAATTTGATTACAAATATTTATTCCTAGTATGTTTCCTTTTATATTTAGTAGCTTTTAGCAGTGTTCAAAATGTTTGAATTTCTATTAAAATCTCTGTTGTATGGCTTGTTTAAGAATATTTCTAATGTAAAAATATAGAATAAATTTACTCCATTTTAAATTTAATTTTCTTACACTTTGAGGTCAGGCTCTAATAATACTTTTTTCAGGCTTAATCCTCCCTTACTACTTTGAAATGCTGTTTTTATATCATGTAATAAATTTCCAAATAAACGTGTGTTTTTAAAAAGTACTTAGGTTGATATATGTGCTAGAGAGATCTCAATATCTAATAGAGATTATAAGCTTGTTTTCTTCTCTGATTTATTGCCTGATTCTGTTGTAAACTGGTAGGAGGACTTTCATTCATTTTGTGTGTTATTTTCAAAGCATCATGAAGAAAGCCCCCATGTAAGCCTGCCTAACCCTTGAATTCCTGGGTCTAACCCAGTCCTTGGCTTATCTCAATGGCTGGATTTCCGTGGAGAACAGAGCAATTCTAGGAGCCTCACATAATATGCATTAGCTTATATGACTCATATCACAATGAAAAAAGAAAACAAACTTTTTTTAGAACTCCAATACAAAGGGTTTTTTTTGGTTTTGTTTTTGTTTTTTAAAAAAGCCAATTACAAAGTATATATGGGATTATCCAGTTTTATTCTAAAGTTTGTGTGTATGTGAATAAACACAGAACAAAATATCTAGAAGAACATGCAACACCCTAATAACACTTGTGACCTCTGACAACAAAGCAAAGATTAGAAGACAGAGATAAAGGGAAATTTTACTTTTTCTCTATTTAATTCTAAGTGAATTCAAAATTTTCACAGCCCATAAATGTAATACTTGAAATAAAATTTGCTTTTAAAATTATGTTCATATAAATTTACTCCATTTTAGATGTACTTTTTAAAAATGTGCATTTTTCACCTTTTTTAAAATCATGGTGGGGGGAAGAGGAAAAAATACACATACTAGTCGACATTAAGGAAAAGTTTTACAATCTTTTTAAAATTATTTTTCTCTTTATTTTTTCTCATTTATATCTACATGACAAATTCTCTTGTTTAAGATCATTGCCTAAGTTCACAAAGTTACATTCCCCCCTCATAGAACCCACTGAAATAACAGAAAAGTAATCAAGTGGAAACTCATGGCAATGAATAATATAGGACTGTCAGCAATAAGAGATTACAACAAAATTTCAGAAGACAGAAAATGAAGTGTGGTAACTATTGAAAAAATAAGTTTTGGGAATGCAGCACAAGATCTCTCTAGGGAAATATCAAAGAGGCACTAACCTCAGAAATATCAAGTACAAAGCAGGCTAAAACAATCTGTAACTGAAAGTCTCTCTCTCTCTATACACACACACACACACACACACACACACACACATGTATGCATTGTTTCACTGAACAAAATCGAGCACCCAGTACATACTACTCCCTATACCAGTCTCTATTCTATGATACAAACAATAAATAACAAACCCAAATAACAAACAATAAACAACAAGTAACAAACCCAAAGTAAAGCAGGGTAGTAGGTACAAAGCTGTGACAGAAGCAACAGAAGTATCCCTGTTTTAGGGAACCTTCCCAGGGAGGGAAAATTTGAAGAGACATGAAAAAAAGAGTACAGGGAAGGAGAACAATCACTTTTTATTAAAGTACTGATGGTACTACAAAGAAACTGTACTAAGCAATTTAAAAGTATTATTAAATTTTCATAAGACTTTTAAAAAATATTATCTCTAATTTGAAGATGAAAAATCTCAGGCTCAGAGAAATGAGAAATTATTCAAGGTTGCACAGATAATTAACTGATAAGAGGTCTAACCAAAGCTATAGCTCTTAATCACCATATTGATGAGATAAATCATTTCATCTTTTGAAAACCAGTTTACTAACATCATATGATATCACTGATATGCAGTGACCTAAAAAGAAATGATACAAATGAACTTATACACAAAACAGAAACAGATTCACAGACTTAGAGAATGAACTTGGTTACCAAGGGGGAAGGGTCAGGGGAAGAAATAGGGAATTTGGGATTGATATGTACACACTGCTATATTTAAAATGGATAACCAACAGGGGCTTACTGCATAACACAGGGAACTCTGCTCAGTATTATGTAACAACCTAAAAGGAAAAAGAATTTGAAAAAGAATAGATAACATGTATATGTATAAGGCTATGGTTTTTTCAGTAGTCATGTATGGATGTGAAAGTGGACTATAAAGAAAGCTGAGCGCCAAAGAATTGATGCTTTTGAACTGTGGTGTTGGAGAAGGCTCTTGAGAGTCCTTTGGACTGCAAGGAGATCCAACCAGTCCATTCTAAAGGAAATCAGTCCTGAGTGTTCATTAGAAGGACTGATGTTGAAGTTGAAACTCCAATACTTGGCCACCTGATGCGAAGAGCTGACTCATTTGAAAAGACCTTGATGCTGGGAAAGATTGAGGGCAGGAGGAGAAGGGAACAGCAGGATGAGATGGTTGGATGGCATCACTGATTCAATGGACATGAGTTTGAGTGAACTCCGGGAGTTGGTGATGGACAGGGAGGCCTGGCGTGCTGTGGTCCATGGGGTCGCAAAGAGTTGGACAAGACTGAGCGACTGAACTGAACTGAAAACTCTTTGCTGTATAACTGAAACTATCACAACACTGTTAATCAACCATGGAGGTCAGAAAGAAGTGACAGTATTTTTCAAGTAATAAAAGAACTGTAAAACTAGGCAGTATTGTATACCTACTGAAACCATCCTTCAGGAATCAAGGTGAAGTCAAGACAGTCTCAGTTGGGGAAAAACTAAGATAATTTGTTGCCAGCAAATCTATCCTAAAGAAATGACTAAAGGAAATCCTCTAAACCAAATGTAAACAATAAATGGAACCTTGGAACAACACAAAAGAAAAACACAGGAAGCAAAAATATGAGTAAATATAGCAGGTTCTCTATCTCCTCCTGAGCTTCCTAGATTATGTTTAATAGATGATATAAAAATTATAACACTGTCTGATGTGGTTATGGTTGTATGTAAAGGAAAGAGCTGAAACAATTTTATTATAAATGGGGTACATAAAAGAATATAAAGGGAGAAAATGCTTCTATACTCCAAATGTTAAAATGGTAAGCTATATATACATAAGCTATGTATATTATATATAATATAACATATAATACCTAGAGCAACTGCTAGAAGAGCTATACAAAGAGATACCCTTTTAGAAATACTATAGTTAAATCCAGGTAGAATTCTAAAATTGTTCGAGTAACCCAGAGAAAACCAAGAAAGTGAAAACAAAAACAGAGAACAAACAGAAAATCAGAGTATTAATACATCAATAATTACATTATATGTAAATAGTCTAAATATACCAACTAAAAGACAAATACTGGCAAAGTGGATTAAAACCCATGACCCAACTGTACATTGTTAATAGTGATTTAACTTTGACTATAATGTTTAGACAAGTTAGAAGGAAAACAATAGAAAATATATGCCATTTAAACATTAATCAAAAGGAAGTAGAAGAGGCTATATTAAACTAGATAAAGTAGTTCAGTTGAGTCACTCAGTCGTGTCCGACTCTTTGCGAGAGCAAAGACCCCAAGAATCACAGCACGCCAGGCCTCCCTGTCCATCACCAATTCCCAGAGTCCACCCAAACACATGTCCATTGAGTCGGTGATGCCATCCAACCATCTCATCCTCTGTCGTCCCCTTCTCCTCCTGCCTCCAATCTTTCCCAGCATCAGGGTCTTTTCAAATGAGTCAGCTCTTCACATCAGGTGGCCAAAGTACTGGAGTTTTAGCTTCAACATCAGTCCTTCCAATGAACACCCAGGACTGGTCTCCTTTAAGATGGACGGGTTGGACCTTCTTGCAGTCCAAGTAAACTTCAGACAAAAAATTTACCAGAGACAGAGAAAGACATCGTACAATAATAAAAGAGACAACCCACCAAGAATATACAGCAATCCTAATTGCATATGCACAGAACAACAGAGCTGCAAGATATCAAACAAAAGGTTATAAAACTAAAAAGTTAAATGCACAAATCCACAATTACAGTTGAGATTTTTAATATGTCTTTTTCAACCACTGAACAACTCAACAGAAGATCATCAAGGATATAAAAATCAACACCATCATCCAACAGGATCTACTTCCTCAAAAAGACAAACTATTGCAACTCACCCAATATGAAAGATAATTTGAGTAGCTCTATGACTATAGCACTACTGGTGCTGGAGAAGACTCCTGAGAGTCCAAGGGACTGCAAGGAGATCCAGTCAGTCAATCCTAAAGGAAATCAACACTGAATATTCACTGGAAAGACTGATACTAAAGCTGAAACTCCAATACTTTAGCCACCTGATGCAATGAGCTGAATCATTGGAAAAGACCCTGATTCTGGGAAAGATTGAGGGCAAGAGGAGAAGGGAGTGATAGAGAATGAGATGGTTGGATGGCATCACTGACACAATGGGACATGAGTTTGAGCAAACTCCAGGAGATAGTGAAGGACAGGGAAGCCTGGTGTGCTGCAGTCCACAAGGTCACAGAGTTGGATATGACTGAGTGAAGAACGATGACTATTAAGGAAACTTAACTCATGATTTTAAGCTATTAATATTAAAAAAAAAATTTCTAGGCCCAGATGGTGTCACTGAAGAATTCTACTAAACATTTAAAGAATTAAAACCACTCTATATCATCGCTTCCAGAAAATAGAAAGAAACACTTCCCAATTCATTTTAGAAAGCTAGTATTATCCTGATATCAAAAGGAAAAACACTCCTACTCACAGATGACATAACTATCTACAGAGAAAATTCCAAGAAACAAACCCCCCAAAAACCCTCTGAGAACAAAACAGTGAGTTCAGCAATTTCACAATATACAACTAACATACTGGTACCAACTTGGTCTATAAAATGCCATTTACAATCACTCTCCCAAGAATAAAATACTTAGCTATAAATCTAACAAAACATGTACTGGACATGTAACAAAACTATGCAACACTGGTGAATGAAATAAGATCTAAATAAATGGGAAAACATATCATTTTAATGGATCAGCAGACTCAACAGAGTAAAGATGGCAACTCTCCCCAAACTGATATATGGAAAACACAATTCCTATTAAATTCCCAGCAAGACTTTTTGTATAGTCAAAATTAGTTAAAACTTACACAGAAAAGCAAAACAACCAGAACAGCTAAAACAATTTTGAAAAAAATTAAGTGGATATTATTCTGGTTTTAAGATTTATATTGCAAAGAAAAGAAACCTCAATCTAAATCTCACACTGTGCAGTTGAGGATCAGCATGTCTGGATTTTCCACACACCACACATTCCAAGAAAGGTTTGGCCCTTGTCTGGCTCCTAAGATGTAACCTCTAAATTCTTGAAACATCCTGCCTAACAAGAGTGTCTTTGTTTACCTGGGGACCTTGGTTAACTCCAAACATATAGTCTATACTAATAATGTGATTTATGGTAGGAGTCTTGAACCATGTAAGGTCATGACTTCTCAAAGGCTGGAAACTAAGGTCATGCATACAGGCATTCAACCATATCAATATAACCTACCCACAGTAAAAATCCCGAACACCAAGGATTGGATGGCCTTGCTGCTGGATGTGCCCTCGCACAACACTGCTGAGAGAACTAATCACTGTCCACACAGCTCCACTGGGAGAGGACAACTGGGAGACTGGGCCTAGTGTTTTCCGGACCCTGCCCTCTGCTTCTCTGTTGCTAATTTAAATCAGTATCCTTTGCTGTAAAAAACTACAACCACTAGTATAGTATCTTTTCTGAGTTCCAGCAAATAACTGAGCCCAAGAGTGGTCTCAGGAACACCCAAACATATACACATTATAAAAATATTAACTCAAAATGGACCACAGACTTACAGAATATAAAATGATTAAATTTTAGGAAAAAGAAAAAGAGAGAGAGAAAAAAGTAAAATATTCAAGATCTGGGACTAGACAAAGAGTTCTTAGACCATACAGGCAAAAACTGATACACTGGATTTACAAGCTTAAAAACTGTTGCTCTGCAAAAGACATGGTTAGAGGATCAAAGACAAGCCAGACTGGAAGAAAATGTTTATAAATCAAATAGCCAACAAAGGATTACTGTCTGAAATACACAAAGAATGCTCAAAACTCAACAACAAAAACGGAGAAAATCCAACGAGAATACAGGCAAAAGACAAGAACATTTCAACAAACAGAACAGATAGATGGCAAATAAACACCTGTGAAAAAATGTTCAACATTATTAACCTTTAAAACAAATGAGAATTAAAACCAAAATGAGATATCACTACATTCCTATCAGTAAACCTAAAATTTAAAAACCAAAGAAAAAACAAAGAAATAAAAATCACCAGGGGCTAGCAAGGCTGAAGAGAAAACTTGATGACTCATACTGATCTATTTGCATTGCTGATGGAAACACAGTAGTCACTCTGGAAAAGAGTGTGACAGTTTCTTCAAAAACTAAACACACAACTCCCATACGACCAGCAACTGCACTCTTGGCCACTGACCACAGAGAAATGAAGATGTATGTTCACACCAAAACTTATGCACGAATGTGTATAGCAGCTTTATTTCTAAAAGCCCCAAACTGTAAACAACCCAGATGTCTTTCAGTGGTTTAGGTTGGGCAAAAGGTGGTCTCTGCAATACCACCATTGCTATAAAAAGAAAGGAACGATTAATACACACAACAACCGGGATGAATCTTCACAGAAAAAAGCCAATTCCAGAATTTCATACTATATGGCACAATTTATAGGGTATGCTTGAAATGACAAACAAAATTACAGAAATGGAGGATAGATTAGTGGTTTCCAACAGTTAAGAAGAGGCGGGAGGGAGAGTGGGTATGAACAGAATCAGGTGTACTGTGGTGAGAGAAATGTTCTGTATTTTGACCTTATCAGTTGGTGATATTGCAGTGCAGTTTTGCAAGAGACCAAAGGGTGGGGGAGCAATGAGATGAAGGCTGCATTAGCGTCTCTGTACTATTTCTTTAAATCACCCGTGAATTTACAATTATTTCAAAATAAAAAGTTTAGTTTAAAAATGAAGGAAAAACTAATCTGATCAGAAGAATAATTTCATTTGATATACAACAACACTGAATATTACTAAATATTCAAACATTATTTTATAATTTTTTAGTTTGGAACAATAAGACATGTCCCTTGCTTTCTCAATTACAACCATTCTACAAAGCTTCATGTCTAACCAGTAAGAATTTGGCTCACCTTCCACGCTGTCAGAACAGGAAGTTCCAATGCCAGTATCACCACTGTCAGAAGCTATACTATGTCTCCTGATATGGCTATTTCGTTGGTTAGATGGAACAGTTGTGGCCTGCCACAATGATTCATTACCAGGTAACCATGCTGATGAAGAATAATCTGGGCCTACAAAGGAAAATATGCAAAAAGTTAATAAATTTATAATGTCTATGAGTAGGTAGAAGACATCTTTTGGCCTTGTTAAAAAAAATACAAATAATATAAAAAGCTTATTTTCTGCCAAAAATAACTAAAATAGATCAGTAATATCTATGAGTCACCAAATAAACTTACTTATCAGACATACACAAACTCGATGCTGACTTAGCAGCTCTCTTTGGCTGAAGATATCTGATTTCTGATTACAGATACTGAACTTTTAAACACAGAACTACTGTCTGATGTAAAATGTCAACTCTATCATCAATCTGTTTGGAAATGTTAGTACTTGCTCTGTAATATTTGATAGGTAGGCATCTGTGATCCCATGTACGGACATTATCTGAGAACTGGGACTCAGGAAAAATCTAATCAAAGCATATTGTATGACAATACATGTAGAATGCACTTGTGGAAAGTCACTCAGTCGTGTCCGACTTTTTGTGAACCCATGGGCTATACAGTCCATGGAATTCTCCAGGCAAGAATACTGGAGTGGGTGCCTATCCCTTCTCCACAGCATCTTCCCAACACAAGAATCAAACCAGGGTCTCCTGCATTGCAGGCAGATTCTTTACCAGCTGAGCTACTAGGGAAGCTGCAAAGTCAAAACAATCTATTTTCTACTACTATATCTTAACCACTTAAAATTTAAAATTATTTTGCATTATTTTAATTGATTCTATTTCTTCAGTTATCTTTCGATAAAAGTTTAACACCAGAGCATTTCCTGGCTCTTAATTTTCCCTTTTGAGTTACAATAAATCTTCACTGTTCAGCTAATTTATCACTTTTCAATATTCTCTTAAACTTCATTTTCACTTATGTTACCCATTTCTACTTAACTGACATTTGCCTCTTCCTGATTTATCTATCATTTTACCTTCTTTTATCTATCTATCTATCATTCCTTCTTTTACTGTCTACAATGTCTTAAAACATACCATGGATCAGGGTCAATCTGTGAATTATTTACTACTAGCCTGTTAACATTTAGGAACAGAAATAAAGGAAAAGCACTGAAAAATGTTTATTGTAATTTGAAAGCAATTTTAAATCTTGAAATTTATACAAAAGCTGTAGCAGTATATATCTTTATTAATGGTTAACACAGTGACTCTAAAACTGAAGACTGTAGACTTATTTGTGGGTGTTAACAAGTTCTGGACAAGAATTTTGAGACTTCATTTCAATTATACCCTTGAAAAGTAATAAGCACATTGCAGATGACCTGAATAGCTACCTTAAAGCAGACTTATTATCACATAATTATAATGCTCCCATTGGGTTTTATGTTTGCAATTGCAGTTGCTTCCAAGTAATGGAGAAATGACAAGGCACTTATCATCATGATGTGAAATAGGACATCTTTACAGAATTATCATGTTACATGCTATTGAAATTGGCAGGCAAGGAGCTTTCTAGCAATTTAATAAACACAATCACAAAATGACAAACATATCCACACAATTAATCACCATTATTTTACCACATTTAAAATAGACATTCTCTATATTAATATCAAACATATAAAGAGATTAATAATAAAACCAGACATGAATCTATTTTCTATCATATTAACCCCAACATAAAAGCTTTAATTTTAATAAATACTGTATCAAATTATTTTATTTTCTATTTATATGCAATTTATAAATTAAGTTTGAATTAACTCAAGTTTAAAAAATGGTAGCCAAAGAAACACTTCCACCAGCTTTGAGGTCCAGAACAAGTGAAAACTGTAGATTCTACCTCAATCTCAAAACTGGGTTTATCTTAATTCATCTGATTAGGCACTCACATATTAAAGCACCAAGTGAAGGCATTCCGTCACCAAAGGTACTCTAGTGAGATCTGTCTATTATCTGCACCAAACATCCTTCCTTTGAACAGTTCCTCAGGTATTAACAATATTCTATTTAAATGAACTCCAAGTCCTATCTAAACCATTATCAAAAAGGAAAAACAGCCCACTATTTTCTCTCCTAAGTGCAAACCAATTAGTTGGAGAAATATTTTTTTAGGAATATTCAGGAAAGAACACGGGCTTCCCAGGTGGCACTAGTGGTAAAGAACCATCCTGCCAATGCAGGAAACATAAGAGAAGCAGGTTCGATCCCTGGGTGGGGAAGATCCCCTGGAGTAGAACACAGCAACCTATTTCAGTATTCTTGCCTGGAGAATTCCATCCATGGACAGAGGAGCCTGGAGGGCTACAGTCCATAGGGTCGCAGAGAGTCAGACACGACTGAAGTGACTTAGCAAGCAGATAAGGGCATAAATATGCTGGAAATACATGGAAATGGCAAATAAAGATATGAAAAGATGTCCAACCTTACTAATAATGAAATGAAAAAGACAACAATGCTTTTATTTTTAGACTTTTAAATCATCTATAACATTAAATACCACTGGCAAATATTTGAAATACCAATGTCAAAGTGCAGGAAACGTCCACATTTTCAAAATTAGGGCATCTGAAAACAGGTATCTCAATTTCAACATGTACCTAAATTTCAACATAAGACCTCCTACTAGGAATTTTATAAAGAAATAACAGAGAAGTATAAAAATATATAAGCACAAGGACAGTACTTCTTTAAATAAAAAAATAAATGCCTAGAAACAAAATACAGTCTGTAAGTTAGGTGATACTATTTAAGTGCTAAAAATAATTTTATTGACCTATTTTTTTAAACATGTAGTGACATCCAAAATGTTAAGTATGTATGGGAGAAAAGCATTTATATAGCTGCTTATATAGTATGCTTCCATGGCTCCCGAAGAGATTACATTTACACATACGGAAAAAGGAGCTTTCAGGGAGCTCCACATCTAAATGTTGATACTAACTACAGTGTTTTACTAAAGAAACAAATACAGAAACATTTACTCTGTCACTAGGGATGATAATGATGATGATTCTACACTATCATCTTAAGAAGAAAATGCTGATTACTTTTACTCATTTGCAGATTACATCAGCATTTGATTCTGAAAGGAACCAGTTACAGAGCAAGATATGTAAATTCAACAGATTCCTAGCCAACAATTTTATAAAAGTCCAACTCTTTGCGACCCCATGGACTGAGGAGCCTATCAGGCTCCTCAGTCCATGGGATTTTCCAGGCAAGAGTGCTGGAGTAGATTGTCATTTCCTTCTCCAGGGGATATTCCCGGCCCAGGAATCGAACCCGGGTCTCCTGCAATGCAGGCAGACGCTTTACTGTCTGAGCCACCAGGGAAGCCCCAAAAGCTGCGTTAAGACCCCTGAAATAAAGTAAATACACCTGTTTTTAGACAATATAACTATTTTGAGCAATATAAAGTAGTGTTACATATTTAGTCCACAACAACCCCACTCCATTTGTTGGTAACAAATCTTGACCCAAGGAAACCAATTGTATACAGAAAGGATATAATCTCCCCCACCCCACATACACACACAGACACACCAGTAATGGGGATTAAAAAAAAGAAAGAAAGAAAAAACCCACCAATAATGATACAGTATTATCATCAGAAGCTAGGAAGACGTTCCTAGCTTAAATCATTAACTATTACCAGAAGAACGGCCCAACAAAAAGTTCTGTAAAAGGTCAGAGATTAATATTTTCACCTCTGCAAGCCATCTGATCTCTATCAAAACTGTCACCACTGTCATAAATGCAGTAGTAGATAACAGACTAGGTGTGGCTGTGTTACAATAAAACTTTACAAAAATGATAACAAGATAGATTTGACTGACAGGTCATAGTTTGCAGATCCCTGATCTAGAGTAAAAAAAAAAAATTATTCTAATTTGTAAATATTCTCTAAAATTCAGCTGATTCAAAATGAGTAACTCTAGCCAGCAGGTAATTCATTCCTTTATTCAGAAGAAATTCTAGTTCATCCTAGAGCACATACCAGCGAGTACCACTGCTCTAAATGTGAAAATTCATGGCAGCATTATCGAAATTTTCTGTGGACTACCAATGCCAGTAACTTTTTGGATTTCTTTTTCCAGAATAAACAGTCTCAGTTTGTATAACAAAGAACCTTTTATAGTCTATTACAAGTTAGTTAATCACTAAAGGGAGGTTGCCTATAAGCTATACACACATTATAATGAGCCATCTCTGGGAAACCTCCCAAGATAATGAGCATTAAAGTAAAGAAAGGAAAAAAAAAAAACAAAAACAAAAACACCTCTGTTCAGCTCACAGGAAACATCCAGGCCAGCCCCACCTGTGAACAACTACAGGGAGGCTAACACATCCCCTACAGAGGCTGACGATGTTGTTCAGTCGCTCAGTCGAGCAACTCTCTGCGACCCCATGGACTGAAGCCCACCAGGCTCCTGTGTCCATGAGATTTTTCCTGGCAAGAATACTGGAGTGGGTTGCCATTTCCTTCTCCAGTGGATCTTCTCAACCCAGGGATTGAACCCATATCTCCTGAGTGGGTTCTTTACCACTCAGCCACTAGGGAAAACCCCAGAAGCTGATGAGAACCATGAAATGTCTGACTTGACTCCCTCCCTACTGACTATAAAAGAAGCCTGAATTCTAACTCAGGCCAGAGGATTCTATGGGGCATGAGCCTACATCATCTGTTTGCTGGCTTTCCAAATAAATCACTACTCCTTGCCTCAACAACTCATCTCTTAATTTACTGGCCAGTTATACAAGCTTGGACTCAGTGACAAGTTTATTTGTATACTTTTTCTTAGGGGGCGGGGCAGGGAGGCATGCTGCTTGACTTGTGAGATCTTAGTTCCCTGACCAGGGATTGAACCCAGGCCTTTGGCAGTGAAAGCCTGGAGTTCTAACCACTGGACCACCAGGGAATTCCCCTGCATGGTTGAAAACTCTCTAACAACATATTAATGTGTATGATGATTAACTGTATGTGTCAACATAACTGGACAATGAGGTGTCCTCGTATTGGGATGTCTTATATTTCAATTGTAGACTGAGTAAAGCAAATTGCCCTCCATATGTGGAAGGGTCTCCATCAAACCGGCTAAAGGTCTGAATAGAACAAAAGGCTGATACACCCCCAATAAAGAGAGAACTCTTCCCGTCTGAAGGTCTTCAAAACGGAACACTGGCTTTGCCCTGACTTTTGGACCGGAAATGAAACATCAGCTCTTCCTGGACTTCAGGACTTTCAGCCTGCAGAATGAAACTCTACCATCAGCTCTCCTGGTTCTCAGGCCTTCAAATTCAACTTGGAACTAAACCATTGACTTCCCTGGGTCTCCACCTTGCTGACTCAGCCTGCAGATCTTGGGTCTTGCCAGCCTCCATAATCACATGAATAAATTCCTTATAATAAATCTCTTCCTTAAGTTATATCGAGATAAAAAGAGAATATAAATTTTTTTTTTCTCAAGTGCACATAAAACACTCTCCAGGACAGATCATGCCTTATACCACAAAACAAGTCTCACTACATTTAAGAAGATTTAGAACATATCAAGCCATCTTTTCCAATGATAATGGTATGAAATAATTTAAAGAAAAAAACTGAAAGCTCACAAATATGTGATGATTAAACAACATGTTCCTAAATTTCCACAAGTCAAAATGGAAATCAAAAAATATCTTGAGACAAATGATGGAAAACAACATACCAAAGCTTATGGAATGCAAAAGCAGTTCTAAGAGGTAAATTTATAGTGATAAATGCCAACATTAAGAAAGCTCAAATGAACAATCTAACTTTATACCTTAAGGAGCCAGAAGAAGAACAAACACCAAAGTTAGTAGAAGGAAGGAACTAATTTAGGATTCTAGGCTTTCACTGCCATGGCCCATGTTCAATCTCTGGTCAAGGAATTGAGATCCCACAAGCCGCACAATGCAGGGGAAAAAAAAAAAAGTTTAAAGAAGCAAGGAACTAATAAGAATCAGAGTGGAAATAAAAGAAATAAAGACTAAAAAAAAAACAACTGAAAAGATCAATGAAACTAAAAGCTATTTTGAAAAGATAAGCTGACAACTGAACAACTATGGAAAGAACAAAAGCCTCAAATACAATCAGAAATGAAAAAGGAGACATTACAACTGCTCACATAGAAATACAAAGATTATAAGAAACTGCTATGAACAATCATAAGCCAACAAACTGGACAACTTAGAAAAAATGAATAAACTCCTAGAAACATACAACCCACCAAGACTAAATCATGAAGATAAAGAAAATCCAAACAGATTGATTACTAGAAATTAATAATCGAAAACCTTTCAACAAAGATATATTCAGGACCAAATGGTTTCAATGAGGAATCCTACCATTTAAAGAATTAATACCACTTCTTCTCACACTCTTCAAAAAAATGGAAAGGGAGAGAACAATTCCAAGCTCTTTAAGAAATCACTGTTACCCTATACTGAAGACAGATAAGAACACTGCAAGAAAATCACAGGCTATCATCCCCAATACCACAGACAAAAATATCTTCAACAAAATAATAGCAAACCTAATTCAACAGTACACCAAAAGGACCAAACACCATGGTCAAATGAGATTCATTTCAAAGATGCAAGTATGGTTCAACATGTGCAAATCAAATAAACGTGATATACCACATTAACAAGATAAAGCACAGAAATCTATATAAATTCAACAGATGTAGGAAAAGTATTGACAATATTCAACATCCTTTCAAGATAAAACTCTTAACATATTAGATATAGCTGGAACATACTTCAGCACAATAAAGGCCATACATACCAACCCACAGTTAACATCATATTCAACAGTGAACAGCTGAGGAGCAAGATCAGGAACAAGACAAGGATACCTACTCTCATCACTTTTATTAATAAAGTACTGGAAGTTCTAGCCAGAGCACTTATACAGTTATACAAGAAAAAGAAATAAAGGGCATCCAAATTAGAAAGGAAGAAGTAAAACTGTCTCTATTTGCACATGACATACTTCATACAGAAAACCACCAAAAAACCAAATCAGCAAATTCAATAAACTTACAGCATACAGGAATTAATACACAAAAATCAGTTGTGTTTCTATATACTAACAAACTACTGAAAAGAGAGATTAAGAAAGCAACCCCACTAAAAACTGCATCAAAAAGAACACTTGGAAGTAAATTAAACCAAGGAGGTAAAAGATCTGTACATCAAAAATTAGAATACACTGAGATGAAATAAAGTGAAGAAGACAAAAGTAAGTGGAAAGATATTTCATGCTCACGAATCAAAAGAATATTGCTAAAATGTTCATACTACCCAAAGTAATCCAAATTCAATGCAATCCTTATAAAAATTTCAAAGGCATTTTTTACAGAAATAGAAAAAAAAATCCTAAAACCACAAAAGACTGAATAGCCAACTCAATTCTGAAAAAGAACAAAACTGGAGGCATCAAACTTTCTGATTTCCAACTATACTTATAAACCTATATTAATCAAAACAATATTGTCATTTAAAAAGATTCACAGATCAATGGAATGGAATAGAGAGCCCGGAAATAAACCCATGCATACACAGTGAATTAATTTACTATAACGGATCCAAGAATATACAAGGGGAAAGGACAGTCTATTCAATAAATGGTGTTAGGAAAACTGGACAGCCACAGGCAAAAGAATGAACTATTCCACTATCTTATGCCATACACAAAAATGAACTCAAAATGGATTGAGACTTGTACGTAAGACGTAAAGCCATAAGACTGCTAGAATAAATATACAGATATGCTCCTTAACATTGGTCTTACAATGATTTTTTGGATTTTGACACTAACAGCAAAAATAAATGAATGGAACTACATCAAACGAAGGGCATTCCAGGTGGTGCTAGTGGTAAAGAATTTTTCTGCCAATGCAGGAGATGTAAGAGATGTGGGTTCAATCCCTGGGTAGGGAAGATCCCCTGGAAGAGGGCATGGCAGCCCACTCCAGTATTCTTGCCTGGAGAATTTCATGGCAAGAGGAATTCTGGCAGAGGAGCCTGGCAGGCTGTGTCCACAAGGGCGCAAACAGTTGGACATGACTGAAGCAACTGAGCACAGCATGGCACAAACTAAAAAGCTTTTGAACAGTAAAGAAAATTGAAAAAAGAGAGAGAGGAAGAAGGAAAAAGAAAGAAAAGACAATCTATGGAACGGGAGAAAATATCTGCAAACCATATATCCAATAAGAAGTTAACAACACAAAACATACAAAGAACTTATACAACTCAACAGCTAAAAACCATCCAAATAAATGGGCTGAATAACATTTTCCCAAAGATACACACACACACACCAGAATATTATACAGCTATAAAATGTAAGGAGATTCTGCCATATGCAACAACACGGATGAACCTGGAGGGCATTATGCTAAGTGAAATGAGCCAAACAAAGACAGACAAATGGTGCACAGTATAATACATGTGGAATTAAAAATCAAGAGTTGAACTCAAAGAGAGCTGAATGGCAGTTGTCAGGGTCCAAGAGATGGGGAAACTAGGAGAGGCTGGTAGGGTACCTTTCAGTTATAAGATGACTAAGTCTTAGAATCTAATGTAGAACACAATGACTATAGTTAACAACACTGTATAAGTGAAATTTGCTAAGAGAATAAAACTTAAATGTCCTCAACTACAAAAAAAAAAAAAAGTAAACAGTGAGGTGATGGATATGTTAATCAACTCTAATCAGAATCCTTTCACAATGTACAATAAACCAAACCAAATATTTATCAATTATATCTCAATAAAGCTATAGAAAAAAAGAATCCACCATTTGGGAGAATGGGTCTTTAGAATGCTCTTTAGGCATTATTTCTAATAAGGAACTATTACAAATAAACCCAAAGGGAGAAAGGAACAGAATCTAGGCCATTAAAATAAGGAAGATTTAAAAGTGTAAAATGCTTATATTATCAATCTAAGTAAGATATAAAATACAATAAATGGGAAATTCACAAATAACCTCAGATTTCATATCTTCTAGGAAGTCTCTGAACTCATTTTTTTGCCTGTTTCTAGCTTAGCATTCAGGAGAAGGCAATGGCACCCCACTCCAGTACTCTTGCCTGGAGAATCCCATGGACAGAGGAGCCTGGTGGGCTGCAGTCCATGGGGTCGCTAGGAGTCAGACACGACTGAGGAAATTCACTTTCACTTCTCACTTTCATGCATTGGAGAAGGAAATGGCAACCCACTCCAGCGTTCTTGCCTGGAGAATCCCAGGGATGGAGGAGCCTGGTGGGCTGCCATCTATGGGGTCGCACAGAGTCGGACACGACTAAAGCAACTTAGCAGCAGCAGCTTAGCATTCACCATATCAAATTAAAGTTATCTGTGCAAGTATCTATCCTCCTTCCAGACTGTAGTAATATTCACTAAGGGCAGGAACGAGTGTTCCAGACTTGACTCAGTGCTGCAGCCAGCATATATATAGCAAAGAGTCAAACAAACAAAAAATGCACAGAGCAACTGGAAAGAAGTACATCAAAATACTACTTGCAGTTTTTCCTAGATGGTAGGATTATTGCTAATTTGATCTATGTTTTGTATTATTACTTTAATAGTCAGAAAAACAGGTTTTTTTTTAAATGCTAATCCTCACCAATAACAATAATTAACAAACAAAAAATAATTTAGTTATTAAGTACCTCAGCGATTCTATACCTGTGCTAAGTAACTATTAATGAAAGCCTTTGGAGATATGCTTTCCTGGAAAGGGTACCCAACTTATTGGCCTATTTTGGAACAAAATGGGTACATTCTAACATGTAAATCAAAGTACCATAACTTTTAAAAATTTTTTCAAAAATTCAAAATTACATATTAATGTTCATAAACTGAATTAGATTTCTACATTTAAAAGGAAAAAAATTTCTTCAAATTCAAAATAAAGAATTTAGAACAGATTGGTTCTTTGTCTTGGTTGATAGCTACAAGACTGTATCAATAATACCACAATTAATTTAGTCCAGTATGAGAAACAAATTACGAAGCCTTTTAAAGCTGTAGGACAGTCTACCAGGAAAACAAAGTAACTCAAACATTTTGACAAAAGACTGGTGCACTTTTCATAGGAAGGTGTCCTCATCAAAAGAACTTTAGAAAAAGAAAGCATAAGTCCAATCACATCAGACAAATCATTTGATCAGTCAGCGGGGAAAACATGTCCTACTCAGAACAGCACCTTATTCCTTTAAATCAGTAAGACATTTTAATTTACTTATGATAGTATCACAATGCTCTTATTTTTGCTAAACTTTTCCTTTTAAAGGAACAAGAAATTCATTCAGATTTCCCAAAATGGCAGAAGTATCTATGAAATGACCAAATTATCTATAGAAATTGATCTCCTCCAGGCTGCATTCACATTTGTCTTCTTCTTTAAATATAGCTACAGGTTTTTTTTAAAGGGCATGGTATTTTATATGCCTAGAACACTGGAGATAATTAACAAAATGTCATGATTAAAATAACATTCTAAGCTTTAATTCAGACTGAATGAATTCAACTTGAGAAGAATGACATGCTGTATCTCTAGTCAACATAATCCAGAATCACAAAGCAGTCAGAACTAGACATGACATGAATACGCTTACCAAGTGATATAAGGAAAATTTTTTCACCCAATTGTTATAAGACTACACTACTAAAATGGGAGCTACTCAATTTCTAGATATGGGCACTTTAAAAATAAAATAAGGCTTAGTGACCTGAAATAAAATCTTACCTAGGTCCTATCATATTACAGTAACTAATGACTATGTTGAATCTGCTCTCCCTGGAGAAAAGAGCATTTCTATAAGAACAGCAAAAATTCCCAAGACACCATGCACTGGGACTTCTCTTTGGAAGACAATATGTTACCTTTTTTAACACCAATTTCAATTATTTTAAATAGAATACTAAATGCATTAAACATTAAATGTCCAGTATTTAAATACTAAATAGAATATTAAATATTAACTTATTTAATAACTGTTAATATTTCTCACACTGGAAAAAACAGGCAGATGAACATCAAATGAATACATTATCTATTATATTTTATATTCTTTCTAAAGCTTCTTTTTTAAATAGGAAGCAAAAATTCATATACTATCAAATCTTCCTTAATATGCTAACATAACTGTAACTGCATTTAGAAGAACTATCCTTATTGAATTTTAAAAATGACAACACTAAGCCAAAAAAAAAGCTGAATATATAACAACAAATCATGAATACAAAGTACAGTGTTTTTCTTAAATGCAGCTTATCACCCATTCAGTGCACTGAGACCAACCCTTTTTAATAAAACAAAACAAAATGGAAAATATCAAAGCATATTTACCCTTATTTGACATAAGATAAACAAATCTCATGATATAACATCTCTGAAATGTTAACAAGTACAAAGTACTTCTGCACAAAGTTCAGAACAGTAGCTTTCAACTGCCCCATTCTATTATCAGTAGAAACCAAGTTAAAAAGAAATAAACCCAGGGAAGACAACCAAAAACCTTCTTTTCCTTATCTCCTATGTCTAATCAGTTTCTGAAACTCTTCAGTCCATTTTAGACGTATTCACTGAATTAGACCTTTCCTCTCCTTCCCACTGTCACAGATGATGGCTCTTGGCTCAACTGCTGCACAGACCTCCTGCTGGGGCGGCTGCCCAAGCCAGCCTCTACCCTACTATCAGAAAATACACTTACATCATTCTTTTGCTTACAAA
This sequence comes from Aepyceros melampus, assembly GCA_006408695.1. Lineage (NCBI taxonomy): Eukaryota > Metazoa > Chordata > Mammalia > Artiodactyla > Bovidae > Aepyceros > Aepyceros melampus. The sequence goes on along the minus strand of SJXQ01002027.1, from coordinate 376,364 downwards.
GGTCTGTGGGTTCCTTACTGCATATTAAATAAAACTCAAACTCCTTAACTTTGGCAAAGTTTTCACCAACTGGCAACCTCATTTTCTAATACTTTGCAACTCCTATCTCCCCTGCTCCAGCTCCCAAAACTCTGTAGCCGCACATACCTAACCACCGCCTCCAAAGAGATCAGGTCCTTTCTGACTCCAAGCTACTTCTTCTCTCTCTCTTCTTTAAAAAGGAGTCTCGATTCAGAATTAACTTGCTCTAAATGTTTTCTCTCATTCTTCCAGGGAGTATTAAAATAACTACTACTTTGTACTCTCCCAATATATCATTTAAAATACCATAACAATATTTACTAATCTATATTAACTCATATTTATATGACTTTCTTCTTCCTCACCAAATAGGAACAGTGAAAGGCAACTTTTTTTAGGCTCTAGAACAGAGCTGCACATTTAAGACAGGGTCTCAATAAATGGAGTGTTATAGCCACTGGGTAACCAATAAATGTTCCTAGTATAAAACAGAATTTTGGAAGGTTTATAATTAGATCTTAAAAATATTCTTTTAGAAGGATTAAAACAGAGTTGGGGGGTGGGTTGGTTGTCTATTTTAAAATCCAGGAAATTTTAAGCTATCCCTTGAGACAGTGTGCATTTAAGCATCTATTTAAAGATCAGTAAATATTTTCCAAGGCAGCTAAAAAAAAAATTTTTTTTTAACTAATAATTAAAAGTGATTTGAGGGGCTGCTGACCAATATTCCTAAAAAATAGGGGAAAAAAATCTTCAATAAGCATCAAAGGCACTAAAAAAAGTCACCAAAAAGTTAAATAGAAGATTAAAACACAGAAAAATATCCACATTAATAGTAATCAGGAAAACAGAAAATCTTGCACCCCACTGGAGAATACCTAGGTAAAGTGAAAAAAACCTAATACCACAGAGGTATCTATTATTCATCCCACTCTTCTACTTCAACTCAGTACTGTTTATCTCTAGGGTGACTCTAATTATCTTAATTTTTCCTTAATTATAGAATTAATAGTATAGCATAGTGGGAAAAAATGTGGACTATGAAACTAGACTGCCTGGGTTAAGTTATGTACCACTCTTAGAAGCAGTGAAATCTTGAGTAAGTCAGTTAGCCAATCTGTGCCTCCATTCCTTCATATGTAAAAAGAGGGGAAAAAACTCCAGTATCTATCTTTTAGAGCTATTGTGATAACTGAGTTAATATGCAAAGATATTTTTCAAAGAGCTAAACATAAAAACAGACACACAGATCAATGGAAAAGAATAAAGGGCCCAGGAATATTCTCTTCAATAAATGGCATTGAGAAAACTGGACAACCACATGCAAAAGAATGAAACTAGACTTTATCTAACACCACACATAAAAATCAACTCATTGGGTTAAAAAGACTTGCAACCATAAAAGTCCTAGAAGAAAACACATGGGGTAAGCTCCTTGACATCAGAATTGGCAATGATTTTTTTTGGATTTGACATCAAAAACAAAGGCAACAAAAAGCAAAAATAAAAATATACTACATCAAACTAAAATGCTTCTGCACAGCAAAAGAAATCATCAACAAAATGAAAAGGCAATCTGTTGAATGGGAGAAAATATTTGTAAGTCATCTATTTGATAAGGGGTTAATATCCAAAACAGAGACCTAACTCACACAACTCAATAGGAAAAATAATAATAATAATAATAATAATTTGATTAAAAATGGGGAAAGGAACTAAATAAATATTTCTCTAAAGAAGACATACAAGTGGCAACAGCTACGTGAAAAGGTGATTCAGATCACTAAGTAGCAGGGAAGTGCAATTCAGAACCACTATTAGATTTTCATTCCTATTAGAATGGCTATTATCAAAAACATAACAACAAGTGTTTGCAAAAATGAAGAGAACAGAGAAAGCTCATACACTATTGGTGGGCAGGTAAACTGGTACAGCCACCATAGGGCAGTATGGAGGCTCCCCACACTGAAACTAAAAATACAACTATCATATGATCCAGCAACCCACACTTCTGGGTATATATCCAAAGAAAACAAAATCACTGTCCCAAAGAGATATTAATATCTACATCCCCCACCCCACCCCACCATGTTCACTGCTGTATTATTTACAATAGCCAGAACACAGAAACTACTAAAGGGCCCATCAACAGATGAATGACTAAAGAAACTGTGTTTGTATAGAATGGAATATTATTTGGCCACAAAAGAAGAAAATCCTGCCATTTGTTGCAAGGTGAATGGACCTTGAGAACATCACACTAAGTCAAATACCCAGAGACAAATACTGTATCATCTCATTTAGACTTAGAATCAAAACAAAACTCATAAAGACAGGAAACAGACTGGTGGCTTCCAGGAACAGGGAGTGGAGGGTGGGAGAAAAGGATGAAGGTGGTAAAAATGCAGAAACTTCCAGGTATAAGATAAATAAGTTTGGGGATATAACGTACAGCATTGTAACTATAGTTAACAATACTATACTGTATATTTGAAAGTTACTAAAAGAGTAAATCTTAAAAGTTCTCATCACAAGGGAAAAAACTATTAATATGTGTGGTGATGGATGTTAACTAAGCTTATCATGGTAATAATTTTGAAATATATATTTCAAAAATATATTTCAAATCACTATATTGTATACCTTAAACTAATACAATGTTACATATCAATTACATCTCAATCAAACGGGGGGGAAAAATCCACCTCAATCTAAGTTAATTGGCTTTCTTGCATTTAAGGATTTCAATAAATTGAAGTTTAGTAATTAGCAGCTAGTATTCTTTGCATTCTAAATATAAAAATGATATCTGGAAGTTATAAGTAACTATTATTATTAAAACTATTAGTATTAGTATTAAAATTATTAATAAAACTAATTTTTAAAAACATTACTACCAAAGTTATAACACTATATAGTCTTCAGATGTGATTTTAAGTTTTCTTATTTGCAATCTGAGTATAACAAGGAAGAGCTTTAAACTAGGTTGGTTCCAGCTGAGGTTAAAATTAACTCAATAAGGCCAAGATCAGATGTATAAATAAGTGACTCACCTTTCACATAAAAAGTCTGAATCCAAATCAGTAATATTCTGATTTAAGACAATAGGAACTCAGGAGGGTTAAGGTAGCAACAAATATAGGTAAGACTATCTCTTTCTATGAAAAAAATTTTATGTGCTTGTTGATATCATATGTGGAGAGGCCACAGATATCCTATCTTATATTCTGGTTACATGAAATGCTGTATTCAAAACAGTATTTTTGGAGCTACTTGGAATGAAGGCCACATAACTAACTTAGTCTCTCAAAAAGCCTTTGTTTCTACCTATAACCTGGAAAAAATAGGTATGATTAAAAACTAGTAAGAGGTTTTTTTAATAAAACCACTATAAACAGGAGGGAGTATAACAAGTGGTATTCCAGAGAGGTTTACCTCTGTCTTTGAATGCAACTATTTCATAGTATCAATTATATTCTACATGGTAGCAAATTAAGTCCAAACTTAAAGAGTCATCAGCACCCAGGAAGAAATAAAAGTCCCAATAAAAATAAACACTGCTACGGAAAGTTGGTAGACCTAATGAAAATTCATGTAGCCACTGGTCTCCAATGAAAGCAGAGTTAAGCTCCTTACTTCTCAATCAGCCTTTAATTTTCCAAAACTTAAGAGCCAAAACTAAAACAGAACTTCAGTTTCAAAACACTCCAAAAATAAAGTTTTGGGAAAATGTATAAAATAACACCCCCAAATTAAAAAACTTCATTTCCAGTCAAACTTCTCAGTACATTATTCTTAAAATGAGATGGGATGTTCAGAATTAATGAAAAAGCTTCAGAAAAGCTTCAGTAATGTCATGATAAAGCAATGTACATTGACTGTGATCAATAAACACACAATCTCTGCCTCTACACGACAATAAAACCACCTCATAGAAAACTTTAAACTTTACATGATATGTAGTCCATATAATCTATAAGGTGGTTTTTCATCCCATTCTCTCAGAAGAATATAAAAACTAGAGTTCACTTCAGAATTCTGAACTTTAGTACTGAAACAGCATCAATAAGACCATGAAGACATCTACTATATAAAGAGGGCATAAAACAAAGTCCCCGATCTTAAATCACTCTCTTTAATTTAAAATCTCTTTAAAGTAATTTAAAACTTTACCCAGTTCAGATGCCCTAGGCAGAATCCTATAGTCAAGATTCAGCCAACTGTTCAGTGTAAGGAGTCCCAGAAGACACTCCCCCTAGTTTCAAAACTGAATGTCTCAGGCAAAGCAAACAGTTGGTCACCCTAGCTTGATTAAGTGGTAAGGGCAAAGAAAGCCACCCAAACACTTACTTAGCACTTGTACCAATCCTATAAATTCAGTAAAATGGGCTGACTGGATTAGAGGATCTTTAATCCCTTAAAGCTCTCACTGAAACCAGGCAGTGGCACTGATCTATCTCTCTGTCACATCTTACTTGCCCTCTTGGAAGCATGTGACTCTGACTCTTCCAGAAGCTTAACTTCTGACTCTTGACTCCTTCCTTCAGTCTCCTCTCCTCTGGAACATTACACTCTCCCAGTTTCACTCCTGCCTCACTGGTGGCTGCTCCTTCACGGTCTCTCTGTGGCTGGATCTTCTTCCTCCATCCAACTAGAAAACGTTAACCTCTGCTGTCTTCTGGATACTCTATGTGATCATGTTTAAACACCATGTTCAAACTCTCTACCTCCAGCTCTCCCACCTCCCCACTGAGATCCAGACTTCTATGCCCAACATCTCACCTGAACCTCTAAAACACATCTCAAACTCCATCCAGGAGTCTAAAACAGAACTCTTAATTCCACTTATTTCCTCACTTTAGGAAATGACACTACCATCCATTACAATTACTGAAGCCACCACTAAGACTTCATCTTTGATTCCTCTTTTCTTCATCTGCCACCTCATAAGCATCAGTAAGTCCTGTCAGCTCTATTTCTCAAGTATATTCCAGACTCATTCTGTTCTCTCGAGTCCACTTTACCACTCTAATCCAAACCATCATCTTTCACCAATCACTGCAATGACCTATCAACCAGTTGCTCAACTACCCATCTTTTCCCCATCCCACCACAATTTCCTCCCCCTACGAAACAGCCAGGAGTGATCTTCAACACCTAGCATCTGCTTCATCTCCCCAGCGTGTAGAACAAAAAATAAAGTCTGCCTTGCAGTAGCATTCAATGTGCTCCGTGAAAGAATGAACAGTCATTTCCCTAACCACCCACAACTGCCTTCCCCTCACATAGAACAGGACCTAAAATTCTTACAAATTCTTACAGGACTCCCTCACCTCATATCCTTGGTCACTATGCTCCAGACTCACTGATATTCTTCAAATTCCCCAAATTCATTTCTACCCTGGCTGTTTATTTACCCTCTGCCTGAACACTCCTGCCCTCATGTCTGGCTCCTTCTCATCACTCGGGTCTCAGAGCAATGTTACCTCCTCAGAGAGGCCTTGTCTACCCAGATCCACCCATCCTCTATCATCTCACTCAGCTCCCTTTTCTTCATAGTACTTAACATTAGCTCAATCATCGTGTTGTTGGTTTACTTACAAACTGTTTCCTCCCTACTAGCATGTAAGTTCCCTTGGAGCTGGGAACTTTCTTGTTCAATGTTGTACTCCCAGAGGCCAGTACAATGCCTACCACACAATACATACTGAAAGAATGACTCACATTTACCAAGTAGTTATATATGTGCCAAGCACTATGCTAGGTAACAGTAAATTTTTTTTAATTAAATAAAAATAGAAAATGCAAGTAAAATATTAGTATGAAGAGCAATCTGATGTTCTTTTATGTTGATCATACCCATTCTTAAAATGACCGTATACAATAAATCCCACTCTGTAGAATATTATTTTGCCAGTGTAAATATATATATATATATATATCCTTAAAGTAATAATAATAATTAGCATCTCATTATAGCTTTAGAAGTTATCTAAATGATTGCTTTATTCACTTTTAATACACAATTTGAGGGAACTAATTAAGATAAAACACAGTAAAATCTGAGAGCCTTCATTTCATCTTCTCAGAGTACACAGAGACACATCTGATCTAGTCAGGAAACTTGAGACTGTAAAATACCTTCTGTTCTCAACATACAGAAACATTCACACAGAGGCTGTCAACTCACCATTTATTGCCTGGCCTCAGATTAGTTTACCACCTTCATCAAGCCAAGAAGCTATCAGTAATAATCAGGTTCATTTCACAAAAGTCATTACTAAAGCTGAGATTAACCACTCATCCCTGAAAGCCTATTATAAAAGAACATGCTCAACTGAGTTTAGGCAGAAGAGTTATGTTTCATTGGTATCATTGTACTTTGGGGTTCATTTAATTCAAAACCACAGAAAGACTCAGTAATTGACATAATCATACCAGTTATTACCACCATCATTATGACATCACTAAATACCTTATAGCCAGGCATCAACTAGGGAAAGGCAGTAAGGCACTAAGGCTTGAGGCACTTGAACAAATGACACTTCTTCAGATCGTGTAAGTATTTTCTATAGCATTTTAATTTTAGCATACTTTAAAGCTGTCATATCTACCTCCAAATGTTTTAAGGATTAAATATATTAATATTTTAAAAGTATGAATTTATAAAAAGCAACAAATTCAATATAACTAAGTGCAAGTACTCAAAATATCACCGTATCATACTAGATGCTTAAAACCTAAGGGAAATACATTCAGCTTTCATCCAACTTTGAAACTATTATACAGTGTGAATGGAGTATTCTCAAATACACTCAACCAAATCATAAAAAACATAACACATGTTCTACTTAAAATTAAGTTTTCTATGTATTCAAAATGGATAACCCTAAAGGACCTATTGTATAGCTAATGGAACTCTACTCAGTGTTATGTGCCAGTCTGGATGGGAGGGGGGTTTAGGGAAGAATGGATACCTGTATATGTATGGCTGAATCTCTTCGTTGTTTACCTGAAATTATCACAACATTGTTAATTGGCTATATCCCAATACAAAAAAAAGTTGAAAAAAATAAAATAAAAGCAGGCAAAGAAAAATAAAATACAATTAGCTTTCTAACCACACTTACCAATCAAAAAAAAAGGGGGAGAGGCACTTTTGCTTGATCTTTGCATGGGAATGTAAGAAAACACCATTTTACCTTCATTTATAACGGTTATCTTTGTAAAGCTGAAAAACTGGGGATAAAGCCAAAGCAAAATTAAATCCTATAGCAAAGGTTCAAAGTTCAGTACTTTCCATATCCACTAATTATTCCTACTTGTTTTAATTGCCATTACCTTAAAAAAAAAGTTTTCTCCAATTTTTTAGAACTGGTTCTATATTATCTTTGGTTTTCTCTTTAGTCTAGTTTAGTTGTCTGTTGTTTACTTGTTGTGTCCAACTCTTTGCAACTCCACGGACTGTAGCCATCAGGCTCCTCTACCCATGGGATTTCCTAGGCAATAATACTAGAGTGGGTTGCCATTTCTTTCTCCAGGGGATCTTCTGGACCCAGGAATTGAACCTGTGTCTCTTGCACTAGCAGGCAGATTGGTCTAGATCTATAACTGTATAAACAAATTAGTTTTTGGACATCTAGGATTAACCCACATATTGAGACAAACTCATTTAAATACTAGAAATTTTTTATGTATCCCTTTCTTAACACTGGCCCTCAAAACCAAAATGATTGCTAATAAATTCAATCAGAAGACTGGTTCCTTCTGCTTTCAGAAGAACTCTAAAATCACTCAAGGCAGTCAAAAGGTAATATTGGGCAGTGTTTCAAAAATACAAATTTTCTTTAAATTCTAAAAAAAAAAAAAATGCCTACATGAACCAACTCAGGGATCATTATTTTGACCTTCACCACCTGCTCCTTTGCTAAAGAAACCACACTTAGGTTTTACAAATGAGGTACAAATTAAGCTACAAAAATAATTTTAAAGGTTTGCTTTACTTAAGAAGAGAATAAACATAAATAATTACACTATTATTCTGTAAAAGTAATCTATTCTTAGCATACAGCTGAAGAAAAATTGTATTGAAAAGACATGTCTTGACTTAACAAAGATTTATTACTGTCAAAGGTTAGATAAAATAAATGTGTTGTAAAGATATACTGTCTGAATTTACTAAATTTGAACAGTATTTATAAAGTATCTTCTTCCACATATTCTTTGCCACAGCAAAGGTTTAGAGGCTGCAATATAACCTCCAAGTCCTTTCTTCAGTTAATTAACAATTTCTAAGCACTATGATGTTTTCTTCTCCATAAAAAACAATGGAATAAATGGATGCAATGCTTGGATGATATTATGCCTTCAAACATGTTATTATAACAAATAAAAATAAATTTTAAGAGGTTAGTTTGCAAAGACATTACAGATGGCTTCTGACATGTACAGATAAATTGAAACCACTCCCTCCAGCCTCTGGGGATAACGAAGTGCCTTCTCACTGACTGAAGTTAACTGTGATTGCAGAATTTGTAAATAGCCAATGAGTATCAGAAACCTCTCAACTCCTATCTCTTCCTCCTAGGACAAATGGTATACATTATAGAGAAAATAACTTCCTACTTTTTTTTTTTTTTTTACTAAACTCATGCCTACATTAAATTCGCTTATTTCTAAAAGCATTGCAGGACCAAATTTAAGAGAACAATTTCAAATCTAACTCTGAATTTGAAAGTTTATCTATGTCTAGATCTAATGGTATATTATGCCACTACAGTTAAAAGTGTATTATTATATGCTTGAAATGTGTTAAGAGGGTAAATCTTAAAGTTTTCTCACCAAACACATGACACAAAAAAAAAACTGTAACTATGAGGTGATGGTTAGGTCAACTAGTTGGCTGTGGAGGTCATTTCACAATGTGTATATATACATGTACATATCAAAACCAAGTTCCACATATTAAGTATATTACAATTTCTAAATGTCAATTACACCCTGAGAAAATAAACCTGAAAAAACTGTCTTCAAAAAAAAACACATCACTAATTTCTAAAGCATCACAGAACTGCATTATTTGAAATTTTAATAGAAATCTGAGTTTGTGTCTGATATTTTTTAAATAGCAAAAATAGTACCAACAAAAAACCACTTCCAAATATTTTTTGTTTTGTTTGCAAATCGCCTTGAAAATGTATACTAAAATGTCAGTTACACAAGTAGAGCTCAAACATTTGTGTAACAAGGTTATACCTAACAGAGGAGTCCTAGAAGCACCTGGAGTTGCAGGAAAATTTTTGTGTATGTACATATGGCGGCTTTTTCTGGATAAATGATCCATATAACTTGCAGCTTCTAGGGCACAGGGAGGGGAGGTGGGTGGTTCAAAATACAATTAAGATTAAATTAAGGCGCCTGAAAAAAAAAACAGCCAACGTCATGTAACTTGTCAATGTCAGATAACCAAGTCTTATTTTTTACATTCCTAATCAGGGGACGATTTATTCTAATTTGGTGGCTCCTACACAACTTTCAAGTGATGCAGGCATGAAATGGCTCTGCATTACAAAACAGTTCCCTTCACACACCCAACGCGGCAAACCCCAAATTTTCCCCGAAAAGGCCAGGAATAGCCAAACGAATTAACACCCCTTCTTGCTCAAAGATCGATTGGCTTTGGCAGGACGTGTCCTCCAGAGAGAATTGCTGGGCGGTGACCAGGTTTCAGTGAGGAGATGGACCCCTGGGCGGGCACCAGCAGTCCAGACATCCCCAGCAGCCTCCTCCCACCCTCAAAAGCGCCCTCCAGTAGGGTCTGCGGGCGCGGCTGCAGCAGATCCCGGCGCCCCTGGAGCGCGCCGCGCCGCCGTCGCTGCAGCACGGTCGCAGCGACCTTCCCGCCCGCATCTCCGGGAGCCCCGTTACCCACGTCCCCACACCCCACCCGAGAAAAAAGGGAGGGGGACGCACAACAAAGCCCAATCCGAGGAGGCCCAAGTGAGCTGTAAGTTGGGGCGCCGGGGCTGAGGCCCGACGAGGAGCGGCCGGGACACGGAGCCGCGCCGGGCCGGCGCGCCGCGATGCAGGACGGATCCGGCCGGGGAGGCGGGCAGCCAGATGTCAGCCCGCCCGGCTGGGTGTCGGCAGCCGGGAGGAAACCCGGCTGGCGGGAGGGCGGGCGCGCGGCTAGGGGAACGCCAGGCCGGAGGAGGGAGGGGAGCGGCGGCGGCGGCGGCGGGGTCCCCAGGGCGCCGCGGTGGCCGCGACCCCCGCCCCGACCGGCGGCCTGTCCCGTTACTTACCCGCGGGCAAGCTGCGGGCTTCGCCGGGGCTGTCCCGGCCGCCGGCCTCAGCGGCCAGGAGGCGCCCCCACATCGCGGGCGGGAGTGCTGAGTGGGCCGGGGCGCCCGATTCCCCACGTCCGTTCTCCGCTGCCTTTGCCTTCTGCTTCTTCGGCGGCGGAAACTTGTGCGGAGCCTGAGCTGCGGCGGCACCCGCGAGGCGGGGCGAGCGGGTGGGCTGAGCAACGGCCGCTCAGCGACGGGAAGGGGGCGCAGGGGCCGGATTCGCCGCGGCGGCGGCGGCTGCCATGGTCAGCCCAGCTGTACTGAGGCCCGGGCCAGGGAAGCGGCGGCTCAGCGCTGACGGCGGCTCGGTCCCCGGCCGAGCCCAGGCTGCGAGGTTCCAGACGAAGTTGCAGCTGCGGCTTCTCGCCACCCCCTCCGCTCCCGGAGCCGGAGCCGGAGCCGGGCAGGGGCGGGGCCTGGGGGGCGGGGCTTAGTGCGCTTGCACAAGGCGTGCGCGGCGCGGGGCGGGGCCTGCGGGCCGTTCCAGGTGGGTACCATCAAGCCCCTTTGCTCCGCAGCTTGCCAATAGTCAGTCCGACATACCTGCGGTATCCCTCTTTTCCCATCCCAGCGCTCAGTCGGTGAGGAGAGGGCGGAACTTGGGTCAGGGACTTGTCTTGAGGTTCCCCGCTCCGTTGGTTAATCCCTCAGGCCCTCTGGGGCACCTTTCAGAAAAAGGCATGGAAAACCGGCCTTCATATCAAGACTGCTTGTGATAAAAGAGGGCTGAGGCACTTCGTCTCATTTGCGGTTGAAACTAAAGTTGTCATCATGCATTTTATAAGCATCGTTTATTGATCATTGTGGAGGATAGTAAAGAGGTCATTTTCCTCAATTTACAACCGAGGCGGAGAGAGGGTACCAAAATATCTACAACACGGAGACGAGTGCAGAAAAAGGCAGGAAAAAAGACCCGAGGGGGTTCAGGGAGGGCTGTCAATTTAAATCTAGTAGCTCAGTGTTTCAGATAAGCAATCAGGAGTCAAAATGACACCAAAGTATGTAATGGGAGGTCAGCTACACCTTCACGTTTCTCCTCTGCCTGGACAGATTCCACCCTTCACCTGAACCCAGAGTGCAAGAGCAGGTATCCTGAGGAAGGACAAAAAGGTGCAGAATCCTCTTTAAATCTTCCTTTTCACTGGCAATATTTATAACCCTTAAAATAATGCATTTAATAAATACTGGTTGAGCACTGTAGAAGGAAGTGAGCTCTGGACCTGGCTGATGAATCCGGTAAACTGGAAAGCCGGTTGCTAACCCTTAACAAGCTTTGACTACAGTGATGCTTTTCCCTGTTTTGGATGTTTGCTAACAAAGGCCTCATGCTTGTATTCAGTTCAGTTAGTTCAGTCTCTCAGTTGTATCCAACTCTTTGTGACTGCATGGAATGCAGCATGCTGGGCTTCCCTGTCTTTCACCATCTTCCAGAGCTTGCTCAAACTGGTGTCCATCAAGTCGGTAATGTCATCCAACTGTCTCCTTCTCTGTCATCCCCTTCTCCTGCCCTCAATCTTTCCCAGCATCGGGGCCTTTTCTAATGAGTCAGCTCTTCGCATCAGGTGGCCAAAGTATTGGAGCTTCAGCTTCTGCATCAGTCCTTCCAATGAATACTCAGGACTGATTTCCTTTAGGATTGACTGGTTTGATCTCCTTGTAGCCCAAGGGACTCTCAAGAGTCTTCTCCAACACCACAGTTCAAAACCACCAGTTCTTCAATGCTCATATTTCTTATAGTCCAACTCTCACATCCATACATGACTACTTGGAAAAACCATAGCTTTGACTAGACAGATCCTTGTCAGTAATGTCTCTGCTTTTTAATATGCTATCTAGGTTGGTCATAGCTTGTCTTCGAAGGAGCAAACATCTTGTAATTTCATGGCTGCAGTCACCATCTGCAGTGATTTTGGAGCCCAAGAAAATAAAGTCTCACTGTTTCCATTATTTCCTCACTATAAAGTGGTGGGATCAGATGCCATAATCTTTGTTTTTTGAATGTTGAGTGTTAAGCCAACTTTTTCACTCTCCTCTTTCATTTTCATCAAGAGGTTCTTTAGTTCCTCTTCACTTTCTGCCATAAGGGTGGTCTCATCTGCATATCTGAGGTTATTGATGTTTCTCCCTGCAATCTTGATTCCAGCTTGGGCTTCATCTAGCCTGGCATTTCACATGATGTACTCTACATATAAGTTAAATAAGCAAGGTGACAATATACAGCCTTAATGTACTTCTTTTCCAATTTGAAACCAGTCTGTTGTTCCATGTCCAGCTCTAAATGTTGCTTCTTGATGTGCATACAGATTTCTCAGGAGCCAGATAAGGTGGTCTGGTATTCCCGTCTCTTTAAGAACTTTCCACAGTTTGTTGTGACCTACACAAAGGCTTTAGGAGAAGGCAATGGCAACCCACTCCAGTACTCTTGCCTGGAAAATCCCATGGATGGAGGAGCCTGGTAGGCTGCAGTCCATAGGGTCGCTAAGAGTCAGACACGACTGAGCGACTTCACTTTCACTTTTCACTTTCATGCACTGGAGAAGGAAATGGCAACCCACTCCAGTGTTCTTGCCTGGAAAATCCCAGGGATGGCGGAGCCTGGTGGGCTGCCGTCTATGGGGTCTCACAGAGTCGGACACGACTGACGTGACTTAGCAGCAGCAGCACACAAAGGCTTTATCATAGGCAATAAAACAAAGTAGATGCTTTTCTGGAATTCTCTTGGCTTTTTATAAAACTTTCAGAGGTTAAACTACATCTCGGTGTTTTGCAATTTATCTGATTGCAGTTTGACATTTAGTCTCCCACAGGTAGAGTTCCACTTATTTCTCGAAATCCTGAACAACTGATCAAGGGTCAACTGTTTCTAAGGCTAGAAAGTGATAGAAATATGAAAAAAAGAATGCAATTGTTTCCTTTCTGTGATTTAAATGTGCATTAACCCATGTAATATGACACTTGAATAGTATAGGTTCAAAAAAAACCTAAAAAGGTAAATTCTAACATGAATTATCAGAAGCTATAGAACTATATGAAAGTATTCCTTTTTTCATGACTTATATTTGCTATATTCTCATATTAGGTATAGCATTTATTAAATACCAAACTTTTTTTATACAGATCTAAGACATGTATGAACTATTACAAATATATCTCAGTCCTTTGTGAGTTAATATATACTCACTGTTATTCTAAAACTCTTCCAACTTCCACTCAATTCTAAGCAGTGTTTTTAAAAAATGATTTACTCAGTTCTTCTATGTTTTTATCAAATTGAAAGGCATGCCACTACATACACCAAAAAAAGTGTGAAGTTTAGCCTATGTAAAATATGCTCTGTACTAAATAGAAATAGAAAATAGAAAAACATGTTGCTATTTTGGCAGTTGGCACCACCAAGGATAAATTTTTTGTGTTCCTAAATTAAACTTGAGAGGATAAAGAGCTAATCCAATTAAAATAATTGAAATACTAAAAATAGTATGTATATGAAGTAAACTGTAACCATCATTTTTAAAAAATGATACACATTATGAACATACAGTTGATCCTTAAGCAACACAGGGGTTAGGGGGCACCTACCCTCTGCACAGTAGGCATTTCCAAGTATAAACTACAGTTGCCCTGAATCCTCATCCCCAACTCCTCAGTATCCACATTTGGGCATCCAAGGATTCAACCAACCAAGGATTCTGTAGTACTGCAATATTTACTATTGAAAAAAAATCCAAGCCATACCACACAGTTCAAACCTGGTTTTTCAAGGGTCAACCATATACTGAATTGAGATTTCCCGCCACATCTATGATATACCCAGTATCCATGGTTCTCAGAATGATTAAAATTAATCATAGCACAAGATTGAGAGACTGAGGACTACCTAACCATTACTAAGGCCAATGTTATAAACCAGCATGTTTTTGTTTCATTGGGATAGTAAGTAAAGACCATAAGGAGAATCCTATTAATACACATTCTGACATTATTTGCTTGCTTGCTCTTGCAACCCAATGGACTGTAGCCCTCCAGGCTCCTCTGTCCATGGGATAATCCCGGCAAGAATACTTCAGTGGGTTGCCATTTCCTCCTCCAGGGCATCTTCCCAACTCAGGGAGCAAATCCACATCTCCAGTGTCTCCTGCACAGATGGATTCTTTACCACTGAGTCACCTGGGAAGCCCAAGACATTTATTATTGAACTTCAATATTTTAGTAATTTTTCTTAGTAGAGATAATACAAGTAATGAAAATAGTGACTGTATATGCTTGTGTATATATATGTGTGTACATATACAGTGGCTTAGGTGAAATTTGCATATTTAATGTTTTGAAACAGGACTTTAAAAAGAGGAAAATAGTACTAAAAATTTACTGTCAGATCTGTATTAAATTCCTCATTTGAAATATTGCATTAAAAAGACAATATTTGAAAATAAAAATATATGTTGTATTCATAAATCTTAAATTCTTTGGGTATGAATCTCTAAACTCATTAAGTTTAAACTATGTTACATGTATTTTTCTTATATAAATTTATCATATTGCGCAAACAACAACCAGTGAACAAAGAAGTGATGTAACAATGGATATGTGATATTTTAAAATTAGGAAAACATATGGTACATAATATAGGCAACCTCAAGAGAGTGTAATGTTTACAAAAAAATAAAATTTCAAAACCAACAAAATGTAGAAAAATTAAACCAACCAATAACAATTGAAAGAGTTCCTAAAGAACAGTTGCCACTTGATAGGAACTTTGTGGATGAAGTCTGAAAAATTCCAAGGAACAGATATTTCTGGTATATTGAAGGTGTGACAAAGACTATGATATATAACTTCTTCCAGATCACAAAAAATGACAAGTTACCAGATTTATTGTGAGTTGTTGTAATCTCAAAAAATAATTTAAAATAATGAAAAAAGAAAACTCAGAAACTGTTTCACTTGATGATGGGTTTGAAAATTGCAATCGGATTCCTAGCAGATACATTCGACTATACAAAGAACTGATCCTCAAGCTGAACTTTGGCCACCTGATGCGAAGAGCTGACTCATTGGAAAAGACCCTGAAGCTGGGAAAGATAGAAGGCAGGAAGAGAAGGGGATGACAGAGGATGAAATGATTAGACATCATCACCAACTTAACGGACATGAGTTTGAGCAAACTCCAGGAGATACTGGAAACAGACGAGTCTGGTATCTGCAGTCCATGGGGTCACAAAGTCAGACATGACTTAGGACTCAACAACAATACAAAAGTGAATAGAAGAGATATCAGTTAATTAACCTGCCTGTGGATCAGTTTCCTTATCTTTAATTTGTGGATGACAATAGTAACTACCCAATAGGACATAGCTGTGAAAAGAAGAGAAGCGAAAAGCAAAGGAGAAAAGGAAAGATATAAGCATCTGAATGCAGAGTTCCAAAGAATAGCAAGGAGAGATAAGAAAGCCTTCCTCAGTGATCAATGCAAAGAAATAGAGGAAAACAATAGAATGGGAAAGACTGGAGATCTCTTCAAGAAAATTAGAGATACCAAGGGAACATTTCATACAAAGATGGGCTCAATAAAGGACAGAAATGGTATGGACCTAACAGAAGCAGAAGATATTAAGAAGAGGTGGCAAGAATACACAGAAGAACTGTACAAAAAAGATCTTCACGACCAAGATAATCATGATGGTGTGATAACTCACCTAGAGCCAGACATCCTGGAATGTGAAGTCAAGTGGACCTTAGAAAGCATCACTACGAACAAAACTAGTGGAGATGATGGAAGTCCAGTAGAGCTATTTCAAATCCTGAAAGATGATGCTGTACAAGTGCTGCACTCAATATGCCAGCAATTGGGAAAACTCAGCAGTGGCCAGAGGACTGGAGAAGATCAGTTTTCATTACAATCCCAAAGAAAGGCAATGCCAAAGAATCCTCAGACTACTGCGCAGTTGCACTCATCTCACACGCTAGTAAAGTAATGCTCAAAACTCTCCAAGCTAGGCTTCAGCAATATGCGAACCGTGAACTTCCAGATGTTCAAGCTGGTTTAGAAAACGCAAAGGAACCAGAGGTCAAATTGCCAACATCTGCTGGATCTTTGAAAAAGCAAGAGTTTCAGAATCACATATATTTCTGCTTTATTGGCTATGCCAAAGCCTTTGTGTGGATCACAATGCTGCTGCTGCTGCTGCTAAGCTGCTAAGTCACGTCAGTCGTGTCCGACTCTGTGTGACCCCATAGATGGAAGCCCACCAGGCTCCTCTGTCCCTGAGATTCTCCAGGCAAGAACACTGGAATGGGTTGCCATTTCCTTCTCCAGTGCATGAAAGTGTAAAGTGAAAGTGATGTGTCCGACTCTTAGCGACCCCATGGACTGCAGCCTACCAGGCTCCTCCTTCCATGGGATTTTCCAGGCAAGAGTACTGGAGTGGGGTGCCATTGCCTTCTCCGGTGGATCACAATAAACTGTGGAAAATTCTGAAAGAGATGGGAATACCAGACCACCTGACCTGCCTCTTGAGAAACCTGTATGCAGGTCAGGAAGCAACAGTTAGAACTGGACATGGAGCAACAGACTGGTTTCAAATAGGAAAAGGAGTATGTCAAGGCTGTATATTGTCACTCTGCTTATTTAACTTCTATGCAGAGTACATCATGAGAAACGCTGGGCTGGAAGAAGCACAAGCTGGAATCAAGATCGCTGGGAGAACTATCAATAAACTCAGATATGCAGATAAGACCACCCTATGGCAGAAAGTGAAGAGGAACTAAAATGCCTGTTGATGAAAGTGAAAGAGGAGAGTGAAAAAGTTGGCTTAAAGCTCAACATTCAAAAAACGAAGATCATGGCATCTGGTCCCATCACTTCATGGGAAATAGATGGGGAAACAGTGGAAACTGTCAGACTTTATTTTTTTGGGCTTCAAAATTACTGCAGATGGTGACTGCAGCCATGAAATTAAAAGACGCTTACTCCCTGAAAAGAAAGTTATGACCAACCTAGATAGCATATTCAAAAGCAGATACATTACTTTGCTGACGAAGGTTCATCTAGTCAAGGCTATGGTTTTCCAGGGGTCATGTATGGATGTGAGAGTTGGACTGTGAAGAAAGCTGAGCGCCAAAGAATTGATGCTTTTGAACTGTGCTGTTGGAGAAGCCTCTTGAGAGTCCCTTGGACTGCAAGGAGATCCAACCAGTCCATCCTAAAGGAGATCAGTCCTGGGTGTTCATTGGAAGGATTGATGCTGAAGCTGAAACTCCAGGACTTTGGCCACCTCATGCAAAGAGTTGACTCATTGGAAAAGACCCTGATGCTGGGAGGGATTGGGGGCAGGAGGAGAAGGGGACAACAAAGGATGAGATGGCTGGATGGCATCACCGATTCAATGGACATGAGTTTGGGTAAGCTCTGGGAGTTGGTGATGGACAGGGAGACCTAGCGTGCTGCAGTTCATGGGGTTGCAAAGAGTCGGACATGACTGAGCGACTGAACTGAACTGAACTGAACTGAACTAAATAGGACATTTGTGCGTATTAAATGAGTTAACACTTGCTGTGTGCTTAGAACAATGCATGTTTTCACCGTATATTAGTGACACAGACATACAATCTAGAAATGGAGTCGTGATATACCTCACCAAGAAAAAAATGGCATTGATGGGTACAGTGAGGTTATAGATAATACTTTGTATCAGAATGATATATCAGAATACTATAAAGTACTGATTGATAGCTTTTCCTGACCCTTTGGGGTTGCTAATTATTTCAGGTTATGGTGAAATGATGCAGTTCTGCAAAACATTTACCAAATTCTTTGGGTCCAAGTTCATAGAAGACTTCATTCTAGGCTCTGATTCCCTAAACTTCCCATGTGGATGTTTGCTCAGCTACTGGGTTTCCTGTCTCTGCCCAAAACTACCAAAATAGCAAAAGAAGATTAAGGAGAGGTGGCTGGGTGGTGTAACTAGGCCAGGAGGGTGAGGACACCTCATCTCAAGCCCTTGATTCCTTAGAGATACAGAAAAATGGAGAAGACTCTTGAGAGTCCCTCAGACTGCAAAGAGATCAAACCAGTCAATCCTAAAGGAATCAATCCTGAATATTCACTGGAAGAACTGATGCTGAAGCTGAAGCTCCAATGCTTTTACCACCTAATGTGAAGAACTGACTCATGAAAAGACCTCGATGCTAGGAAAGATTGAAAACAGGAGGAGAAGGGGATGACTGAGGACAAGATTATTGGATGGTGTCACCGTCTCAATGGACACCAATTTGAGCAAGCTCCAAGAGATGATGAAGGACAGGGCAGCCTGGTATACTGTAGTCCATGGGGTCACAAAGAGTCAGACATGACTGAACAACTGAACAACAACAGAAAATGAGTCTTACCTATACCTTTGGCTCCAGAGTTGGGTTGCAATGGCTAGTGAGAAAGTAGGTAAGATATGGATTGCTTGAATAATAGAGTGGTCCTTTGGGTGGGAGGTGAGACTGGAAAGGATTAAATTAAGCCAAAATATAAAGTTTAGTCTTCCAGGGGCCATCAATGTTTACTTGAACTGCTTATAACTGATCTCTTTGTCAGTGGAAATTATTACAGTCACTACTTGATCATACTGAGCCTATAGAAAAGATTCAATGTCATTTACAATGAAAGCGGGATAGCAACCTTGACAGTGTATGAAGAAACAAATTCTTCTCTGTCTTCCTTTTCAGACACCAAATGTTAAGTGGAAGGAGGAAATTGTGGAGTTCAAGAAAGCTGATCATGCCTTCACTAAAGGCACACACAATTTCCTAAGCTATACCAATGGAGAAGAGGACTGCTTTAATAACTTAAAATGTCCAAATGTTATAAAATTGGATTGCTGCTAAGCTGCTAAGTCACTTCAGTCGTGTCCGACTCTGTGCGACCCCATAGACGGTAGCCCACCAGGCTCCCCCGTCCCTGGGATTCTCCAGGCAAGAACACTGGAGTGGGTTGCCATTTCCTTCTCCAATGCATGAAAGTGAAAAGTGAAAGGGAAGTCGCCGAGTCGTGTCCGACCCTCAGCGACCCCATGGACTGCAGCCTTCCAGGCTCCTCCGTCCACGGGATTTTCCAGGCAGGGTACTGGAGTGGGGTGCCATCGCCTTCTCCGATAAAATTGGATTGGGATGTACTTAGTGGAAAGAGGGGTTTTCAGTAGAGTACAGTTGGTCAGTTAGTGGGGGAAAAACCTTAGGGTCTGTACTCTCAATGATTTGAGAATTTTCACTAAACTGGTTAAATATTTTATGTAATCCTGAAAACAATATCAGCAGCAGCTAATAATAGCTCCATTTTAAAGATGGAGGGAAAAAGACATGGAGAAGTTAAACAAGCAGTAAAGGTAGAATTCGGATCTACCCTAAGGAACCCCATCATGTTTGTTAACATGCTGCAAAACAAAAATTATAAGATTTTTCCTTTAGGTGCCATATGAGAAGGAAGAATCTAATTATAGGATTTCTGTACAGTGTTTAGGGTTCAGCCAAGACTGGAAACCATGTGGCATTAATCGTACTATTATATGATTTTCTTTAGCTGTGGCCATCAGCTTAAGCGTAAGAAGAAAGAAGGTAGACGGATAAACATGGTTTTGCATTGTGGGCACTAAGGGAAAAGGGGCAGAGAATTTAAGGATATCGTCTGGAAAATGGATGAAGTGATGAGGAACAGGGTCTAGCCTACCTGGAGAAAGCAGTGATGTCAAGAGAGGGTGAAATGTTTAGAGAAGGTGGAGGGAGTAGGGGAGTGAAAATTTCATGCAAAAGCAAGGACCAGATATAAGGAGCATAAGGGGATGAACAGTGGAAAGATAGGGTGTTATAGCGAACAGGTAGCATGTAGAGTTTAAGATTACAGAGGTGAGACAATAGAGAAATTCAATTGATGAAGCAGTACTAGAGTTGCTTCCCTCTGATTTCCCTTCAAGAAAGACCTTGATGTTCATCCACAAGGATGGTCAGTCCACAAGCTGTTAACACATGAGGGGTCTGCCTCAGCTTTTGGGTGGAGGCCTCTCTTTTCCTGGAGAGCCCCAGCCAGTGACGAAGTGTGGCAGAGATACTGGGGCATGCTAGTGTTTCCAATGCAGAACTTTTCCAATTTCAGCCTTTGTTCTCTAGCTCCCCACCGGATTGACTGAGACCCCAACAGATACGCACTGCGGTCTGAGTTTTTCCTTTCCAATCCTATTTCCTGCCTCTTTCATCTTTTGCAGGCGTTATCTCCAATAAACGCCTTGCATTCCTAACTCTGTTGTAGCATCTGCTTCCCAGAGAGCCCAACTGAAACAACCTGTGAGGATAAAGATATAAAGGAGTTGGGTTTTCGTCTATTATCTGTTTAAGTAGTAAAATGGGGGTTCTTAGAGCCTGATGAAAATGTTACTGAGTGCTGTCAACCGAGAATGAGACCAGAAAGGCAGCACAGAGCAACGTGAACTGACTCCAATGATACAGATATATGCAGAGAAGACAAGATTGAGAGGAACAACAGGTTGGAGTACACTCAGAATGCCACTTGGGCACACATGAAACTCACTGGACAAAGTCCTCAATAGTCCTGCCTTGGCTGGTCCCGGCGGCGGCTATCCCAATTAAACAAGTTTACCACTATCCAAAGTGCTTCCAGAAGCAGACTCCAGACTTGCGCAGCTTATTGAGTTCACTGAGGTCCATAGGATTTAATTAACTAATTAAGAGCAGTTCATAGGTTACAACTTCACCACTCAAATAATTTTAAAACATTAAGACAGTTTTCATGGTAGTTTTGTTACTTCTAGGTGGTAGGTAGTATTCAATTCAATAGTTCTATTAACTTTGGTAAGTTTTCATTCCAAAGAGTTTTCCTATTTTTCTTACGCAATGGGAGGATGTAGGGATCTCTGGAACTGTTAACAAAGCTAATATCACTAAAACAACCCCTACAGTGATCTGGGTTAATTTAAAGAATGGATACTTTGGCTAAAATGTCAATGGAATTTTAACAAGTATTATAGTCAGGAAACAAAAGAAAAGTCTAGCTATAGTTTCTGGATTTATGGGGGAACTAATTTCTTTGTTATTTTTTTCTGATTGTAAAAATAATACATATTAAAAACCAAAAGAAGATAGTACATAAGTGTTCATACTTACTCATTTAGTAAATATTAATATTTGTTGAATATCTAAGTAGAGCAGGAAAAAGTAGGGCGAGGTGTAAAAGTTTGACTTACTTCACTGTAATGCCTTATAGCTTTTTTATTTTCTGTTTTATAAACATACATAGATATCTATAAGGTGAGGGTCCTTTGGGGGTTTTTAAGCCCAAATTATCTCTCAGAAAAGATGGAGTCACTTTGTGCCCCAGTCCTTACAAGTCCCTAATATTATGGATCACTCTTACTTTATTTTGATGAACAGCATACTGATTGGAGAAGTCATCTAGCTTGGTGTAAATTCAATCCGTAAACTCTGGAGCCAGTATTTTTTTTTTAATAGATAATTTTAAAACAGTAAAATGTAGTACAATAATACATTTTAGTAATCATAAATATATGTTGAATGTAAAAGTGGAAAAAGCACATGTTTTGTGTTATGGTTAAGCAACAATAATGTGTTGATATTTAATCTTTTCATATCTTTTTAATCAATAATGTGTTGATATTTAATCTTCTAACATATCACGCTGTCCCAAACTTGGGACACATTTCTGAATGTGTCTTGAAAAAAATAGGGATCACCTGATATTTGGACATATCTAGACTAATAAATTAAAATTAATTCATTTAAATTGGTCTACTTTTTACTCTACTTTGAGCCATAGACAAGATATGTCTAAACATATATAATATTTTATAGTGTTATTTAGGGGGAATCTATTTTAACATACTACCTAAAACTGAATTCAGAAGGAATAACTTCTTACAGACTTTTCTTACAACTCAATAATACATAAAAGTTTTTAAAAATCTAGAATAACCAATTTGTACTTTAATTACACTTATTGAGACCTTTTAAAAAATGTTTTCTGCACCCTGAATTGCCAATTACTGAACTGCAAAACTGCAAATGAAAGCACAGAAGAGCCACTGGAACATCAAGTACATTCATTATCATAAGTGCTCATAGAGAATCTGAGATGAATTAACAATGAATAGAGCATCTAAAATAAATTCACACTCCTCATACATATATTATGGATGATGACAAAATAAATTATAAAAGATATATATGATATACATAAATTTATATGGCATTTTCCTAATTGGGATAACCCATGTCTTTACATAATTAGGTACTTTTTTTTTTTTCATTACAGATAACCTCCTAATGAAGTTATAGAACCTTAGTAAAATTGGGCAAGTTATTTATACTGTGAAAATCACTGAAAGATACCTGTTCTCAACTGACACCAGAAGATAGTGATAGGATTTATTTTCAGAATCTTAAAAAGATGTGCAATTTCAGCAGGACGCACCTATAGTGACACTAAGGAGGTCGCAGATGGACTGGGAGCATCTGACCAGTGCTGGAGAGAACAGAGCCAAGGGCATTACCCAGAGAATTCTGCACGCCGGTTGCCTGGAGGCTGCTGCCTTCTCGGCTCACCCTGGAACGTCAGTCTGGTTCTGGCCCAGGCCCAAGAGCTCAGTTTCAGATCACAGCGGGCTTAGGAGCCCAGGGCACACAGGAACATCTAATCCCACCCAGCTTGCCCTAAAACGGCCCCTGAATTCACCCACCCGCGGAGCCTGCTGCCTGAAGCTGCTTCTAGAAAATCCAAGCATAGAAGATCAACACCACTTTTGCTCTGGGTTTGAGTTTGGGTTTTACCATATCATTTTTTTTTTTAAGGAATTTTCATCCTCATAACATCTCTTTGGACAGACGGCCTAAGATTTCTTAGAGGAAATGAGTCTTAGTCAGCAGAGCAGTGTGTACATCCCCGTGTGTTGAGGGCAGAGGTGGTTATCACCCTGTAAGTTCACCCTGTAAGTACCTGCCTGATACAGGAGAAGCCGGTGCCAGACGCTGTCGCTTTCCTGTTACCCTTTCATGCAGGGGTTCTGATGAATTTCCTTAGAATGTTTGGTTCGTATGGGCGTTCGCCAGCTAAAGAGGTGAACTTTGCGGGAGTTTCCAGACGGCTTTCTCCTGAGGTGGCTGCCGGCTCCGGGAGAAGGTCCGCTGGGGCGACCTGCAAAGACAGCCACGGTGAAGCCCGTGCTTTGATCCCTTTTCACAAACTGGCAGGAGGCCAGACCCAGAGTATTGCTCCAGGGAGTCGCTGGGAGAATTGGCAGGTTGCCAGGTGAGGGGCAGCCGGTCAAGTATAAAGTGATGGTTTTATATGGACTCCCAGTAACCCGTACTGCCACTTACCTGACTCCTGTGGTTTCTGGGAGAAAAAAAGGACCAGATTATTCTCATATTGGAATAAAACCAAAACAAACACTGGATTTAGGCTGGTGGAATCTATATTGGTCGTTTCAAAAATACTTCAGTATTTAGTTCAGTAAATAGCCTTTGTATGATCTTGTGTCCATAACACACTATTCCTGAGTCTTGAGATGTTTTTTGCTGCTCAAGCTGCCATTAAAGGCCCCTCCGTCCACCATGCTCTGAGGGCTTTGTCATGTTGCCTGTGACTGCCTCATTAATGCCTACCCCTCTTCCGGTTTTCTTAAATATAAGAAGAATGTCACTTGATGTGAGAGATCAGAATGTTCAAAGAAAAAAATGAGTGAAATATGAGACCTGAGAAAACTATGACTACCATAAAATGTCACTGTAAAAAAGTTCTTGTAGTTTAAGATTTATATAAACAGAACTGATATTTATGAATGTGTCCTATTAATGCACGCCAGAGTAGACTATAATCTATACCCATGGCACTTTATTCCTGTGCCTTGAAAAAAAAAATGAAAACCAAGGTTTCACGAAATATAGTTTATAAATACATTTTATTAAGACATTGTTTTTCTTTTTAAATTAAATTTTCATAAATCATGAAATTTTAATTTAATCTTACTCCAGCTAACTGAATGTTTACTCAGGATCATTATGGGTTACTTTAGTTAGAATACTTAGGGCTAATGCATTCATGGATGGAAAATTAGGTGCAGAAATTGCTTAAGATCTTCTTTTTGTCTTATTCTTAAAATTTTAAAAATCATAAAAAAGTAATACCAAACATAGATATCTTAAATCTAAACAATGTAAATACAATATGATTATATTATCTAACTGGTAACAATTTTTGTTGCACTTAAAAATATATCTAGTTTTATAAAAGAAATATTTCCTATAGGATATTTAGAAACTAAAGGAAAAGATAATAATTATAAATGGGGAAAGAAACTGGAATCTATCTATAATGACTGAGTTTAAGAACTGTGCTAAAACTCCCTCCCAGGCCAGCCATATTGTATCATGAGACACCTTGTTAACTTTCAGAAGTGATGGGGCTGCAGCCTAGAAATGTGCAATGCAAGGTGCTAGTACCAGAGGTGCGCGTTCAGACACAGCTCTGCTCCCTGCTGGATGGACCTTTCAGGCTCAGTTTCCTCATTTGTCAGCAGGGATCACTGCAATACTATCTCATAAAGCTGTCACGAGGAGTAAATAGGATCACGTTTGATAAAGTGTTTCACAGTTGTCGGTAAGCTAATCTTTTTATGAGGGACAAGGAGCAAGCAATCCAAAAGAGAAACTAGAGTAATAAGGAAAGGTAGTATTTAGTCCTGAGCACTGTGCCCAGAATTTTACCTGAACCATAGCCTTTAATTTTCATAGCAACATAGAGAATTGGGGCTTCCCAGGTGGCACAGTGGTAGAGAACCCGTCTGCCAATGCAGGAGATACAGGAGACCTGTGTTCGATCCCTGGGTTTCCATCCCTGGGTCAGGAAGATCCCCTGGAGAAGGGCATGGCAACCGACTCCAGTATTGTTGCCTGGAGAATCCCATGGACAGAGGAGCCTAGTCGACTACATACAGTATATGGGGTCGAAAAGAGTCTGACATGACTTAATGACTAGAGAATTGTAGGAATGGTTTTATCTCCATTTTCTATCAGTAAACCAAGGCATGGAGAGGTCCAGGGACACATGGGTAGCGAGAAACACAGAGTAGGAATTTAAGGCCAGATCTACCTGACTCTAGAACCTGAGTACTTTCATATTAGCTATGTCATAGGAAAGAGTTTAACTTCATTACTAATCAAAGATTTAACATTAAAAGACATGAAAATGGAAATGCAAAGAGATGATAAACATCCAATTCTGGCTGTCTCTGCAGAGCGTTGGCATAGAATTGGGAAGGGGGTACGCAAAGACTTCACCATGTATATATTTTTATAGAACTAGTAAAAATATGGAAATGTATTAAGATTTGTTAAACCAGGGCCACGAATTAATATTTTTCTCCTAACTTTTCTGTATATTTGAAGTCATAGTATATAATTAAAACAGTGAACCAATGTCATCCTTTTTTGTTTATATGAAGACTAAGTAATTAAGAAATAATTCTCATAAAAATTTGGAGAAACTGGTATTCTCATTTGCTTCTGCTGATATAAATTGGTCCCTCTTTCGGAAACCAATTTGGCAATATGTTTCTAAAACCATAAAAATAATCATACTCTTTGGTTCAGTAATCTTCCTTTTGGAATACTATCCCAAGAAAAAAAATAATCAAACTATGCAAGCGCACACACAAAAAAAGGCACACACTGAAAAAACTACATGTAAATATGTCAACTGCTGTATCATAATTGTTTAGTGACTAAGTCGCATCTAACCCTTTTGCAGCCCCATGGTTGCAAGCCAGGCTTCTCTGACTACTGGATTTCCCAGGCAAGAATACTGGAGTGGGTTGCCATTTCCTCCTCCAGGGGATCTTTCTGATCCAGAGATTGAGCCTGCATCTTCCACATTGGCAGGCAGATTCTTTACCACTGAGCCACCAGGGAAGTCCAGTATAATAGTGGACTATAATTAACAATCTAAAATTTTAACAATAGTCAATATTATGCAGGCTTTAAAGGAATATTTATGAAGGCTTATAGCAATTAACAAAATGGTGATGATGTAACATTAGTTGCAAAAATTCAAAATATGAAATTACATTGCCACTGGAATTAAATTAGTGAAAGAGTAAGTATAGAAAAAAAGTTTAGGAAAAACACCATAAAATGATGAGTACAGGACTAGTGTTAAGATGATGAGATTATGAACAGTTTTCTTTCCTCTCTTCCAATTTTTGATAATATTGATCTCTGACATATTGTTTTCATAATGTAAAATTGTTACAGGATACAAACCTAGCTTTGGAAATAGTGATATACATTTGAAAATAAACTAAAATTCAAGGGAGAGGGACTTTCCTGATGGTGGTTAAGACTTTGCCTTCCAATGCAGGGGGCACTGGTTCCATTCCTCGTCAGGGAGCTAAGATCCCAGGTGCCTCATGGCCAAAAAACCAAAAATGGAAAACGTAAGCAATATTGTAACAAATTCAATGAAGA
Organism: Aepyceros melampus; assembly: GCA_006408695.1. Lineage (NCBI taxonomy): Eukaryota > Metazoa > Chordata > Mammalia > Artiodactyla > Bovidae > Aepyceros > Aepyceros melampus. The sequence continues at coordinate 349,461 of SJXQ01002027.1, read as the reverse complement.
TGTTAAAAAAAAAATGGCCCAGGTTGAAAAGATCTTTAAAAAAATTCAAAGGAGAGAATGAGAAGTTCTAAGGAAAGTTGTAGACCATCCACAATCAATGCAGGAGTTCAGAAGAAGGGGTGTTCATCAGGCTGGGGTCTTTAGGAGGGCTTCCTGCAGGAGTGCCTGTCAGTGAGCTTCAGTAATGGGTCAAGGAGGGTGAGAACTGGGAACTAGAAAAGGGCCCAGGGAAGAGGGCGTGCAAGCTTCGAAAGTAGAAAGATGTGAGCTAATGGCAGCACTTCGTGTCATGGAATATTTTATTTTCCGTTTTTATCTGCACATTTTTTTTGGAAAATGTGGTGACTTTTAAAGTTGTTATGGTTGAATTAATTCCACAAAACAACTGGTTGTAGAATCATAGCAACATAATTATGAGTTGTGCCTCTGGCTCCAAATCTTTCATCTAAAAATAATCGTAATGACTACATCTTAGGAAAACAAAGCCATTACCTATTCTTGTGCTCCAGCTATCTTGGTAGTCACTTACTGGAAAATGGATCATAGATAAAATAGCTCCATGTTTTTAGAACCCTGCTTGTCACTCTTAACTGAGCTGGTTACTGAAATAATTTTTAAACTTTTCATCTATAAGCTTTCTCTTACATGAGCATGACGTAGGAAAAATCTTTTCAGTCACACAAGCCTGCCTGTGCTTTCCTGGCCCTCCTGAAGTCTCAGGGAGTGTATTTTTTTTGTGCAGAAAGACAGAGCCAGGGATAGAAATGTGCAGAGTAGGAAGAGGTATGCTAGGTAAGAGGAAAGAACCAGTATGCTCCACTGCCCTCAACATATACCAGCTGCTCTTTGCCCAGCTTCTTCGGGTTAGATAAATAATCACTGAATAATATATGGGTTAACAGGGTAAATGGATGATAGTTATTATTTATGGAATAATTACTTTGCGCTAGGAGTTTACATCCATTAACACTAATTGTCATGAGAATCCTAGTGAGTGTGTAGCACAAATGCCAGGATACTTAGCTTCTTTAATTGACTCTAGGGGTTATCTGTTTATTTTTTGTTTTTAAATCCTTTAAAGTCAGTGTGGGCTTCCCTGGTGGCTCAGCAGTAAAGAATCTGTCTGGAATGCAGGAGACATGGGTTCAATACCTGGGTTGAAAAGATCCCCTGGAGAAGGAAATGGCAACCCACTCCAGTATTTTTGTCTGAAAAATCCTATGGACAGAAGAGCCTGGCAGGCTATAATCCATGGGGTTGCAAAAGAGTTGGACATGATTTAGTGACTAACAACAATGACTAAGATCAATGTAAAACAAACGTGCTTGACTGCCATCTCACACTGGTGAGATACCTGCTGGTTTTCCCCACTTATCCAGGTTTCTTTACCTTACATCCTATTTTCCTACCTGGGCCAAAATATCTTCATCTCTCCTCTATGTACCTCTTGTGTTTCTGTTCCTTTCTACCGTACTGCCTTATCCAGGGCTACAAACGTTATTGTGCAGTCACTAAGTCATCTCCAACTTTTTGCAGCTCCACGGACTGCAATACGCCAAGCTTCCCTGTCCTTCACTGTCTCCCAGAGTTTGCTCAAATTTATGTCCATTGAGTCGGTGATGCCATCCAACCATCTTATCTTCTGTCACCCCCTTCTCCTTCTACTACAAACATATCACCCTGATTTCTTCACTTCCCTAGTATCACCCACATATGATTACTTATATAACAAATAAAAAGGTAGGGAATGGTTCACTGTGGTGCCAGGTAACAATCAACACTGAACAGTAAGACTCTTGCCACCCAAAGAGCCCAGATTTGGGGCTGTTCTGCTGGACTTCTGTTCTTCTTAGGGTTGCTGTTTTCATCTCAAGCTCTGGAACGCTCAAAAGTCTTACTTTATCAGACAAAGTGATTTAGTTCTCTGTCTGGGGCTTCCTCTTTCATATCCAAAGCAGGCTCATCAAGGTGTTTTCCTAAACTTAGAGTCTTAGGAATCTGAAGGCTGTTGTCTGCTGCAGTTTTAAATAGCATTTCCCCACCACCACTGTTATTATCCACATTTTACACAAGATGAAACAAGTTCAGTGAAATTAAATGATTAAACAAGAAAAAGGCCCAGAGTATGAATTAAAAGCCTGGCTTGCCTAACTTAAAGCTTATGCTCCTTCCAGTAAACCAGGATGAATACATGAAAGCACCTGCTGAATGTTTACAACATGCCTGGCTCTGTTGCAAGGGCTTTAGGGTCATCAGCTCGTTAAATCATCAGATCAGCTGATGACCCATTTCATAGATACAGAGACAGTAAGGAACTCGCCCCAAGTCACATAGCAAGCAAAGGCCAGGGTTCGAACCCATAGTTTCTGTGGTTCCTTCCTCAGCTGCCGGCTCGACTGGCCTCATGCTCTAGCTCCTAGCGGTTCTTTCGGTGGCTGGAAACTGGGAAAGATACTGGCTGGGGTGCATCATTGTGGTTTAGAAATGCACGTTTTCTGAAGCTGTGACAATGCAGGGGCACTATCAGGGTCTGAAGGTACAAACTAGATTTGTTCAGCGATAAACTGAGTTATAAACTTGGCAACTGCTGCTTTTCAAAATAATAATGCCATTCAGTCTTTTCTTGCTTAATGAGTTGCTACAAATTCACTTAATTTATTTAGGCAGTCATTCAAGATGTATCAAGTTTCCTTTGCAGCTCAGGTCCTATTAGGTGCTGAGCAAACAAAAACAAATCCTGCAGTAATTCAGAGTCTTATGGGGAGCTTGCAGTCTAGAGCATGTAATATGACCCATCATCAGAGAGTTACACATCTGATGATATTTGAATCTACAGAGATTCGTATTTCAGATCAATGTATTAAAAAATATCTAAGAACTACTCCTTTGAGGAAAGAGAATTGAGTCTATCTGCAGTGGCAAAGCCTCCACACATAGGCAGTGGACAAGGCAGAGCCTAGGTGACCACCTGGCTCAGGTGTGTTCAGACATACTGGAAAGTCTGACAGCTTCGTAAAGTCTAGATGCGTATTCTGAATATTAGGGTGGACAGTCATGTCAGGAGTATGGAGATCTGTACGGAGACATGAAAAAACCAGTTAAAGGGTAAGGTTATAATGAGTCTTTCTGCCAATACTGACCTATGGAGAATGGTGCTGAGATTCTAGATTTCCCTGCCCAATTCTTCAGAGAAAAAAAATTATTAGCATGAAGAAGGGCATTAAAGTAGGTCCCCACTGCTTGATAAAACTATTTCTCAAGAATAGACAGCATGTGGGAAATTTCCTGGCTGTCCAGCGGTTAGGATGCGGCATTTTCACAGGGTTCAGTCCCTGGTCAGGAAACTAAGATCCCACAAGCCACGCAGCACAGTCAAAAAAAAAAAAGAAGAACTTGCTTTACTTTATGCTCGATGTTCTGATCTAAGGTTTGATTTCCTGAGCGGGCATGACCATCAGAGCTAGATGTCCCATGGAGATGACCACTAGCAATTTTGGGGGAAGGAACATTTTCTCTCACTTTAAATGAAAAAAAAATGGATATCTTTGTTTAGAGCTGAATCTTAAATATGAACTAAATCAGTGGTTTTCAAGGTGTACTCCTAGGGCCTCAATGGCAAACAATAAAAGTTTTAAACTGTGTGTGAAAATTGTATGTTGTTTTGTATCTGGTTTATACATTGGAATTTTGCAATTAGATTTCATTTAGGGAAATAAAAGAGCCCCATTGTAAAAACTGAATACCTCTGAGATTTTGGTCCATTCTTCTATTCTTGAGGAGGGCACAGCAACCCACTCCAGTATTCTTGCCTGAAGAATCCATGGACAGAGGAGCCTGGTGGGCTCTACTCCATAGGGTCACAAAGAGTTGGACACAACTGAAATGACTTAGCATACACACACACAAGGAACTGAGGCCCAGAAAGATGAAATGATTCATTGATGGCAGAGGTAAATCTTAAAACTGAGTCATCACTCCCAGCACAGTTCACCCTGTCAACCTTCTACTTCCTGTCCACAGGCCACTGTGGGTCTCGGAAGCATGGCAGTCACCCAGGCCGGTGTAACTCTGGGTGAATTACACAGTCCTAGTACTGCAACAGCTAAGAATTAGGTTCTAAACGGGAAGATTGTACTAAGATACTGACTGGCCAGCTACCATTTATTGTTTATGCAGTGAGGTGCTATATAATCTAGTTTAAACCTCACAGTATCTGTTGAGTTGGGCAGAGCAAGTATATTCCTAGCCCCTATCCTTAATTTTGCAAAAGGTAAAAGATGTATCAATATTTCAAAGACACTGATTTCCTCAAGGAAACATACAAATAGGTTAAAATATATATATATCCTAAACTCCAGTCATCTTTTAGAAAGACAAGGCTCAGTTCATGTTGTTATGTCCTGATTAATCCAACCAGTAAGAATATGCAGTGCTTGTGTAGACAGGAGACCAATGATGTCATTAAATAGGACAGTTTCCAAAACTGACAGGCATAAAAATGGAGGACGAGGTTTAGATGCCAAATGATGGGTCCTGGACATCTGCTGATCTTTATAATTATTACAGGAAGACACACATACTTCCATGAAGTATGCTTCTCTGTACCCTGAATAAAGTGGCTTGTGTTGATATGTATACCTGTTCTTCAAATGGATGTAAATGCTGTTTTGTTCTATAAAGCATGATTTTAATTAAAAGCATCAGTGAATTCATAACTATGTGCTTTGTCCTAATGTATTATCAATCAAATTCTATTAAAACTATAATTACTGTTATGTGGGACTCTGAAATTTTTTCATGTTAAAAATGAGATCATATTTGAAAACTTGGGGACCATCTGTCAAGGGTAAAATAAAGGGAACAGATAGGATATAATAATAGGATAGAAAATAATTATTTGAAACATATTTTGTATCTTTTCCTGTGTTTCTCTTTTAATGTTGTATTGCTAAATTATTACTCTGTTTTTCATCTTGAATGGTGGCTTCTTATCTGGCTTTGTTTCTTATGTGTGGTCAGATCACTGATTCTCAGAAAAACTACCCTCTAGCCTAGCCCTACATTCTTCCAAGATAATATCATCTACAGGGGTCAAGTTTCCTGCCAGCAGTCGATTCGCAAGAAGTAAACAAACTAGAAGTATAACCATGAAATGTTAAAGAAACCATCAAACTTGGGCAGGACATTAATAACAAATACTATCTTAACTATTAAGTATCTCTAAAAAAAAAAAGTAATCTGTAGTCACACTGACCTACAGAATTGGAGCAGTAAACAGAAGACAGAAAGGGCTGTAAGCAGTAGCATCTAGGAACACTGAGGTAATGGATAGGCTGAGGACTCCGGAGGAACAGCTGTCCCCTTCTCTCAAAACAAACCCGACTCCAGGGCACTGCAGTTAGCTTACCAGCTCAGATCTGCTTTTGAGGAGTAAGCCAAGCCCATTAGCCACTGGTGATTTACCTTAGGGAGGACATTAGGGAAACTTAAAAAGCAAAAGTCAGCTTGTACAGGCTCTGTTTTACAGCTTCCCTCCATCTCTGGCAATTTTCCACTGGGTCTACCTCCCTCCCCCGGCCCTTCCTTACATTTGATTCTTTGTCAGATAAAACATGGAGACAATGGAAAGCAACTGGGAAAGAAACTAAACATTTCCTTCTGGAAACATTACCTATTTTTAAATAACAACTCTGAGTCTCTAAATATTTTCTTTGGAAAAACTCTATGAAAAAACAAATTTTTTTTTTAAAGTCAGAATCTAGACTTAAGGTCTCTCTTTACTATACTACGAAAATTCTTCAAATCTGTAGCCAATCTAGGTTTTTACTTCTGGAGATTGACTCGTGTAGGTCCTTAATCCTGGTTTATCTCATGAACTAAATTCATATAATTCCACGTAGAGTTGGGATCTAGAGGAAAGTTAGTAGTACAGCATTTAGTCTCATGGAGCAGAGCTTTGAGCTGACTTATAGGCAATTCCCCATAGTCTCTCTGGGCCCCAGATAACTCATACATACAATAAAAGGATCATATTAGAAAACCTTTAAGTTTCCTTACTAATACAAAGTTGTGAAATGGAAAGGGGTATAGCAAGCAGAATTATGGTTATGGTAACTGGATTATGCCGCAGTGGTAAAGAATCTCCCTGCCAACGCAGGAGATGCAGGTTGATCCCTGGGTCAGGAAGATCCCCTGGAGTAGGAAATGGCACCCTGTTTCAGTATTCTTGCCTGGAAAATCCCACGGACAGAGGAGCCTGGCGGGCTACAATCCCCGGAGTAGCAAAGACTGAGCAACTGAGCATACGACTGGATTGCATTCAATTCTTCATTCCCTCCCCGATGTGGAATTACACACCATTTGTCAAGTGGCTTTGCAGTACCTCCCACCAGAGTAGGCAGCTTTTGTTTCCCCACTGACTTCATATTAGGTTTGACCACGTGACTTGCTTTGGACAACTGAAGTTAGCAGATGTGACGCAAGCAGAGGCTTTAAACACACCTGTCTTTGGCTTTAGCACTTCTTTACTTCTGGGATCTCCTGTAAAGCCAGATTCAAGAATGAAGAAATGTGGAGCTGACCAATCCTGGAGCAAGAAAAACAAGTGTCTGTTGTTCTAAGCCTCTAAAGTTTGTGGTTGGTTATTATGTGGTACTATTGCAGCAGAAATCTGACTAATACCATAGACCTCTTGCTCTTTTACTTTTTTTGGTCATTTTATCCAGTGATATGCCCACTGATCTGAAAACTTATTCAAGGCTGTTGAGTGGTATTAGCGGCATCTAGGCATTTCAACTTGACTGTGAAATGTTCTCATTAGGACGAGCAGCAGGGCTATTGTCAGTGCTAAAGACACTGCATGACTTAAAATCAGTCTACTGAACGAAGCACAATCTGATCTCTAACTGTAGTTTATTGCTGTAAAACACGAAAATATAGATCAGTCACCAAAGTCGGGGGCTATTGGTTAGGGAAGGACAAGTATAGGAAACACCAGCAAAACCCACAAAATAATCATTCAGGATAAGGGGATTAGGAAACTGAACTCATTGGGGTCAGTAGATAGATGCCAAGAATAATCAGTAATGAGCGGAGTCAAATCGGAGGCTGAAAGAAGTTTTCTGTGCAAGACACTGATCTAAATTTATGTGTTTTAAAATGGAGGAAACATGAATTGGCACTTGCTATAAACTTTAGGGGCTCTCTGTTAAAGTGTTCTGCAACTAGAGACCAATGTGAGATATGGGGCAGTCAGGGATGGACAAATATCAATCCTACTAATATCTATCTATATGGCTTCCCAGATGGTGCTAGTGGTAAAGAACCCACCTGCCATTGCAGTAGACATAAGAGATGCGGGTTCAATCCCTGGGTTGGGAAGATCCCCTGAGAAGAGCATGGCAACCCACTCCAGGATTCTTGCCTGGAGAACGCCATGGACAGAGAAGCCTGGTGGGCTACAGTCCATAGGGTCACAAAGAGTCAGACACAAATGAAGTGACTTAGCATGCACACAGCAACATCTATAGGAAGAACATTAAATGCTAGAGTCCACACAGAGCAACATCCCAGGACATCCTGCTTACCCTTCATATGCTGAGTTGAGCCACAAGAAAATAAGAATTCTGTGACACGGTAGTAAAGTCTCTGAACCTGTCCCCTCTGACTGTAACTCTTCCTCTACTCCAACAGACACCTGGAATCCAACTTATTAAAGCAGAACTGTGATGAATCCTAATTTTGCATGCTCCCACTGTCTGCACCTAATAACTGAACTGGACCCTCAAACAATTCTGAAAGTTGTGAACTTCATCCATGGAGATGAACACAACCATAAAAATGAACAAGCAGAAGAACCATCTTCTAGATTAAAAGCACCAGTTTAAATCTACAAAAGGAGATTAACAGAGGAGTAAATTTCAATGATCACATGCGTCAATATCAATAACCTCAGATATTCAGATCACACCACCCTTATGGCAGAAAGTGAAGAAGAACTAAAGAGCCTCTTGATGAAAGTGAAAGAGGAGAGTGAAACAGTTGGCTTAAAACTCAACATTCAGAAAACTAAGATCATGGCATCCGGTCCTATCACTTCATGGCAAGTAGATGGGGAAACTGGAAACAATGACAGACTTTATTTTGGGGGGCTCCAAAATCACTGCAGATAATGACTGCAGCCATGAAATTAAAAGGTGTTTGCTTCTTGGAAGAAAAGCTAAGACCAATGTAGTGAAAATGAAAGTGAAGTCACTCAGTCATGTCCGACTATTTGCGAACCCATGGACAATAGTCTGCACAAGGCTCCTCCGTCCATGGAATTTTCTAGGCAAGAGTACTGCAGTGGGTTTCCATTTTCTTCTCCAGGGAATCTTCCCGACCCAGGGATCAAATCCAGGTCTCCCGCATTGTAGACAGACACTTTACCATCTGAGCCACTAGGGAAGACCAACCTAGACAGCACACTAAAAAAGCAGAGACAGTACTTTGCCAACAAAGGTCCATCTAGTCAAAGCTATGGTTTTTCCAGTAGTCGTGTATGGATGGGAGAAGGCAATGGCAACCCACTCCAGTGTTCTTGCCTGGAGAACCCCAGGGATGGGGGAGCCTAGTGGGCTGCCATCTATGGAGTTGCACAGAGTCAGACACAACTGAAGCGACTTAGCAGCAGCAGCATGTATGGATGTGAGAGTTGGACTACAAAGAAATCTGAGCGCCAAAGAACTGATACTTTGAACTGTGGTGTTGGAGAAGACTCTTGAGAGTCCCTTGGACTGCAAGGAGATCCAAACAGTCCATCCTAAAGGAGATCAACCCTGGGTGTTCATTGGAAGGACTGATGCTGAAGCTGATACTCCAATATTTTGGCCACCTCATGCGAAGAACTGACTCAGTGGAAAGGACCCTGATGCTGGGAAAGATTGAAGGAGGAGGAGAAGGGGATGACAGAGGATGAGATGGTTGGATGGCATCACTGGCTCAATGGAGATGAGTTTGAGTAAGCTCCAGGAGTTGGGGATGAACAGGGAAGACTGGCGTACTGTAGTCCATGGAGTCGCAAAGAGTTGGACATGACGAGCGACCGAACTGAACTGATCCATGAGTAGTTAATAATACAAATAGAGCCAAAAAAAAAAGAACTTTAGAAAACTCTAAATGCCAGGAACTGAAAAGATGCTGGGTTATCAACAAGATGCAAAAACTACATTACATCATATACACACTATATGCAAAATTTAACACAAAATAAAGACCTAATTGTAAAAGCTAAAACTCTTAAGCTAAAAACTCTTAAGACATGGGCAGGAATATTTGTGATCTTGGTTAAGCAATGGTTCTTAGATCTCGTGCCAAAAGCACAAACAAAAAAAGAAAGAACAGACAAACTGGACTTCATCAAAATTAAAAACTTTGTGCTTCAAGAGAAACCTGGAGGGGCAACCCAGGGAATGTGAGAAATTATTTGAAAATCATAAAAGTGGTAAGGAACTTGTATCTAGAACTCTTACAACTCAACAATAAAAAGACAGTTTTTAAATCATCTGAATATACATTTCTCCAGGTAAGATAGACAAATGGCCAGTAAGTATCTGAAAAGATAATCAACAATATTAGTTATTAGGAAGATGAAACCATTATGAGATACCACTTGACACCCAATAGGATTGTACACTTTAAAAGAGTGAGTTGTATCCAGAGAGAGGGTGTGGGGTGGGAGGGGGGAGGTGGGGGTCGGGATTGAGAGTTCATGTACACTCGTGGCTGATTCATGTCGATGTGTAGCAAAACGAATACAGTATTGTAAAGCAAAACAAACTAAAAAATAAAAATTAATTTAAAAAAAAGAGTGAATTGTATGGTGTGTGAATTTTATCTCAATAAGGCTTTTTAAAAAAATATTACATTTTTAAATGGGAACTATTTGAAATTAGAAAAGATTGCGTTAGAAAAAGAATAGGATCATTAAAAGGAAAGAGAATGCAAAAGCAGCAAAGAGCAAATAGGAAAATGCCAAAAATTAATGAATTTGAAGACAAACTCAAAAAACCTTCCAGAACTCAGAGGGAAAAGATATAGAAACAAATAAGATGGGAGAGGAGAGTTGGACTGTGAAGAAGGGTGAGCGCCAAAGAATTGATGCTTTTGAACTGTGGTGTTGGAGAAGATTCTTGAGAGTCCCTTGGACTGCAAGGAGATCCAACCAGTCCATTCTGAAGGAGATCAGCCCTGGGATTTCTTTGGAAGGAATGATGCTGAAGCTGAAGCTCCAGTACTTTGGCCACCTCATGGGAAGAGTTGACTCATTGGAAAAGACGCTGATGCTGGGAGGGATTGGGGGCAGGAGGAGAAGGGGACGACCGAGGCTGAGATGGCTGGATGGCATCACCAACTCGATAAACATGAGTCTGAGTGAACTCCGGGAGCTGGTGATGAACAGGGAGGCCTGGCGTGCTGCAATTCATGGGGTCACAAAGAGTCGGACACGACTGAGCAACTGAACTGAACTGAACTGAAAGGTGATGTATTCAGAACAGATGTATGATATCACTAACTAGGAATGTGGTTTCGAGCAAACTATTTAGTCTCTTTGGGCCTCAGGTTGTCATCGGATAAAAACACAAGCTAGAATAAGATGCCTTTAACACAATTGTCTTAAGCATAGATATGGGTCAGGGCAGTGGTAGGAAGTCAATCAAGAAAGCTAGGATGGGAAAGATAATGAAATTCTGACCTTACAGAACTAAAAGATTGGGGGTGGGCTGAGGAGGGGGCAGGGAAGTGCCAGTGATCCTGCCACTGTCCGTAGTGCTGAACCACCATTGTTGTGTGTGAATACCATTTGGAGAAGTCAGGAATTGCTTTGGGAAGCAACATGGAGATCTCTGCACTCATGTATATCTATGTTTTTAATTACCACATATATGGTCTCCAAACCCATATGTCTAGCACTGACCTCCCTCTAGCTCTCAACTGTATTTTCAAGTATATGCTTACTTGGAAATATTGTGGGTTCAGTTTCAGGCCATGACAATAAAGCAAATATTGCAATAAAACAAGTCACATGAATTTTTTGGTTTCCCAGTGCAGAGTCAAACACGACTGAAGCAACTTAGCAGCAGCAGCAGCGCATATAAAAGTTATGTTTTTACTATATCATAGTCTATTAAGTATACAGTAGCACTATGGCTATAAAAGCAAAGTACAGATTTTAATTCAAATTTACTTTATTGGGACTTCCATGATGGTCCAGTGGTTAAAACTCTGTGCTTCTGATGCAGAGGGTGTGGGTTTGATCCCTGGTCGGGGAACTAAGATCCCACATGCCACATGGTGCAGCCAATAAATCAATAAATAAAATTATTTTATTGTTCAAAAAATATGACCATCATCTGAGATTTCAGTGAGTTGCAATATTTTTCTAGTGGAGGGTCTTGCCTCAATACTGATGGTTGCTGATCAGGGTGGTGGTTGCTGAAGTTTGGGGTAGCTGTGGCAAATTCTTAAAATAAGATGACAGTGAAGACAATTTATCATAGCACTTATTGTATTTTATTGCCTCCTTACTTCCCCATTTCTCCTTAGACTGTTATATTTGTGCAACAAATGATGTGACCATATAAATCACTATTGTATCCTCAATGTTTGGCACAGAGCAAGTGATTAAACAATTTATCAAATGAATCATTAAATGAATGAATAATGCAAATTTCATTTCTCTCCATTCCTTACACCCTGGTGATTAACTCAAACCAAACAAATTGCAGTTCTTTGAATCTCCCAAGCCTTCCCTTGAAGCCAGGCTTTAGTTGCCCTCCTCTGACCCGGAATACCTCTGTCTGACTTAATCATCAGCTGAATATCTCCTTCTCAGAGTTAGTGAAGTTGTCACCTTCGGAACACTTTCCCAGGCAGTCACAGCCTTCATCCCCTGTGTTTCCATGGCACTCGGTTCCTACCAACTATCATAATCCTGTTACTTTTAATGTTCATGTCGAGCCCCTTCAGGGGATATGAGACTGTACACTTATATCCACTGTTGTTTCCTTAGCACCTAAAAGGGGTCTTTGCACCCAGTAAAGAAAAAAGAGAGAAAGAATAAACAATAAATACGTAAGTACAGGGACTTCCCTGGTGCTACCCAGTGGTTAAGACTCTGGCAGTTATGACTCTGCTCTTTTGCTGCAGAGGATATGGGTTCACTCCCTGATTGGGGAACTGAGATCCTACGCGCATGCTACATGGTGCAGCCAAAAACAAATACATGAGCACAGTTAGGCTCTAGGAATATTAGCAGAAAGTATCTGAAGAATGAACTAAATAGAGAGAAAGATAAGGAGAACGTTAAATAAGTTTATGTAAGAAGCATGTGTTTGTGGATACTGAATTAATTCTAATTCCTTATTTCCAAAATTAGTTTCTTCCATATGCAAAATGAAGAGAAGCCTGGTGCTCTCAGCACAATTGTTGCTTTGCCTAACATCTCTTAGTCACATCATCTCAGTCCATTTTTTTACTAACTGCTAGCCTTTAGCCTAAAGGTGTGATGGGTCTGTGACGAACTAAATGTTCATGATGTTCACGCATCAATTTCAATTTTTAAATCATATATCACCAAAAAGAACAGTATTTGGGTCTGATGTGGTCTGCAAGACACGGGTTTACCTTTCCCACGCATTTTGAAAGCAAAACGTCTTCTGAACTACAATGGAACGGAGTAGGGAGAGACGTGGGTAATCTTTTCAATCTTGTAGAAAAATAGGCTGTTTCTATAATTCTAGTAAGAAGTAAAAATTCTTTCTGAAGTGGTTTTCATAGGCTGCCAGAATATTAGATCAGAAATTTCACTGGCTGCCCCCAAAAGGATCTTCTATACAGAATATCTTGGTATCTAACCTTGCACTGCTTTTCAGTTCAGTTCAGTCTCTCAGTCATGTCCGACTCTTTGCAACCCCATGAATCGCAGTACGCCAGGCCTCCCTGTCCATCGCCATCTCTCGGAATTCACTCAAACTCACTCCATCGAGTCGGTGATGCCATCCAGCCATCTCATCCTCTGTCGTCCCCTTCTCCTCCTGCCCCCAATCCCTCCCAGAATCAGAGTCTTTTCCAATGAGTCAACTCTTCACATGAGGTGGCCAAAGTACTGGAGTTTCAGCTTTAGCATCATTCCTTCCAAAGAGCACCAAGGACCAATCTCTTTTAGAATGGACTGGTTGGATCTCCTTGCAGTCCAAGGGACTCTCAAGAGCCTTCTCCAACACCACAGTTCAAAAGCATCAATTCTTCTGCGCTCAGCCTTATTCACAGTCCAACTCTCACATCCATACATGACCACAGGAAAAACCATAGCCTTGACTAGACAGACCTTTGTTGACAAAGTAATGTCTCTGCTTTTGAATATGCTATCTAGATTGGTCATAACTTTCCTTCCAAGAAGTAAGCATCTTTTAATTTCATGGCTGCAGTCACCATCTGCAGTGATTTTGGAGCCCCCAAAAATAAAGTCTGACACTATTTCCACTGTTTCCCCATCTATTTCCCATGAAGTGATGGGACCGGATGCCATGATCTTCATTTTCTGAATGTTGAGCTTTAAGCCAACTTTTTCACTCTCCTCTTTCACTTTCGTCAAGAGGCTTTTTAGCTCCTCTTCACTTTCTGCCATAAGGGTGGTGTCATCTGCATATCTGAGGTTATTGATATTTCTCCCAGCAATCTTGATTCCAGCTTGTGCTTCTTCCAGCCCAGCGTTTCTCATGATACACTCTGCATATAAGTTAAATAAGCAGGGTGACAATATACAGCCTTGATGTACTCCTTTTCCTATTTGGAGCCAGTCTGTTGCTCCATGTCCAGTTCTAACTGTTGCTTCCTGACCTGCATACAGGTTTCTCAAGAGGCAGGTCACTGCTTTTACTTTCTTCTAATCAGAGTTTATTTTCTTCTTGATTCCATAACTAACACACACTCTTTGTAACATATTTGGGAAATAGAAAAAAATTAAAAATAAAATAATTCCTCAAAATTGAACCATCAAATCTACCAGCATTTTAGTTTATGTATCAGATACTAGGTAGAACTGTGGAACTGACATGCATGCTCAGAGCTAGGTAGCAGGAAAACAGGAAAATACTTCAGTTCTAAACAGCGGGGTATCTGTAAGAACTTACAGTCCAACCAAATTATTAAAGAGATTCTACATTCTGAGGTGGCTCTGGAGTGTCTGACTGAAACCACATGTTTATAGAACAGGGCTGATGAGGAGTTTACCATTGTTGAAATGGAATTTGGTTCTAAATCCACAACAGAGCTATTGTGTATATGACATTTGCTTTGAGAACCGAATTCAGGATTAACAGTAAACAAGAGCTTTTGAGTCCAGCCTATAAAGAACCTTCTCTTGGTTGCCAAGTAATTCAATGTAGAAAACATACTCACCAGTAATTCAACTTTAAAAAGTACAGTTTTTGACCTTAAAACACTGAATGCAGTCTGAAATTTTTAAAATGTGGATTAGATAATACAGGCCAAATGAGAGTAAACAATTACAACAAACAGAACTATATTTTTTATAACAAGGAACTATGCTGTGCTTTTATGTAGAGTATATTATGTTCAGGTATTCTTCGGATCAACTCTAGAATCGTAAGGTGAAGCAAGGAACTGCAAAGCAAGGAACTGAATAAGTCTAAACACTAGTTACCAGGGATATGGAATGAAATAATCCACTTATGTCCATTATTAATAATAAAGAGACCTAATGTGAATATTTTCAGGAAAACTTTAAAGATTTCAAAATATCTGATGCTGTTCTGTTTTTTTTTTCCCATTGAATTATAAATTTTTGCATTTTTCCTTTTAGTAGTATATGAACCCCATGAAATTTTCCTGAAAAGGCAATGCTATATTAGGGAACAAAATTTTTAAAGTATCTGAGATGTGGGATTAGGAAAATTTAGTCTAATATAGGTAATTTTGAAATCCAGATCTATTTATTATTTCACTATGATTAAACCTGTGATGCACTTAAATATCATCAGAGCTTTAATAATACTTTCAAGACATTAATATTCATTTCAAAATTATTCATCTCAGGAAATCAAAAACAAAGAAAAATAAAAAGTGGGTGGTTTTCAGATACCAAGCAGCTGTTTGAACCAAAATATTCAACTGAAATATCATAAGCTAATTTTATTAAGCAAAGCCTTACATTTCACAGTCACAGCAGTTTATAAATACATGTTTACTCATTCATTGATTCCTTTCATTCATCAATCTTATTTGTAGTACTTTATGTACGAAGGTTATACTAGGTGCTGGGATCCAGAAACACATGCTTTCTGGGTGTGAAATGTGGTCTTCACCTCCAGGAGTCCATGGTTTCATTCAATAAAGGAGTTTCAAAGAGAGGGGTGTCTTTGCTGTATATTGAGGGAACAGAAATGATTTGGCAGCCAAACTGTACAAGGAACATGTCCCCCTCACTGCCCATTTATTCACATTTCCTTGTCTTTTAAGTGAGTGAAGCTTCACATAATTTTGTGTTCTAAAGTTCTCCTATTCCTGAAATACACACATACACACACACTTTGAGCTTGCTGTATATTTTTGCTCTTGAATATCAAGGACTTAGTGCTAAAATATTTTTAGAGTTTCAGCTCCAGTATGGACATGTTTCTAGAGCTTGTATCTAGAAGTCGATGTCTTTCTTGAATTTCCGGAGTGGTCATAACTACATTGAGGACAAAGGACCCAGAACACTGCCACATGGGAGATAATGGCCCAAATTTGAAAAAGTACCTGTTTTTACAGGCCTGAAGGTTAAGGCAGTTGGAATGCGATGGTTACAATGAAAAAAAGTTGTGGAATTCCCAGAGGCCTCCCACAGCGATCCATACTAAATCATAAAGCTTCTGTATTTTTCTGAAAATTCCAGACAAGGTGATTTTTGAGGGTTCTTGTACTCTGATCAGAAAAATCTGATAGCTACATTTAAATATAGTACATTCTTTTTACCACTTAAGATTGCAGCAGTTTGATCAGACAGCTTTCTTTTGGGAAAATTTCCAAACCAATATTTGGAGAAAATTTAATCTTTTTCATGCCAAGCTGGAGGTTTTTTTTTTTTTTTTTTTTCCCCATCTTTAAATGTTTATGTAGAAGAATATGAACTATAAATATTTTTATAAGAAAACTTAACTTTTTAACCTTTTATTGACTACATTGCAAGGAGTCATTTCGCCCAAGCGAAACAGAGAGTAACATCCCTCAGGGTTGCCTGCAACCAATCCTCTGTCTCTTTTCCCACCTCTGTCTCCTTTCCCAGCTCCAGCAGTGGTGTTGGAAAATCAGTGCTGCCTCTGGGTGTGTCTATGCAGCATGGTTTGACCAAGATCTTAACATTCTCATCAACATATAGTGACAGACCAATGTCCATTCATAAACGCCAATGTGTTTTCTTACTGAAATAAGTGATTAACACGTGGGTGTAACTGTCTGCTACAGCTACCTGGTTTTGTAAAGCACATCATTAATTAAAGAGCAGGACTGAAAAGCTTAGTTAACTCTGTAAAAGCCCTAAACTTATTCATCTGTTTCTTGCAGACTTCAGCCTGTGGGGTAAAGAGGCATTTGTTGGATCGTGGCCTGCTGGTCTTTAGGGGGGAATCTTTCCATAGACTGGACTCTTTTATCAGGGAGCCTATATAGAGGTCTCAAGCCACCTATTTTGCCAAAGACCTTTTTCACCTTGCCAAACTGATTTTCCTTTCCAAAAAACTATGTGGAAAATTAATGTTTAATTTTTCATGATAGTATTTTCTCGTTACCTGTTTTTTTCCAGTGGTTTCATATCTCAACTTAACATACATCCCAAAGTACTTACACAGGAAATGGAGACAAAACTAAAACAAACTCACACCCTTTTCTCTAGCAGCCAATTTTAAAATTAGCAGTTAAAAATCGAAACATGAAATTGTTTCTGCTGAGAGGCTCTCCCTTTAGGTTACATTAGAAAAATCCACCCTACATCTAAATGGAGTTTTTGATGTTTATGATCTCAGCTTTCATTACTGAGGCTTAACTAGTATATGTAAGGTTTAAAATATTTGAAGCTGTTTTGAAAAAAGAATCTCATAAATTACAAGCAACCTACAGGAAATGAAAGGTCAGCGTTGTTTCCTCCTACTCTTCTCCCAATAGAACTGAAGAGTTTCTTTCAGCCTTGTATGCAGTCTGCCAGGGCATGTCTGTATTTATCCATCCCTTAAGGCAAGACGTACTAGTAACCTCTGATTTCATAATCTTGCATGATAAGTAAGTATGAGCTATGGTCCTAATTGTTTCCCTACAGCTGAATTTTAAAGGAATTTAGAAACTCATTTTTTAAATGTATTTGTAAACAAGAAATGAAGTCAGATGATACTAATATTAGACTTGTTTTCTTGCTAAGTCACTTCAGTCATGTCTGACTCTTTGCAACCCTGTGGATGTAGCCCACCAGGCTCCTCAGTCCATGGGATTCTCCAGGCAAGAATACTGAAGTGGGTCACCATGCCCTCCTCCAGGGAATCTTCCCAACCCAGGGATTGAACTGGTGTCTCCTATATCTCCTGCATTGGCAGATGAGTTCTTTATCACTCGAGTCACCTGGAGAGCCCCTAATAGTAGACTATTAGTATGCTAATCATTTCCACCATTCTAATAGATTTCAAGTGAAAGGAAGATCCAAGGATGATGACAACAAATCTGTCATCTGTTCCACAGGGAAATTTAATTGTGCTTAGTTACCTTTTGCTTTTAAGAATATATCAGGGGAAATTTGCAATAAAACAAGATAGGAAGTCAGCCAGTGGAACAATTATGTATAGCACTTCCCTGGTGACTCACATGGTAAAGAATCTGCCTGAAATGCAGGAGACCTGGGTTTGACCCATGAGTCAGGAAGATCTCCTGGAGAAGGGAATGACAACCCCCTCCAGTATTCTTGCCTGGAGAATTCCATAGACAGAGAAGCCTGGTAGGGTACAGTCCATGGGGTCACAAAGAGTCAGACATGACTGAGTGACTATCACTTAAGACTTAAAAGTACTTAAAACCAATTAAATAATAACGGTCTCCAATTAAAAACCAAAAATAAACCCTAAATTTTGCTTGGACTTCAGACATCATTTTTTTTTCCTATAGAAATAATATGTTAAGTACTGTGTCTTTTACTGAATCAGCACACAAAAGTATTTCATCAATGTCAATATAATACTTTTTTTGCAGTTATGCTTGTTATATGCTTGTTCATAATAAAAAATAATTTAAAAATACAGTTATACAAAGGTCTGTCTAGTCAATGCTATGATTTCCAGTAGTCATGTATGGATGTGAGAGTTGGACTGTGAAGACACCTGAGCACTGAAGAACTGATTGTTTTGAACTGTGATGCTGGAGAAGACTCTTGAGAGTCCCTTGGACTGCAAGGAGATCCAACCAGTCCATTCTGAAGGAGATCAGTCCTGGGTGTTCATTGGAAGGACTGATGCTGAAGCTGAAACTCCAATACTTTGGCCACCTCATGTGAAGAGCTGACTCATTAGAAAAGACCCTGATGGTGGGAGGGATTGGGGGCGGGAGGAGAAGGGGATGACAGAGGATGAGATGGCTGGATGGCATCACGGACTTGAGTCTGAGTGAACTCTGGGAGTTGGTGATGGACAGGGAGGCCTGGCGTGCTGCGATTCATGGGGTCGCAAAGAGTCAGACACGACTCAGCAACTGAACTGAACTGATATACAAATAAACAAAAGTATTAAAATATGATTTAATAACTTTTTATTTCCCATGAATATAGTAGAGGTAGAAGCAGGTTTGATTGTACCTGTGAGGTGGAGGGCAATTTTGAGGTATTTTTGAGATAGACTTTTTGGGTAATTTTAAGTTTAGAGATTGATTAGGCAGAGTACCACTTGTGCTGTGCTTGGTCGCTCAGCCGTGTCCAACTCTTTGCAACCCCATGGGCTGCAGCCCGCCAGGCTCCTCTGTCTATGGGGATTCTCCAGGCAAGAACACTGGAGGGGGTTGCCATAAAGTACCACTTAGTCTCTCCTCTCCCTGGTACTGATGTGTCTGCCTCCAGTACTGTTCTCCCAGGGAAGGGCACAAGTTTTACAGTCTCTTGGTGGGGTCACAAGTGGCACAAAAACAGAGAAAGAGTGGAAGGTGACAGTGAAGAAAATAGAAGTAGAAAAGGGAGAAAAAGGAAAAAATGGAGAGAGGAGAAAACGTAGTAGTAGTAAAGGAAATTTAAAAAACAAGGCAAAACAGTGGATAAGAGACTTCCCTCGTGGTCCAGTGGCTAAGACTCTGTGCTCCCAGTGTAGGGGGCCCCATTTCCCTCCGGAGGGAACTAGGTCCTGCATGCCACAAATAAAACCCACAGCAATCAAATAAATATTTATAGTTTAAAACAAATAGAAACACTTGACAAAAGCTAGAAAAGTGAGAGAGAAAAGTAGGTGCGCTAAAGATGGTAAAGAGATTCCTTTACATGGGAATCAACCACCTGGAGACTTCAAATATCCACAGATAGAGCTTGGAAGGGGTATGACCTCTTGAAAGGGAAGAAAATTGAAAGAGGAAAAAGCTTTAACTCAGCCGGTTCTGAAGCAGGGCACTGGTGACTAGAAAGCTGGCCAGCTTAGTGTTGCCTGGACCAAGGGTGGGCAGGGAAAACCTCAGATCAGGCCAAGGTCTGTGAAAATCAAGGGTCCATACAATCTGAAGATCTAAATTTAGAAATATCCACATATTTTTAGAAACAACTTGAGTGAGGTATAATTTACATGCCTTCAAATTCACCTGTTTCAAGCATGCAATTCAATGATTTCCAGCAAACTTATTATTTTTGCACAACCATGACTGCCATACTGTTTTAGAACATTTCCATCATTCCAATATGAGCCTCCCACTCCTTTACAGTTAATCTCTGTTTCCACTCCCGGCCCCAGGCAATTACTAATCTGTTTATATATAGATCTGCCTTTTCTGGGCGTTTCATGTAAGTAGAAGCAGGCAGTATGTGGCTTTCTGTGTCCGGAGTCTTTCACTTAGCATGATGATTTTGATGTTCATGTTGGGATGGGTGTCGAGATCTCTTTTTATGTTAAATAGTTTTCCCTTGATAAGCACATTTTGTTTTTCCACTCACTGGTTCATGGACACTGGAGTTGTTTTGACTTTTTGGCTATTGTGAATAATGCTGCTTAGAATATTTTGCCTTCAAGTCTTTGTATGGACAGCTATTGTGTTTTAAGCAAATGTGACTGAGAGATTAACTTGTTTATGGAAAATACAAATTCTCGGGTGTGTTGTGTTCCAGGGAACATAACTGCCTGGAAACACTCCATGCAGCACATAGAGTGGACTTTTTAAAACCAAATTAGATCACATCCCTCCTCTAATTACCGTTTTTCAGTGGCTTCCCATCTCATTAAGAGTGAAGTCTGACCTCCTGGCCATAGTCCACAGGACTCTGCCTGACCTGCCTCCAGCCGACCTGTTTCATGTCATCACTTGCTATTTCTCTCTCACTCTCAACGTCACGAAATACAAACGCTTATGCCTCTCTCAGGGCTCCTACATCAACTATTCCCTTTGCCTAGCATATTGGAGGGACTGATGCTGAAGCTGAAGCTCTAATATTTTGGCCACCTGATGCAAAGAGCTGACTCTTTGGAAAAGACTCTGATGCTGAGTAAGATTGAAGGCAAAAGGAGAAGAAGGTGGCAGAGGATGAGATGGTTAGATAGCATCACCAACTCAATGGGCATGAATTTAAGCAAACCCTGGGAGATAGTAGAGGACAGAGGAGCCAGGCATGCTACAGTCCACAAAGAGTCAGGCAGGACTTTGTGGCTCAACAATTGCCTAGCATGTTCTTCCCTGACTTTCATTTGGCTAGTTCCTTCTCATTCAGGTCTTTTTTCAGACGTCATTTGTATAGGGAAGCCTTCCATGTGCCTACCTAAAATAGGAGCCATGCTTCTCTCGCTATTAGCTTACTTATTCTGGTTCATTTCCACAAGCCCCTGTAACTAAGAACTCTGAAATCACCTTACTCATTGTTTGTTGACTGCCTCTCAACCAGAATGCAAGCTCAACAAGGCAGGTACTTTGTTTATCTTGTTCTTTGCTCCATCTCCACACCTAGCATGTGGTAAACATTCATTAAATTAATTGAATTAATATATAAATAAAAAGCAGAAATCAGCCCTCTTTCTTAAAACAATTGTATATTTTGTCTCTATGATCTCTTCGTTAGATGATTCTGTGAATTCAGTTTGTGAATTTCTAAGCCAATGGCCCAAAGGTCAAATACTGGCAAACAGTGTACTGTAACTGGCCTTCACATATGTTTGTTTTATGCAGCAAATACCTTGGAACCTTATTCTCATTTCGTTGGTCCATCTCTCTTTCATCTGCTGAGAGCTCAGGTTAAATTCCTGTTGACAAGGTCCCACCTCAAGCAGGTACAGAATTATTCTGCTTTCTGCCTTGGGCTTCTCCCATACCCTGGGCTTATGTATCAGCATAACCCTGAGGGGGAGGTTTGTTAGTGCTGCCCAGGGAGACATAAGCCATCAACCAATGTGGGAGCCAGGCTTCATCCTCTCTTCCCTCAGATGGAAAATTCTGGAAAAAATTCACACTTTGCAGAAGTTCCAGCCAAACTGAGTCCCTGTGCCCACAACAGAGATTTGGATAACACCCCCTTGTGTTGACTTTCCCACTCCTCTGGTCCCATTCTCCTTGCTCCTTTACTCTTATTCCCTGGAATCACCTCCTTAACACATGCCCTGCAGCCAAGTCTTTGTCTCACCCTCTGCTTTAAGTGGAAACAAAATTAGGTCTATAACTTATATAGCTTTTTCTTTTAAATTATGAATTGATTGTCCAAATTTAAGGCTCAAATATTTCACATTAAATTCTGGGTTTTCAACTTCATACACTGCATATAGCTTAATATGCAGCCTGTAACCTCACATACAATGCTTTTTATGGTTTTTGTTTGATGAAAAAAATTATAGTTCATATGGACATTAGCTTATTTTCAAATATTCAAACTTTCAACTGTTAATAGGTTATTTCAAATGTTCTGTGAGGAAATGGTCTCAGAACTGTGACTCCATTAGAAATGAGAGGAGGTAGGGAGTTCTTTCTATTATGAACGTAGCAGAATAATTTTAAGAAGTGCTTGGCTGAAACAATGTCAGACTTTATTTTTTGGGCTCCAAAATCACTGCAGATGGTGACTGCAGCCATGAAATTAAAAGATGCTTACTCCTTGGAAGAAAACTTATGACCAACCTAGATAGCATATTGAAAAGCAGAGACATTATTTTGCCAACAAAGGTCCATCTAGTCAAGGCTATGGTTTTTCCTGTAGTCATGTATGGATGTGAGAGTTGGACTGTGAAGAAAGCTGAGCACCAAAGAATTGATGCTTTTGAACTGTGGTGTTGGAGAAGACTCTTGAGAGTCCCTTGGACTTCAAGGAGATCCAACCAGTCCATTCTGAAGGAAATCAGCCCTGGGATTTCTTTGGAAGGACTGATGCTAAAGCTGAAACTCCAGTACTTTGGCCACCTCATGTGAAGAGTTGACTCATTGGAAAAGACTGTGATGCTGGGAGGGATTAGGGGCAGGAGGAGAAGGGAACAACAGAGGATGAGATGGCTGGATGGCATCACGGACTCAATGGACATGAGTCTGAGTGAACTCCGGGAGTTGGTGATGGACAGGGAGGCCTGGCGTGCTGCGATTCATGGGGTCTCAAAGAGTCGGACACAACTGAGCGACTGAACTGAACTGAACTGGTTGCATTAGATTTCCTGTGGGATAGGAAATCAAGAAATTAATGGCTTTGGAACTAAAATAGACAGTGATCAGTGCTTGTGAATAAAGCTGCCTCAGTACTAAACCAACTCAGCCTTACTGTTTGTAGGTTAAGATGACTGTACCATATGACTACCAAAAGAATTCTTTGTTTTGATTTTGATGCCCCATAAGTAAAACTCATTCATTCAAACATGTAGTAATAAAGCAAGACTAATTGCAATAGTGATACATTCTTCTTGCCTCGCACACCATATTTCTAAGAATACATCCTTTATCTTCTCACCTTCAGTAGAGTCAATTATTTGTGTTTCTTATCTCAGGTATAGTTTTACATCCTAGTCCCTCTCTTTGATTTGCTCAGTTCACTTAAAAGCATCTTGTACGTCTGAATCAATCCTGGCATTTTGTCTTATATGGGGTTTAGGCTTGTCCAGTGGGAGAAGGCAATGGTACTGCAGCAGCAGTACCCTGGAGACTTCTTCCCCCTACACCTTTGAGGATACAGTGTCTCAGATTGCTTATGACTGAAGCAGTTTTATAATTAATTATTCTGAATTCTTCTGTATTCAGCCTGTATGGAAGGCACTGCCTTTATTTTTCCATTTCCCAACTGCATATTTAGTTTCCATTGAGTCCATTATTAATACATTTTTTAAAAATTCCCATCCTGTCAAAAAAAAGATGTTTTGCTCCTTAATTATTTTTACCAACTGGAGACTGATGCAGACACTACTGCTGGTAGGTGGAGGAACATTTGTCTTTCCTAACTTTTAATACTATCAAAAAGTAAAACTTACAAAGAAACACTTAATTCCAAGAACAGTATTAAGTGTAGCAAAAATATAGTTTTTTTTCTTTTGGACCAAAGGTCACAGATGATTTTATACAGAAGACCTATATTAGCCAGCATCAATGGAAACAGTGAGAGACTTTATATTTGGGGCTCCAAAATCACTGCAGATGGTGACTGCAGCCATGAAATGAAAAGACGCTTGCTCCTTGGAAGAAAAGTTATGACCAACCTAGATACCATATTCAAAAGCAGAGACATTACTTTGCCAACAAAAGTTCCATCTATTCAAAGCTATGATTTTTCCAGTAGTCATGTATGGTTGTGAGAGTTGGACTGTAAAGAAAGCTGAACACCAAAGAATTGATTCTTTTGAACTGTGGTTTTGGAGAAGACTCTTGAGAGTCCCTTAGACTGCAAGGAGATCCAACCAGTCCATCCTAAAGGAAATCAGTCCTGGGTGTTCATTGGAAGGACTGATGCTGAAGCTGAAACTCCAATACTTTGGCCACCTGATGTGAAGGACTGACTCAATGGAAAAGAGCCTGATGTTGGGAAAGATTGAAGGTGGGAGGAGAATGAACGACAGAGGGTGAGATGGTTGGATGGCGTCATCGACTCAATGGACATGAGTATGAGTAAACTCTGGGAGCTGGTGATGGACAAGGAAGCCTGGCATGCTGCAGTCCCTGGGGTTGCAAAGAGTCAGACACAACTGAGCAACTGAAATGAACTGAATTGAACTGATATCAGCCAGGGAGCCTCATCACAAACAATAGAAATGGACTTTGCCTGGTGTGGGCAGAAAAGGGATTAAAGGATATTGGTTAGTTGAGAGATTGTCCAGGGGAGCAGTCAAGTTCAGAAGCCATGCAGTCTGGGGTATGACCAAAATCATATCACAAAACTATTCCTGTGAGGACACAGCTGCTGCCGCCACTTAGTATCAGAAATCACAGCTTGCACAGTTGACACGTTGGCACTTGACATCGGAGGCTACTACAGACGCAGCTGGCCTTAGAAACCAGATGTTGCTCCTACAACCTCCACAAGCAGAAATGCTCCCCATCTCTTATTTGTAAGACTAGCTTCCCAATTCAAAGTGAGGCGGAAGAAGAGATCACCTCTTATTTTTCTTTTTAATAGATAAACTCACACAGAACTAACCCCACAGTAGACATCCTTCAAAGTCTCATTGGCCAAAATTGGGTCACATGGTCCTTTTTAAGCTAACCACTCATAGAAAATAGAATAACCATAATGGGCTCGATTAATTGATTCACCTGTTGGGGAAGACCAGTCTTCCGTGAAGTATAAAGTCACGGGAGGAGCGTGGGTACCTGTACAAAACTGAAGTCTTGTTCTCAAGAAAGAACAGCTATCGGGTTGACAACAATGTGGTGGACATTTCTATGGAACCTTACTGTCTTCACAATATAGGCCCGTTTTATGAGACCCACCCACATGCTTCTTCCCAAGCTTCTTTGTCATCCATTCTCTTGTCTTATTCTTTTCATGTCTATAGCAATCTGACCAACGTATTTGTTACTGTACATCAGCTTATCTCTCCAGGATAAAACAAAGATGTTATTCCACTTAAAGTCTACCTACTGTGAGAATTTTTCACCTTCCAATAAGTGGGGCTGAGTGTCTCTCAGCAATCCATTTGAAGCTGGTGCCAGCTTATTATGCAAAGCCATCTGTAAGTTCTATTTTCGTTTTCTTTTTTTTTCCAGTTAGCTGATACTGGAGAAGCGTTCCTAGTGTTGCGAGTCTGGTTGGTGGAGAAGGGGCATGTGGCATGGGTAGGCAGAGTAAGAAGCCACCAGCCTATGAAACTGGAGCTTTCAGGACCTGCTCAGATGCACTCACCAGATACTGTTTCCACGTGGATATGCTTGACTTTATAGCTGGGTAGATCAGATAACACTCAGTGCATGATGAGCAGCTTATATTTCATAGTCCCCTGGTTTCTATCAGGGCCCAGTGGCCAGCCAAGCTCTCCTTCTCCAAAAAAAGAATGGACCTCGCTGAAGAAGGCATAGCTTTGTTCTAAATCCTTGAGGTTTCTGCTGTGAATCTTGTACTGTTGTAACCTTTCCACACCGCAGACTTCATGTGATTTTTAACCATCACTGATCTCATTGGGTCCTCATAGGCCAGATAGAAAAGCCACAGCCTGGCCCCCCTGGAGACTCTTCCTCTGGACCCTGCTTGAAGCTGCCAGCCTCTCAAGTCACTCAGGAAGGAGCTGAAGGGCACACGAAACACCACGTCTGTTGGTTCTAAAATCCAAAGAGCACCAGAAATCATAGTGCTTTTTTCTAGAGGTAGGAAACAAATTGTGCTTGACATTAGAGAGGATAAACTTGCACAGGCCACACAGCACAGATCCTGAGCCGTCACCGCATTAGAATAGGGTTTATTTCCTACCTTCTGGCATGCAGTTTCAGTCTAAAATACCAACCACTTCCTGCTCTCTGGAGCTCATCAGCATATTATTGCTAATTTGGCTGAGGATGGTGAGACAACTTAGTTCTTATAGACTAACTCATGGCACAGAGAATAGAGAGTTAAAATAACTTGGAGTTGAAAATCTGTTTCTGTCATCTGAGGTGAAATCAACTACTTATAGTGTTCTCTGTTGGAACAGAGAGAATGGTGCATCCAGATAAAAGCTGCAGTCATACAGTGTGCGTAGATTTGCTGCAATAAAGCAGCTGGATTTGGAAGATCAGTGTATTTGGAATTCCCACTTGACTTAGCCTACCCTAATCCTCTGTGATTCTCAAGACTCATCCATCTTCTGCACTGGCCAATAGTGCAGATGGATAGGAAATACCATGGCCTCATCTCTGTGATTTCCCCAAGGATGCACTTTAAAAAATATTACAGTAATTTTTTACTCAACCTGTCAAGTTGTAGGAATTCTGCCACTTTCTGAGGTCATCTGTCTTAATAATATACCCAGAAACTGGGGAAGGAAGCATGGCAGGGACTCAGGGTCCTACTGGGATGCATGTCAGTAGTGTTCAGGGCACGGGACCACTCTAGGTACTTTACGTAGAAAGAGTTTTAAGACAGGGAATTAGGTGCATACAAAAATCCCTGGAAAGCCTGGAAACACAAGCGTCAGAAGGCTGACACCAGAACTACTGAGTCCAAAGACACAACACCAGAGCCACAATCGCTAATACTGGAGTATTTCCCATTATACAAATGAATGACCAACCTAGCTGGCTGCCATCTGTTATGATCACTGTAACTCTAATGCACATAAAACTCTTGCGGAGATTTTTGAGAAATGTGTCATTCTGAATCCCATGCCATTCCTGCAGCTGTTATTATGGTCAGCACACCTTCCTTGGCTTTAGCAGTTAACCACCACTATTTGCCTTCTTCTATCTTAGCATCCCTATTGAAATCAGGAGCTCTCTCAACCAAAATGTATTTCCTCCTTACCCCAGCACATGAATAAGAACAACATACTGCTTTTTATACCTATGCAGTTCTCAAATCTCTGGTATAGGACTTATTTTCTAATCATTTCTTCCTTTTCCTAAGCAGGAGGAAAAAGTTGAGAATAGATGAGTGGTTCACTTTCTAATGAAAATTCTATATCTTAATATCATTTTCTGATCCTAATTGATATATGCCTACTAAATGACTATCTGTTATTTACCTAAATTAAAAAAAAAATTAATGCACTATCCATTACCAAGTGAAATAAGTGTGTGTGGAGAAAGTGGGAATATTTTGTGCTTTACTCAAGTATACCTCTTGATACACCTCTACTTTCTAAAGCAAGCTGACATTTTCCAAGTGTGGTGGATTAAAAATGACCCAGAATTGTTTATGGCTCCTTTCATCAAGAGGTGGTCTGTTTTCCACCCCTTAAATCTGAACCAGCCTTGTGTATTAGTCTCTTAAGGTTGCCATAACAAAATACCATAGACCTGTGGCTTAAGCAAAAAATTCATTTTTTCATAGTTCTGGAGGCTAGAAGTCCAAGATAAGGTGTTAGCAGAGTTGGTTTCTGGCCACGCTTTTTCTCTGTATACGCGCGTCCCTAGTCTTTTCCTCTTCTTATAAGAGCACTGGTCCTACTGGATGATTGCCCCACCCTTATGATCTCATCTAACTTTAATTTAAAGGCCCTATCTGCTTTTAAATTACATTAAGTCACATTCGAGGTTAGGGCATCAACATACAAGTCTGGGGGGAATGCAGTTCAGTCCAAAACACGTTGCAACTTGTTTGACAATAGAAAGCTGCAGAAGTGATAATTTGTGACTAATAACAAGGCCTCGAGAAGCCTGCGCAGCTTCCTCTCACCTCCTTTGGAACCTCAATAATATGTGAAGAAGCCTGAGCCAGCCTGCTGGAGAGGCTTGTGGAGATCTGAGGCACCCCAATCGTTAACTCCAGCTAACTGTCCACTAACTGCAATTGCAAGTAATCTAAGTCAGTGCCACGTGGAGCAGAGATAAGTTATTGCAACTGAACTCTGAACAAACTGCTGCCTCAAGAACTGTGAACTAATAAATACTGTTATATGAAGCCACTAAATTTTGGGGTGGTTTTTATACAATGACAGATAACTGGTATACCAAACCTTGTCTAATTTTCATTAGTTCTTCATGTAGTGTCCTTTTACTGTAATTTCAGTAGATTTGGGAAAGACGTAGACCAAAAAGCAGATTATCATTCAACATGCTTAATTAGAAATCACTTATAATAAGTTCTTGGAGGAGGGCATGGCAATCCACTCCAGTTTTCTTGCCTGGAGAATCCCATGGACAGAGAAACCTGGTGGGCTACAGTACATGGGATCGCAAAGACTCGGACATGACTGATGCTACTTAGGACAATTCTATGTTATAGATAAGAAAAGTTTTTTTTAAAGAGGAATAACTTAAACACTTAATCCTATTTTATATATAGACAAAGAAAAATAACATATCAACCAATATGGTTGTTGATAATATAAGTAACTCCATGCAGCCCTGTAAAACAGGATATGATAACCCTGCTCAGGAACTGAAAAAATGCCATTTAAACAAATACCATATATTAACACATATATGAAGAATCTAAAAAAAATGGGTACAGATAATCTTGTTTACAAAGCAGAAATAGAGACACAGATAGAGAACAAATGTATAGATACCAAGGGGAAGGAGGAAATGGGATGAATTGGGAGATTGGGATTGACATATATACATTCTAAAGGAGATCAGTCCTGGGTGTTCTTTGGAAGGACTGATGCTAACGCTGAAACTCCAATACATTGGCCACCTCACGTGAAGAGTTGACTCATTGGAAAAGACTCTGATGCTGGGAGGGATTGGGAGCAGGAGGAGAAGGGGACGACAGAGGATGAGATGGCTGGATGGCATCACCAACTCGATGGACAAGAGTTTGGGTGAATTCTGGGAGTTGGTGATGGACAGGGAGGCCTCAGTTCAGTTCAGTTCAGTTGCTCAGTCGTGTCCGATTCTTTGCAACCCCATGAATTGCAGCACGCCAGGCCTCCCTGCCCATCACCATCTCCCGGAGTTCACTCAGACTCACGCCCATCGAGTCTGTGATGCCATCCAGCCATCTCATCCTCTGTCATCCCCTTCTCCTCCTGCCCCCAATCCCTCCCAGCAGCAGAGTCTTTTCCAATGAGTCAACTCTTCGCATGAGGTGGCCAAAGTACTGGAGCTTCAGCTTTATCTTTTGCTGTCTTGC
>SJXQ01002027.1:171701-318898 GCA_006408695.1 Aepyceros melampus | reverse complement strand
AAGTCTGTTGGAGAATTTTGAGCATTACTAGCATGTGAGATGAGTGCAATTGTGCGGTAGTCTGAGCATTCTTTTGCATTGCCTTTCTTTGGAATTGGAATGAAAACTGACCTTTTCCAGTCCTGTGGCCACTGCTGAGTTTTCCAAATTTGCTGGCATATTGAGTGCAGCACTTGCACAGCATCATCTTTCAGGATTTGAAACAGCTCAACTGGAATTCCATCACCTCCACTAGCTTTGTTCATAGTGATGCTTTCTAAGGCCCACTTGACTTCACATTCCAAGATGTCTGGCTCTAGATTAGTCATCACATCATCATGATTATCTGGGTCATGAAGATCTTTTTTGTACAGTTCCTTTGTGTATTCTTGCACCTCTTCTTAATATCTTCTGCTTCTGTTAGGTCCAGACCATTTCTGTCCTTTATCGAGCCCATCTTTGCATGAAATTTTCCCTTGGTATCTCTAATTTTCTTGAAGAGATCTCTAGTCTTTCCCATTCTGTTGTTTTCCTCTATTTCTTTGCATTGATCTCTGAAGAAGGCTTTCTTATCTCTTCCAGCTATTCTTTGGAACTCTGCATTCAGATGCTTATATCTTTCCTTTTCTCCTTTGCTTTTCACCTCTCTTCTTTTCACAGCTATTTGTAAGGCCTCCCCGGACAGCCATTTTGCTTTTCTTTTCCATGGGGAGGCCTGGCGTGCTGCAATTCATGGGGTCACAAAGAGTCGGACACGACTGAGCGACTTTCACTTTCACTTTATCTGTTAATTCGCCCCAGGCTGTGAGAAAACACTGCTGCTGCTGCTGCTAAGTCGCTTTAGTCGTGTCTGACTCTGTGCGACCCCATAGACCGCAGCCCATTAGACTCCTCTGTCCCTGGGATTCTCCAGGCAAGAATACTGGAGTGGGTTGCCATTTCCTTCTCCAATGCATGAAAGTGAAAAGTGAAAGTGAAGTCGCTCAGTCGTGCCCGACTCTTAGCGACCCCATGGACTGCACCCTACCAGGCTTCTCCATCCATGGGATTTCCAGGGAAGAGTACTAGAGTGGGTTGCACAGCAAAAACCATCCCTTTGAGCTAAGACAGCTTATAGATGGGAGGAAGGGATATACTGTCTGCTAAAGGGACGCAAAATAGAAAATATTTATACTAAACGTGTAACTCAGTGTTGCATGGCATGGCCTGGGCTCATCAAATCCAGGTTTTAAGAACTTTCCATTAGGGATCAAGATAGCCAGCAAGTCCCTTTTACAGATCTTTATCTTGTCAAGTTTTGAGGAAGTTACCAATGGCATGTTGAGTCTGGTTTGCACAAAATAAAGGATAAAAAGAACACAAGAGCTCATTAGGCAGTTTTTCAAATCTCAGTCCTTTTCCAGACGTCAATCTGACATGGTATTTGTACCAAGGCATAACTGGAATTGTGTCATCAGCCCTTCACAGCGAGCTCTTAAGACATTCCAAGTCTTCTGGCACATTTTAATACTTTAATGGCAATGGTGCCTCCATATGTCCAAACACTAGGACAGAGTAACAGAGATACCAGGACCTTGAAAAAAATCCTCTTTTTTTGCAATGCCATAAATAATTTCCCTCCCTGGTGTGAATTCCTTCTCTCTCCTTGTGCATTGATGCAATGCCTGGGAAGCCTTCCCTGATAACCCTGCCCTATGCTGTTGCTCTCAGTCCTTTGCCCACAGTCACCACTGAGCTAATTGGGGAGTATTGGGGCTGCTTTGTCTGTAAGCACCACAGCCTTTCACTCGCTGTGTGTCCTTGCTCCTCAGGTGCAGCTCTCTGTGAGGGATGAACTCAGAGCCTGTGTGTAATGTTTACTTGATCAGTTGCCTTACATTAGTCGTAGAACACAGGTACTCTGATAAGGGAGTTGTTCTTAGTTTTATTTTCTAGAGAAGAGAAAGAGCAATCATTTTCTTTGTATTAAAGCCCAAATTTATCAGCACTCAAAGTACCAGCAATGAAACTTAGATATTTGCATCACTATCCAGATTTGCAGACTGAGGGTTTCAGGAGAGAAAATTTTCAAGGCCTTGTTTTGGCCCGTTGGTTGATAGTCTGAAAGTAGAATCCCCATGAGCCTAAAATCCACTCCAAGATATTCTAAGAATGCCTGACCAGAACTGGAATTGGCAAGCTACTATGATTTTCTTTCTATGAAGCCCCTTCGGGATACTATATCTTCTGAAATGTTCAGAAAATTTTAATATGATTGTAGTTTTTATTTTAGGGTAATCTCAACTCATGAAATATATATATTTGAACTTCCTGGAATTTCTGATTTATATACTGCTTAAACAATTGAAAATTACACATAATTTTTACTACTGTTCAATATTCTCTCTTTTAACCCTCCTCTCTCCAACTTGAGGTAGCAGTCAACACCGTAGGGCATATTAATTTCTTTTCTTCACGTGTCCACATGTTTAATTCCTTTATCCCCTCCTGCCCCACTTCATCACTGTTATCTAGCATCCCACAGTGTCTCCTGTGACTGAACACTGGTGCTCTGTCCCCATGTACAAGGACAGGGAATGGGAAAGGAGAAGAAGGATGTTGAGAGAGTTCACTTAAAAAAAAATCATTGTAGTCTAGTTGCTTTACAGTGCTGTAAAGTTAGTTTCTGCTGTACAGCAAGCGAATCAGCCATGCGTATGCATATATCACCTTTTTTTTATTTCCTTCCCATTTACGTCACCAGAGAGCATTGAGTAGAGTTCCCTGTGCTAGGCTCTCACTAGTTGTCTATTTTGTACACGGTTAGTGTATATATGTTAATCCCAACCTTCCAGTTCATCCCACCCAGCCTCCCTGCCCCCTTGGTGTCCATATGTTTGTTCTTTACACCTGTGTCTCTATTTTTCCTTTGCAAGTAAGATGATCTGTGCCAGGTTTCCAGTGAATATACGATATTTGTTTTTCTCTTTCTGACTTACTTCACTCTGTATGAGTCTCTAGGTCCATTCCATGTCTCTCTGCAAATGATACAATTTCATTCCTTTTTTATAGTTGAGTAATACCTCATATCTTTTAATTCTTCATTCTCTTTATTTAATAAGGAAACACCATAAGTCATTAAACTACTTCTTTTCATTAAACTTGATTTTTAATTACTACAAACAGTACTCTGATAAGATGCATTGCATATATTTTTGTATACATATCTTGCAGGAGATGTGGGTTTGATTGCTGGTTCAGGAAGCTCCCCTGGAGAAGGGAATGGATACTCCAGTATGCTTGCCTGGGGAATCCCATGGACAGAGAAGCCTGGAGAGCTATAGTCCATGTGGTCACAAAGAGTCGGATATGACTGAGTGACTGAGCAAACATGTGCTAGGTGTTTCCGAGGATACAGACCTACAATTGGAATTTCAGGGGAAAGGGCTTTATATTTTTGTTTTATATATCTTGCAATAAAGATAAACTTTTATGTGTCAAGATGGACAAAGTATATAAAGTTAATTCACAAGACAGCAATACATGACCAATAAAGACATAAAGATACCCAAACTTTTACTAGCAGGAAAAGAAAAATTAAACAATGGGATATTACTTTATAGCTATTGAACTGTCAAACATTAAAAAACCAATAAAACCTATTACTGATGAAAATATGGGAGTAGATTGCCTTAGCTTTTCTTGGAAAGCAATCTAGCAACATCTATTAAAACTAAAATTATATATAGAGTTTGACCAACAAACTCATTCTTAGAATCCAACCCATAAAAAGAAAAGACCAAAAGGTTAGAATATAGAAGCAAAGATGCTTTGGGAAATATTCATTTTTTTCTGCAAATACTTGCTAAGTGCTATGTTGCCATCACTTCAGAAATAAATAAGACACAAGCCCTGCCCTCAAGGTAGTCAGAGCCAAGACAGCTAAGTATCCAAGTAATTGGAGTTCACAAGAGAGGTGCTGAGGAAGCAATTCAGGCCTGAGATGGAGGGCTGCAAAAACTTCACTGAAAAGTGCACTCACATAACTTGGTAAAACAGAGCATGTTCCTAAGGCCTCGGATTAGGTTGCGTGATCCAGGAGAGCTGAAAAGGATAAAGATAACTGGACATGGGAAAATAACCCTAAACTGGACATGAAACAAAAGTCACAGGTAATCTAATTTTTCTAATGGCAGGGGAGACAGAATATGAGGTACACAATGGAAAAAGGACTTCCTTGTTGTGATAGAATCAAAAAAGTCTATGATTAAATGGTAGCCAAAAACATTGTATTGTCCTATGCCTGGTACAGAGTACACTCTTGAAAGGTATTTATTGACCCAACAAAGATGGGAAGAGAATGTAAAAATGTTTAGCTCAGTGGTGATCATTTTGGAATGTACAGAATATCAAATCTATGCTGCATATTAGAAAGTAAGATGATGCTGTGAGTCAGTTATACTTCAAAACCAAACAAGCAAACTCAAAGGAAAAGAGACCAGATTGGTGATTACGTGAGTTGGGGGGTAAAGGCGAAGGGGATGGGAAATTGGATGAAGGTGGTGAAAGGGTACAACCTCCAGCTATAAGATATAAGTACTAGAGATGCAGCGTGCCACATGGTAAATACAATTAACACTGCTGAAAGATATATACAAAAGTCCTGAAGAGAGTTAATCCTGAGTTCTCATCATAAGGATTTTTTTTTCTTTTATTGTATCTGTATGAGATAACTGATGTTCGCTAAATTTGTGATAATCATTTCATGATGTATGTAGGTCAAATCATCATGTGGTATACCTAAAACTCATACAGTGCTGTGTGTCAATTATATCTCAATAAAACTGGAAAAAAAAATACAATATTAGAATCAGTTCAGTTCAGTCGCGCAGTCGTGTCCGACTCTTTGCAACCCCACGAATCGCAGTACGCCAGGCCTCCCTGTCCATCACCAACTCCCGGAGTTCACTCAGACCCACGTCCATTGAGTCTGTGATGCCATCCAGCCATCTCATCCTCGGTCGTCCCTTTCTCCTCCTGCCCCCAATCCCTCCCAGCATCAGGGTCTTTTCCAATGAGTCAACTCTTCGCATGAAGTAGCCAAAGTACTGGAGCTTCAGTTTTAGCATCATTCCTTCCAAAGAAATCCCAGGGTTGATTCCTTCAGAATGGACTGGTTGGATCTCCTTGCAATATTAGAATAAGTGTTTAAAATGAAAATGTAATTATTTTACCCTCTTTAATTTAACAAATACGCATAAAAGTGTCTAGCTCAGGGCTTCCCTTGGTGGCTCAACGGTAAAGAATCCACTGCCGGTGCAGGAGACAACAGGTTTGATCCCTGATCTGGGAGGATCCCACATGTGGCAGAGTAACTGAGCCTGTGCGCCGCAGCTACTCAGCCTGTGCGCTAGAGCCTGGAAGCCACAGCTACTGACCTCTGCGCAGCATACATTCCATGCTCCGGAACAAGGGAAGCCTCTCCAATGAGAAGCCCCTGCACCCCGACTAGAGAGTAGCTCCCCGCTCACCACAACTAGAGAAAAGCCCTCACAGCAACGAAGACCCAGCACAGCCAAAAATAAAAATAAATAAATACATAAGAGGGTTAAAGGGATCAAAGTTTGGCCTGTCTAAAACTGTGACCTATATTTATATTAAAATAAAAATGTTTAGCTCAGATAAACTTAGATTTAGTCAATGATTTCACCTATTTATTAATCAGACTTTTCCTTAAATAGATTTTCCTTCTTCTCTCTCTCCCTTCCTCCTCTCTTTCCTTCCATCCATCCATTCTTTCACCATTTTTCAGAAGGAAAGGCTCCAGCCAAATTGAAATTCTAAATCCTGTTAACCTCAGTTTGACCCTGTTATTTCACCATTTAACAATGAGACAAAATCATCAGCTCTTAAATCACGAAACTTCCATGCCAAAACCACGTTGAGCAATTGCTAAAGGATACAGGTTTTTTTTCATAGGAAAAGAACATCTAACATGAGGAACAAACAAACTAGACAGACAGTTCATTAGAAGCTCATTATGACAACCAAGATAATGCCAGTCACGACTTCAGGAAGGAGCCTCCAGACTGTGGTGAAACAGAAGCAACACATCCAGAAAGCAGGTACATTTTCTCCCTCATGACTGTCATTAAAGGAAAAGACACGTGCGTGGGTTCAGTGGGACCTCCATGGAATCATGCAAACGTTTCCAGGATCCAAGTCCTGCTTGGCAGGACTCCCATATCAACAGTGAAACAACTGCATAGCAACCCACATATGCCCATCTCTCACCATTACCGCTTGTCTAGGGAAAACACCCCTACTATTCACTGTCTGCTCCATAAATTTTGTCAAACAGGAATTGAGTCTATACGCCAAGTTGAGAGCGACACAGGCTGGCATTTCCCAGCACATGCCGTTCACCACGTGGGTTTCTGGAGCGCTGCCTCTCGGCTTCAGAGGCACTAGAGTCCCCCTCTCCTCTCCCATTTCCTCTCACAAAGACAACACACAATAACCCTTAGCACGTGTGTATGTGTGTGTGTGTGAGAGAGAGCATTCCCAACTGGCCAAGTACCTTTTGATCTGGTGGCCTGTATTATGAATATCAGGAAAGAGCTTCCAGTTTATTTATTTATTTTTTTTGCATTCTCAGGAGTACACAGAGTCCACGGTAAGAGCAGAATAACAGCCTCTAAAACAAAGAAAACCCACTCTAAATGTGGCTCTGCTAGACCCATTCACCATCTGTTTATTTCCTCTGCTTATATCAGGGACTCCAGGAAAGGCACCAACATGCAAACTCAGACCAGAGTACTTTTCCTCTTTCCAAGAGGGTGTTTCCTTGAACTTTCCCATCAGCCTCTGAGTAAGATGTAGAAAATATTACTTATAAAATAAGACTAGCAAATGACTCACAGTGAGTAAAAATAAATCAGGGTGCAATTTGCCATCTCGAAGAGAAATAAGGTAAAACGCTCCACAAATGGAGATGCAACTCACTTTTTCAAACCTCCTCAAGGAACCTCTTCAAACGATAGGCAGGAAATGGGTATGTGCGGGGGTTCAGTTCTGCTCGACAACACTCAAGTGACAGCCTCATCATACATATTCATGAGAGGCAACCTGAGCTCCGGTGTGAAACCACAGCACAACCGTGCTTCCTGCACACACTTCGCAGCCCACACTGCCAGGAAACGCGTAACGCTGAAGAGACCAAGGGCCTTGGTTTCTAACACGGTTCAGAATGACAAGTGTTCATTGCCGCCTTAATCCACACATTTGACTGGATTTTCTTCATCTCCTTATGACAGCTCAAGAAGTATCCATCTGTCAGGATGCATTTTAGAGCTCTCATTGTGCAAATGTGAATTTCAAGGCTTTGTCTAATAAGCAAAAAGGGATAAGGTTATTTATTTTCAGTAGAGCCTTGGGCATTTATTATTAATACTCTAATGGAGAAATAGGTCAGTAGAGCACACACAGGAAGGTAATTATCCTCTACACACTGCTTCTTTTCTCAACAGATTTTCTACAGCAAAATACCCAAGAGTCAGCTTCACCTGGCAGAAAATGTGAACCAAGGGCTTTGTTCCAGTGCAGTCTGGAGAGGCATATACTGGATTTTTCATTCAGTTCAACAAACAGCAATTGAGAGTAAATGAACACTGTTCTAGGCACTTGAAAAACTGCAATGAACGAAAGAGATAAAAGTTCTTCCATCATGAAGCTGTGACAGTTTATTGACATGTTCTAGAGAGAAAGAACATCTTGCTGTATACCTGTCATAGAAGATTCTGGAACTTTTAGTTCACTGTCTTTCAAATGCCATTGAGGACTCTGTGGATGAAGAAGTTTGTATGTGTGTCAGTGTGTGCTGTATGAAAGACAGAAGAAAAAAAACCAACACTGAAGCACAGAATAAACCAAGACAGAAACTATTTTTAAAAGTAATAGGTTTACTTTTATGGTCTAGTGAAAACACAAAAGACAGTAGTGCTGAGAAACAAAAACAGAGGCACAAAGGGACCCTGGAACAGATGGGGGACCTGCTATTCTTTGTGTTTGGAAGAAACAAAATAACAACTCTCCCTGACAATCTGTAAATCTGACATCAGATCCCCAAACTTCATAATGATGTTTTGAACTAGATAAGCTGATTCTCAAGTAAGGGGAAAAATCTAGTTGTTGGGGAATGGTAAGCCCTATAAGATAATGAAATAAAAGCTTCAATAACTAAGAGTACAGTACTAATTCATAAGTAAACAGACAGAACAATGGAACTGAATGCCCAGAAAGAGTTCCAAGTGCATATGGGAATGCAATGTCTAGTCAACACGGCTCGTTCCTCAGGGCTCTGTCTGCCTCACCACCGCTGTCAACCACGCTGCTGGTCCTTTGCCTCTTTCTCATTAGTAAGAGGCCCAGTGCTCACCAGAAGCCCCTGGCACAGAACATCTCAGGATTAGGAAAGAGTGCAGGATTTAGATGGTAACAAGCTGAGTAACCATTCTATTCTACCGCTTGTGGTTTGATGAACTTGAATTTGGAACTTAAATGTGCAGAGCTTTGGTTTCATTGTTGATAATGGGAAAATAACAAAATCTATATCAAAGAATCATTGTGAGGGTAAAATAAGTTGATACATATGAATCTACCTAACAAATTCTGGTACTGAAAAAAATGAAAATATCCTAGTTGAATAGCTTAGCAGGCACCTTAACTCTGCTTTGATTGTTTAACAACTTGTCTGTCTGTGGACAGAAATTGCTTTCTAAAAATCTCAAATCTCTCTTTGCTACACAACATTAAATAAATCAGTTTTGGAATAAAGAAAGAATTGTCTTTAGACTCAATGATTTCCTTACAGAAAAAATTCTTTACAAAGGAGATATATTTTCCAATGGGTCAATTCACTCCAGTCAAAGAAATTTTGTTACATAGCACATGCAAGGACAATTTGATTTCAAAGTTTGTAAGGAAAGGATGGAATTTTTCAAAATGTTTCTCTACTGAGATGGGACTAGTGGAAACCTGTTTTGTGAGCTTGAAGCTTGAACAATTTATGCAGAAGGTAGAAATACAAACTCAGTGGCACATAAATTTTTAATTCAGCTTTTCATTGTATTGTGTATCAGTGCTAAGGGATAAGAAGATAATGAAGAAAGTTGTGGGAATGAAAACATGGAAACCACGTATTCTCTAGTCTTGAACACTGTTTGAAAGGGACGAAGTGGCATCACTTGCGGGAAGTGCCAGACTGAATGGTCTATGGGTACATCAGAGGTGGAAGGGGTTGAAGGAAAGGACAGTAAGGGGTCTGATGAGCACAGTAAGGGCCTTATAAGACAATAAGTTGAGTCCTAAGGTGATAGAACACTCGGGGCAGGATTGTAATGTAATTTGGTCAGGCAAATGATGAAAATGCTTGTTTCTGGACAGGATGGTTTGTATAAGAAAGGAACTAAAAGTGAGGGATTAAAAACTCTTCCCCATGTCTAGATGCAATGCTCCAGTCCAACCTAGCCTGTGCCCATGGGAATGGAGACAGCGTATGGCTTCAGGAAGCCCTGTAGAGCAAGGATGCTTATAACTGGTGATTGCCTGGACAAAATGATAGAAAGGAAAAAAATTGACCAAGTTAGGAACATAGAAGGTTGGCAGGAGAATGGAGCCACTGACAATACTGGGGAGCTTCTGATCTGATGAGGGCTCTTAAGGAGAACAGGGAGGGAAATAAGCGGATTTTAACTGTGTTTAGGTGTAGGTGGCATTCAACCAACAAGTGACCTGTATCAGAAAAAAAAAAAGTCAAAACTCTAAATATAAAAATTTCAGAATTCTTAGCAAAAGAATATTGTGCTGGTTTTTCATCATGAGGCTAAATGTTTTGTTCCCTTTTACACATACACAAAAAGTCATGACTATCGCTGACCTATACCTTGTTTAAAGAAAATGTATCTGTTACAGATACCAATAAAAGAGTCTTTCCTCCCACTCTCTCTTCGACAGAAAAAATTGCAGAGGAACATGTTTTTGGCAATCTCGCTGAGAGGGAAAACAATTCACGGAACATCATCACCTCTGCCATCTGTCTTGCTCCCAAGTTCACCAGCTGCTAGCTTAACGCATTTCCTATAAGTCATCATTTTGGTGTTCTCTGGGACACTGGTCAATAAATAGGTGAAATGTTTCTAGGTCACCGTGTGGACTCAGACATGAATGTCAGTGTTGGGGCCAGAGCTGGCTCTGATGGAGATACAGGCTTTTACTGTCAGTGTATGTCACGACATTACATAAGAAAACTGATGTCATTATTTTATCATTCATACCGTGTTTTATTATAACTGGATTGATTATTCTCACAACTCACCAGGTTTGATTTTGAATAATCTTCAGGTGTTCCCTCACCCCAAGACAAGTTCTCAATGGATTTTTTTTAAATTTGAGAATTTTTAAAAGAATATATTTGCAAACATTTTAAACAACAGAACTTTACTTATTCTAACGAGAACCTACATAGGAAATAGGGGATTGTTATGAAGGTCTCTCTCATCCCATTTAATATTTCAGCAATTAATGGGAAATATGTCATTCTTTATGAACCTCTGAGGTGTCCAGGGAGATGAAAGCAAGTCCAAAAGACAACCTAGCCTCTGCTGAGCACCAGTGGAAGAGTATGGCTGCCCAGTGGGACTGCATATGAGTGAACACTATATGTGATCTGATGTGCTTTTAGATATAGGATCACACCTTGTGATACATAGACGTGCAGGCCTTGGGGTCAGATAGACCTGGGTCTGAATCCTGCTGTATCAGCAGATTATTAGCCTCAAGACTCTGCTTAAATATCTATGAAATGGATATAACACTGTTCTTGAAATGTTGTTACAGGAGGAAAATGAGGCAATGTGTATAAACAGCTAGAACAGTACCTAATATATAGTGAGTGCTCAAAAATGGTAGGTAATAATAATAATTGTTATTATAGTAGTGACAACAATAATAATTACCTTACTTTATAGAGTATAATCACCATACTTTATAGAGTAATTAAGAAAGCAGCCTGTTGGTAATAAGTTCACCTTTGGCTAGTTTGACCTGAAATAGAATTTCTAGCTCTCCTAACAGAAGTAATATCAGCAGGCAAGGTATTAATGAATCAAAATGCCACCCCAGGGCATGATGTTGTTCAGTTGCTCAGTCATGTCCAACTCTTTACGACCCCGTGGACTGCAGCACACCAGGCTTCCCTGTCCTTCACCATCTCCCAGAGCTTGCTCAAACTCTGTCTATTGAGTCAATGATGCCATCCAACCATCTCATCTTCTGTCACCCCTCCTTCTCCTCCTGCCTTCAATCTATCCCAGCAGCAGGGTTTTTTCCAGTGAGTCAGCTCTTAACATCAGATGGCCAAAGTATTGGAGCTTCAGCTTCAGCATCAGTCCTTCCAATGAATACTCATGATTGATTTCCTTTAGGATCTCCTTGCAGTCCAATGGACCCTCAAGAGTCTTCTCTAATACCACAGCTCAAAAAGATCAGTTCTTCAATGCTCAGTCTTCTTATGGTCCAACTCTCACATCCTTACATGGCTACTGGTAAAACCATAGCTTTGACTAGATGGACCTTTGTCAGCAACATAATGTCTCTTCTTTTTAATACACTGTCTAGGTTGGTCATAGCTTTTCTTCCAAGGAGCAAGCGTCTTTTAATTTCATGGCTGCAGTTACCATCTGCAGTGATTTTGGAGCCCCAAAATATAGTCTGTCACTGTTTCCATTGTTTCCCCAGCTATTTGCCATGAAGTGATGGGACTGAATCTTCATTTTTTGAATATTGAGTTTTAAGCCAGCTTTTTCACTGTCCTCTTTCACCGTCATCAAGAGGCTCTTTAGTTCCTCTTCACTTTCCGCCATTAGGGTGATG
Organism: Aepyceros melampus; assembly: GCA_006408695.1. NCBI lineage: Eukaryota > Metazoa > Chordata > Mammalia > Artiodactyla > Bovidae > Aepyceros > Aepyceros melampus. Next base: position 307,009 of record SJXQ01002027.1, on the reverse strand, counting down.
TCATCAGCATATCTGAGGTTATACGACCCCTCAGTGTTTACCTTGAGCAGAGTAGCTACGATTTTAGTTAGAACCTCGCCAGTAAATTAAACTCTCTTCCTTCTGTCAGGATTGTGGAACCTTCTATAGAATAGACATTGTTTTAAGAATCTCCAGGGAAACAGATTCCATAACTTCCCTCAATAACCTATTTCAGTGTTTAGCCACTGTTTCCGTTTGTAAATCTTCAGAATTCACCTAAATCCTTTGCACTCTAGTTTTAGTCTGATCATCTCACATTTAACTCAGATGTTACTGATAATCGTATTGCTATTGAACCAAGTGACAGCCAGAAATATATACATATGCGCTAACACGAGCATTCAGTGTCAGCCTTATCGACATGATGAGTTACCATGCAGAAGGGTGCGGCACCATGAATGTGATCAGAAACACCTTAGCAGTGTTTGCTTAAAGTCACAGCCCAAGTGCCTCCTCAACAGTTACCATGCACAGACTCGTGTGACATGAACCAGAGCGAGCAGCATTTAAAGCAATCCCGGAACGAAAGGAACTGTCCTCCGAACTGTGTCTGCTGAGCGTACTGCGTCCCAAGGCGTTGGTCCACTCTCTAGAAGCTGCCCCTTCCCACCCACCTTCTGAGAGGCCTCAGCCTTTTGCATTGTGTCCAGGATTAATCTAACAGCCACAAAAACAGTAAACCCCTGAAGCCACCATTAGGGTGTACCTTTAAGTGTCAGAGAAGTTCCAGCCTGGCGGCCACTGCTTTGCTCAGTAGATTAGGAGAACAGTGCTAAAGGGGGACTCCAGGGGCTTCCCAGGGGGCACAGTGGTAACAAATCCATCTGCCATGCAGGAGACATATAGACCGGGTTTGATCCCTGAGTCGGGAAGCTCCCTTGGAGATGGAAATGGCAACCCACTTGAGTATTCTTGCCTGGAGAATGCCCTGGACAGAGGAGCTTGGTGGGCTACAGTCCATGGAGTCGCAGAGAGTTGGACACAACTGAGCGGCTAAACAACCAGGACAAAGGAGCACTGAAGCTGAACGACAGCATCTGCCTGGATGCCGCCCTTGCAGAAACAGGCGAGCCGCCCAAGACCCCGAACACCTGACATGTAGACTCAGAGTTCCTGAAGAGTGTTATATGAAACATGGTATGCCCCGCACCACCTCCCTCAAGGTGCTAACAAATATTCAGAAGATATGGGTTGACCGTGAACTAAGGAAGCATAAGCTTTAGTTGTGTGGGTTCCATCCAAAACCATAGCTACACCTAACTTGCTGCTGCGGCTGCTGCTAAGTCACTTTAGTCGTGTCCGACTCTGTGCGACCCCACAGATGGCAGCCCACCAGGCTCCCCTGTCCCTGGGATTCTCCAGGCAAAAACACTGGAGTGGGTTCCATTTCCTTCTCCAGTGCATGAAAGTGAAAAGTGAAAGGGAAGTCAGTCAGTCGTGTCTGACTCTTAGCGACCTCATGGACTGCAGCCCACCAGGATCCTCCGTCCATGGGATTTTCCAGGCAAGAGTACTGGAGTGGCTTGCATTCATGATATTGTGTTGTGTAGACCACAATTCCCTGGACTGCTCCAAGATCCACCTTCCTCTTCTGTGTAACAAGATTAATAATATCTCCCCCACATCTAGTGGTTCCCTAAAATAGCTGCCAGAAAGAGCTTCAGGATCCCACCAAATTTGGATCCCACTCCTGACTTCACACCATAATCCTCTTTGGGAGACTCATAAAAACTATTAGTTTATTAAGCTCATCAAATCCTGAAGGAAAGACTTCCGCTTAATTTTACTTAATCTAAAGTGACAGACTTTATTTTCTTGGTCTCCAAAATCACTGCAGATGGTGACTGTATCCATGAAATTAAAAGTCACTTGCTCCTTGGAAGAAAAGTTATGACAAACCTAGACAGTGTATTAAAAAGCAGGCACTGCTTTACCAACAAAGGTCTGTTTAGTCAAGCTATGATTTTTCCAGTAGTCATGTACAGATGTGAGAGTTGGACCATAAAGAAGGCTGAGCATTGAAGAACTGATGCTTTCAAACTATGATGCTGGAGAAGACTCTTGAGAGTCCCTTGGACAGCAAGGAGGTCAAACCAGTCAAACCTAAAGGAAATCAACCCTGAATATTCATTGGAAGGACGTTGAAACTGAAGCTCCAATACTTTGGTCACCTGATGTGAAGAACTGACTCATTGGAAAAGACTCTGATGCTGGCAAAAATTGAGGGCAGGAGGAAAAGGGAACGACAGAAGATGAGATGGTTGAATGGCATCACCAACTCAATAGGCATGAGTTTGAGCAAGCTCTGGGAGGTGGTGAAGTACAGGGAAGCCTGGCATGGTGCAGTCCATGGGGTCACAAAGAGTTGGACACGATTGAGCAACTGACAACAATGTTTCCTCAAGGGGTATGACACCTTTCTTACCTAGGGGCCAGCCTGCCCCGGGGAGGGAGATGACAGGTGAGAGAGTTCACAGCAATCCTCATGTCAGCTGGACCCCTCTGGAGGTCTGCATGCCTCTTTGCAGTCCCCACATCTCCAGACATTCTTTCCCTAAAGGGGTAGGTGAGTGGGACTCCAGAGTCCCTATTTCAGCTCCCCAGACCTTCTGTGTAAGTGGCTGCCTTTTCCAGAGTTTTCACGTCAGGTGCCCTGCCCCTCCCAGTTAGAATTGTCCAAGTGCTGCCTGAACTTGCTGACAGGACTTGGTGCTTGAAGACATAAAGAGAAAAGGAAGTGGAAAAGATAACCAGGAAGGACAACAGCGACTGGCAGACCGACTTTGTCTCTACATCAGGGGAGAATACCACGGATGTGGATATTATCCTTAACCAGGTGTTTGTAAATGTTTGTGTAAGAATGGACTGACAATCGTATTTTCTTTCTTTTTAAGCATTTGATTTTTAGGAGACCCGAAACTCCATTCTAAACATGGGAAGAGAAGACTGCCTTCATTCGTCCACCGCACCTGCCCAAGAACCCTGATGGGAGAAGAAGGCACGCTGTAGGGCGTCCCACTCCCCCCAGAAAGTAACCTTCCCACCCACCCCCAAAGATCCACTGGTCCAGACTTCAGAGTGGGGACCTGGTGGGGCAGAGGACACACAGACCTGAGGCTGCAGTGGCTCACACGGTTTCCAGATGTGATAGGCAGGGGCAGCCTCCTTCAAAGATTTGTCCTTGAAGGGCAGTTGTGTTGAAAAGAGCCCTGTGCAGAGGTCAGAGAGTGGCTGGAGTCAAGCCTTCCCACTTAACTGCTCTTGCATGTTTTCTTAAACCTCTCTGAGACCCAGCTTCCTCTCTGTGTAACAGGATTCATGGTACCTGTGTGTATGTGTGCTTAGTCGCTCAGTCATGTCCAACTCTTTATGACCCCAAGGACTGCAGCCTGCCAGGCTCCTCTGTCCATGGGGATTCTCCAGGCAAAATACTGGAATGGGTTGCCATGCCCTCTTCCAGGGGATCTTCTCAACCCAGGAATCAAACCGGGGTCTCCTGTATTACAGGTAGATTCTTTATCAGCTGAAGTATCAGGGAAGTCCTCATGGTACCTGGTCTGCATTTAACAGTGCTCAATTGGAAGAGGAGGAGGAGAGAAGAGGGTGACAGAGGATGAGATGTTTGGATGGTATCACTGACTCAATGGACCTGAGTTTAAGCAAATTCCGGGAGATAGTGAAGGACAGGGAAGCAGGCATGCTGCAGTTCACGGGGTCACAAAAAGTCAGATACGATTTAGCAACTGAACAAACAAAAACAAATTTAATAGGGCATTTAATAGGGCTCAATAGTGCTCAACTCCCCTGAGTCTGTGATGAGACAAGGGCATCGGGTCCTTAGCAAGCATTAAACAGAAAACGCCCTTGGGGGCTGTGTGCTGACTGCAGCAGCGCTTTCATTCCACCTCCTTGCCCATCACTCAGACCAGGTCCCCTGTCATTTTCACTTTCTCTTGCTAGGATTTCCAGCTACCAGGACAGCTGGAGGTCACAGCGCCGAGACACCAGCAAGCCCAGACATTCAGCCGCGAGTACCAGCATGGGCCATGTGCGCCTGCTGTGCAGAGAGGGCTGCTGGAGGTTGGGCTTAGCAGCTGCAAGAAGACAGGACACTGAGCACAGTGAGGGGTGGGTTTTGGTTTGGGGGTCTCCCTTTCACCCAGGAAAGCGTTTGAATCCACGCATATCTTTCCGGTTGATTTCTTACCTGAGTCTACTCTTTTGGTTCCTAATCCAACAAGATGAACGTTCTTAATTGCATTTCAACTTTCTCTTTTTCCCTTTGAACTACTATCTCTACCCCTTCTATTCTGATCTCCTTTCTCCACACTCCCATCCTTTTTGTTCCTGGGTCTCCTAATATCCTTTTGAAGTTTCTGTACTTTTCACAGGAGGGACTGGGGGAACCTCTCCCTGCAAACATCTGCAGCTGTCTGGGAGCCCCTAGGCCAGACTGCCGCGCTATGAAATGCACTCACATGGCAAGCCAGTGCCTGTGTCTAGACGTGACTGAAATAATTTTCATCCTTAGAACATGTGAGGCACCCTGATCTTTTCTATCCCAGTCTTTTTAACTTTTGTCTTCATTTTCCCTTTCCTCCCTCCCTCCCTCTCCCCTCCCCACACTATTCCTCACCCCTTAAACTGATACTAAGGACTCATTACTATAATTACTCTCATTCATGGATTGAGACTTGGGAGCCCTGGCCCTGGGGAGGAGATCCTCAGCTTCCCTTTCTGAAACACACAGTATCTGTACGGAATGAGAAAGCCATTCCTCCCCAGACAGATGAAATTTTAAAAATTCTCCTAAAATAAACTCAGAGACAGAAGGACAGAGGATAGCAGGCCTCTAAGGTATATGGAAGAGCCATGTTGGGGTTTAGGAAATGGGGATCACTGTCCTGGTGCTTTGAGGACAAAGCACCCTCGTTCCTCTTGTCATGATTCCCAGTATCTTCTGCCTCCTCTCTCCCCAAAAAAGTTCTGAGGAAGGATCTTGCATTGGTCAGAATAATGGCCCCTCAAAAATGTGCATGTCCTGGTCCTGTCCCTGGCACTTGAGACTATGTTATATTGCTCAGAGGTTAAAGCGTCTGCCTGGAATGCAGGAGACCTGGGTTCGATCTCTGGGTTGGAAAGATCCCCTGGAAAAGGAAATGGCAACCCACTCCAGTAATTTTGCCTGGAGAATCCCATGGAGGGAGGAACCTGGTAGGCTACAGTCCATGTCCATGTGATTGCAGAGTCGGACACAACTGAGTGACTTAACTAACTTTAACTTTATATTATGTGGCAAGGGGAGATTAAAATTGCAGATGCGCAAATTGATACAACCAGTATGGAGATTCTTTAAAAAAAACAAACTAGGAATAAAACCACCACGTGACCCAGCAATCCCACTACTAGGCATATACCCTGAGGAAACCAAAATTGAAAAATACACTCGTAAGCCAATGTTCATTGCAGCTTATTTACGATAAATAGTTAGAACATGGAATAACCTAGGCATCCGCTGATAGATGAATCAATAAAGCAGCTGTGGCACATATATACAATGAAATACTACCCAGCATAAGAAGGAGCGCATCTGAGTCAGCCATAATGAGGAAGGTGAACCTGGAGCCTATTATGCAGAGTGAAGTTAGTCAGAAAGAGAAGCAAAAACAATGATTGTATACTAACGCATATAGACAGACTCTAGAAAGATGGTACTGATGAACCTACCTGCAGAGCAGCAGTGGAGACACAGATATTGGGAACAGACTTACGGACACAGGTGGGGAAGGAAGAAGGAGAGGTTGGGAGGTATGGAGAGAGTAACAGGGAAACATACATTACCATATGTAAAATAGACAGCCAGTGGGAATTTGCTCTCTGACTCAGGAAACTCAAATCAAGGCTCAATAACAACCTAGAGGGGTGGGATGGGGAGGAAAAGTGAGGAATGTTCAAGTGGGAGCCAACATGGGTAAACCTATGGCTGATTCATATTGATGTTTGGTTGAAACCAATGCAGTATGTAGAGCAATCATGTTTCAACTAAAAATTAATTAATTAATTAAAAGAACTTTCCAAAAAATTGCAGATGAAATTAAGATTGTGAATCAGCTGATCTTGTAATGGGAAGAATATGCTAGACTGTCTGGCTGAGACCAGTGTAATGACAAGGGTCCTTAAAAGTGGAGGTGGGGGAGTCTAAGTGGGATGTCAAGCAGAAAGACTCCACGACTCTGGTTTCTGGTACTGCTATAAGGAGCTTGGAGGTTGTCTCTCCATCTTAACAACAAGTAGAAAGGTAAACAAACTGAAAAATCAACAACTCTTCTAGGATGCATAACAGTAAGGAAGACCCAGGGCAAGCCACTGCCCACGAGACTAAACAGAGACAGAGAGGCAAATGCATGGCATTTCTGCCTCTCTAACAGAAATTTAAGAGGGGGAAGTTACCACAGGAACCAATGCCAGGGTTATCATGAATTATTACTGATGATTGCTGGAGGCTCACTGCAGACAATGCTGAGTTAAATACTCCAGGGGGACCCCCTCAGAGGGGGTCCGCACAATATTGTGAGATAAGCTCTCTCCAGGAGCTAAACCAGGTTCCCACAGTAAATACTGGAGGGAAAAACTGGTCTCACACTTCCAGCATGAGAAGGGGAGGGAAAAATGAACCATTTTAAAATATGCCAGAACATTCTTTCTTAGCAAGGCCTGCCCTCTGGAGAAACTCTTTAACTGAGCCTAACCTGCTAGGTATTCTCTAACTGACCGAGGGAAAGGAAATCTACAACTCCAGCCCACTTAGCCATCCTGTCCCACCTAAACAGGCGCGAAAACCCGAGAAACACTTAGGAGTTGCCAACCCAGAGGCACAGGCTCACTGAGAGACTGAGACCTAATCATGGGACCACTCCCAACACCTCACCACTACATACTGTTCACAGCAGCTCCTTTTACCTGGTACATCATGTCCAGCTATTAAGAAAAAATGACAAGGCGTACTGAGAGACAAAAGACACAATTTGAAGAGACAGCAATCGTTAGACCCAGACATGGCTGAGATGTTGGAATTCCCAGACTGAAAATTTAAAACAACTTTGATTAACATGCTCTAATGGATAAAGTAAACAACTAGCAAGAAAGACTCCACCAGCCACTGTTGGCTTACAAGGTAGAAAGGTGTATAAGCCGAGGGATATATTCAGCCTCTAGAAGCTGGAAAGAGCAAGAAAATAGATTCTCCCCTAGATGCTCCAGATAGGAAAACAATCCTTCCAGCACTTTGATTTTATCCCAATGATATCCATTTCAGACTTCAGACCTCCAGAACTCGAAGAGAATAGATGTGTGTGTTTTAAGCCACTAAGTTTGTGATATTAAAGCAGAAAGAAAAAACGAATACCAGTATATTTTTGGTCAATCGCCGCATGCTATGAGTTGGAGCACTTCTGAGTTCAGGGTTTATTAAGACTACCCCCTTTCTTCTTCCATGGCTGGTCCTGGCACTTGGCATGTCCCCAGTCTGAGAAAGGAAGAGTGAAGTGAGGTCTGGCCTGATGACCTGCCAAGCCACTGAGGTCAGGATGCTGGAGGATAGGGTGGGTAACTGTGATGCTGAAGACAGGGGGTTCCCTGGAGGGTCGATTCTTCCTCCTACTTCTCAGCAAAGATCACAAGACTCTGTCACTCTGCAAACTTAATTTTACTTGTTTTTTTTTTCCACATTGTGCCACTTGTGAGATCTTAGTTCCCCAACCAGAGATTGAACTCACGCCCTTAGCAGTGAAATTGCCAAGTCCTAACTGCTGGACCACCAGAGAATTCCCTGATTTTTTTTTTTTTTTAAGAATAAAGGCAGTCACTGTGCCTCAAGGTCTAAACTGATTAAGCTGGGGGAACTCTTGACTGTATTTCCAGACCAGAGATTTCCTAGAGCAGACGTTGATGATGAGGGCTTCTCATGACACAATGACGAGCCTATCCATCTGGAGCTCTCCTTCACCTTCTTTCTAACTCTCCTTCACCCTCTTCGCTGTTAGATTCTATAATACCTCAGGGCTGCTTTACCTGAACAAGACATCTTGAGAAAATAGTTAAGCTCCCAGACTCAGTTGCCTCCTCAACAGAATGTCAGCACCGCCCCATTCAGCGACTCTGACTACACCATCCATGCAGGCACTTAAACTCAAGCTCTGGAAGGACAACAGGAGGATTTCTTCACTGGTTTATAGCAGCTTTCTCTCTACTGTGAGGCCCAAGGTTTCGTGTACATTCCCATCTGAACTCGAAATGGATTGTGTGTGTTTATCAGTTCAGCTCAGTTCAGTCACTCAGTCGAGTCCGATTCTTTGTGACCCCATGGACTGCAGCATGCCAGGCCTCCCTATCCATCGCCAGCTCCTAGAGCTTGCTCAAACTCATATCAAGTCGGTGATGCCATCTAACCATCTCATTCTCTGTCATCCCCTGTGTGTGTTTATAAAATTATATAATATATATATTAAATATACAGAATTGTTTCTGGCTGTGGGTCTCTTGCTAGGTTCAGAAGTTACCCCCCGCTCAGGATCCTTGTCTATATGAGGTCAGGGAAGGGCACACAGCATTCACCAATTACACCAGAGGAATATTAGAGAATGGATGTTTTGCTAAGATTTTTCCTTCCAGCCAAGACACAAAGCTTAGACTGCTTCTACCTCAAAATGTTCTTTGAGTCCTGGATTTATAAATTCTGCCATGCTTTGTGATCTTCAGAAAGCTAGATTCTTCACCAATAGTCTCCTTATATTAGAAGATGCCTAGAATGCTAACAACTCCCAAAGCTCCATGTCTTTAGCATGGGTAATTCAACTTTATTTTAATCACGAGTTATGGTCGACTAGTTGGCTGTCCCATGGTGCTCAGGTCTTTAAATTATGCCCTGTTCAGTGTCTGGCCAATCCCAACTTTATATAAGGGGCCTGGGATACCTAAAGTTTAGCTCCACATTTAGGCGTTAGGCTCTGTCACCCTTCCTGAACCATCCGCTGTGCAATATCTGGTAACTAGGAATATGAATGTTGAGAATCTTGCCTTTTCAACCTGCTAGAATTCTCTAGTCATTTGAGGCTCGAGGCTCTACCATGCTTTTCAATCTCCTTTCTTGGAACAATCCTAACCATGAGCTTCTGACAACCTTCCCTAATTTCTTCAGCCGACTTAAGTTCTTGCTATAGCCCAGAAGGTCACCACCTGCCAGAATTCCGCTGGGACTTACTGCAACCTTGTGCTGACGGACCATCCCTGTACTCATTCCTGCCCTGCTACCTACCCTGCCGACTGCATATTTTTCTTGGCACCTGTTCCCTGGTGCTTGTTTGCCCAGCCTCTCCCAGCCTGCCCATCCCACGGGCAGCTGTAGTCAGCTGGGTTATGCCTGGCCATATCCCAAGATATGTCAACAATTGATAGATCACACTTTAAGAGCCAGAAAATCTTATTAGACTGAAATGTTAATTAGGACAGGAACTCTTGGAATGTAGCAGCAGGCAGGGTGAACAAGGTTTGGACAGTGGGGATGTGTAAGCATCACATCAGGGAATTACTCTCTGAGCAAAACACAGAAGGAGATGCCTCAAACTGAAGAAAAAATACATGATTGCTGATTTTACAACACAGTCTTAAACTTTCTTCTTGTTTTTGCTGTTTTTTTTATTAAAACATTTTTTTAATTGTGGTAAATTACCCATGACATAAAATGTACCACCTTGACAATTTTGAAGTGTATAGTTCAGTGGCAACAAGCCCAATCACACTGGTGTGCAACCATCCGTCTCTAGAACTCCTCTCATCTTGCAAACTCTGTGAGCATTAAATTACAAACTCTTCTTCCCCACCCCACCTCCAGGCTCTGGCAACCACGCTCTGCTTTCCGTCTCTGTGAATTGGACGTTACAAATTCACTTACACTCGTTACCTCATATAAGTGGAATCTTGCAGCATTTGTCCTTCTGTGATTGGCTTATTTCACTCAGCATGATGTCCTCCAGGTTCATCCATGTTTTAGCATGTGTCAGAATTTCCTTCCTTCTTAAGTCCATCGTCTGTATATCTCACATTTTATTTATCTACTTACCTGTCAAAGCACACTTGGCTTGCTTCTACCTACCACTTGGCTTTATGAATAACGCTGCTGAGAACGTGGATGCACAAATAGTTTCTGAGTCCCTATTTTCCATTATTTTGGATTTACAGTCCAAAATGGAATTTTTGGATCCTGTGGTAATACTGTTTTTTAAAGTCATTTATTTTTTGGCTGTGCTGGGTCTTTGTTGCTGTGCAGCCTTTTTCCTCTAGCTGCGGTAAGTGAGGGTTACTCTCTAGTTGCGGAGCGCAGGCTTGTCATTGCGGTGGCTTCTCTTGTTGCAGAGAATGGGCTCTAGGGCTCACGCAGGCTCAGCAATTGTGGCTCCTGGGCTCTGCAACACAAGCTTAGTTGCTCCAAGTCATGTGGGATCTTCCCGGACCAGGGATCGAAGCCTTGCCTCCTGCCCTGGCAGGTGGATTCTTTACCACTGAGCCACCAGGGAAGCCCTTTAACTTTTTTGAGAAACTGTCACACCATTCCCATGGTGGCTGCACCATTTTATATTACCCCCAACAGAGCATGAGTTCCAATTTCTCCAATACTTTGTATTTTTGTTTTTATGATAGTAATCACCCTAAAATATTTTATGTAGCATCTTTTTGTTTTTTCATAGATCATCTGTAGGTTTTCATCCTCTGAAAATATTTACATGCCTCTCCCTGCAGATGAATATTGTTCAAGTTAAGTGACATCACCTCTTGGCTGTCACTAATCTGTAGACTAATTGTATTTTTAATAACAATGCTTTTCATCTACCTGAGTCTAAAGTTTAGCAAAAGCCTCTTCATCAACAGTTCTTAAGTAAAAAATGAACTAAAGATCTCAATATGAGTATTTGACTTTATTTGTTTTCATGATTTTATGTACATAAAAGTAGCTATAAGTTTGTTTTTACTTTGTCCTTTTTCAGAAACCTAATAAATTTACTTTCAAAGGTGATGACATATTCTGTAGGTATGCAAAAAACTTAAAAGCTTTAAGGTTTCTGAGGGTCTTTAAGGAATAACTAAGTCTTTAGAGATGTGGGAGCAGTCATGATTATTCACAATAATCATTACTCAAATTATCCCAATACCGAATATTTCAAGGAATAAAGGCATGTTAAAAAGCCTGGTCAGGGACTTGCCTGGTGGCACAGTGGATAAGACTCCACCCACCAATGCAGGGGACACAGGCTCAATCCCTGGTCTGGGAAGAGTCCACATGTCATGGAACAACCAAGCCCACAGGCCACAACTACTGAAGCTTGAGCGCCCTGGAGCCCATGCTGTGCAAGAAGAGAAGCCGCTGCAACAAGAAACCCATGTGCCACAGCGGAGAGTAGCCCTTGCTCTCCACAACTAGAGAAAGTCCACATGCAGCACCAAAGACGCAGCACAGCCATTAACTGATTAATTTTTAAGAAGCCTGGCCAAATAGAAACATATATAAGCAATTTTGAGATTCTAGTCATATTGTTTTTCATGTTAAATTTACTGTTACATATAAATCATAGTGAGAGATTGAGAAGGTACCTCTTACTTTCAACCTGTCATTCACTGGTTTAAAACATATTTCCCTCCATGTTGGATTCATAATGCCTAGTATAGTTGCTGGTTATTTTGCAGTTTCTGAAGTGGCTTCAAGGTTGTCCTATTCCAGTTGCAATGACTGCCCATTCTGGAAACATCCACTTAGCAAATGAAAAAAATAAAAAGCCATCCCTGGAGTTTGTCTTTGGGTGTCCCTAGATGGCTTGACACTGCCATGGGTAATTTCCCCCTGGAGGTGAAGAAGGACTTCCCATATTAAGTCATTTGTACACCTCGGACAGAGGGTTAGGGTAACTTTTGCCTTGCTTTCTTATAAGAACAACTGAAATCTAATTTATAATCAAATCTTAAAAAGTATGACAATTGTCTTGGGGCCTCTTCCTCAAGTTTACTTAATCCCATCAATTTACAGGGCACCTAGAGACTGCATCAGTTACAAATGAAGGAGAAACAAGGTCAATCCTCCCGTTTGCTTATCCCCATCATTTCCGCCCTCACCTCTGGTTCACCTTGTGGTCATGGAGACCACTGATGCCTGCTCTTTGTCTCCCACCGCTCAGCTCTCACTTGTTCTCACAGTCTCAGGCTTGGGATTTCTCTTCCCTCCTGACCTTCATCGGTATTTCAGCCTCCCATCGTTTCTCCAATTACAGTGCGTATCTTCAACATTGGTTCCATATCCCTGCTCTCATTTTCTCTTTCCCTAAGTGCTTTTGAGAGAGAAGATAATTAAGTTATGTCACTCAGAGATCACTATCTTCTGCTGGCACTGAACATCTCCCCAGAGAGATGAATGGGTTAAGCAATGCTTAGGCTAAGGACAGGAAGGCATGGTAAAGGTCAAATGAGGAGACAGAGAGAGAGAGAGAGAGAGAGAGCATGCGCAGAGCTCCCTGTGTAAAGTCTGATTGGTGGAAGTGAAGTGTAGTGAAAGTCGCTCAGTGTATCCTACTCTGCCACCCCTGACTATACAGTCCATGGAATTCTCCGGGCCAGAATACTGGAGTGGGTAGCCTTTCCCTTCTCCAGGGGATCTTCCCAACCCAGGGATCAAACCTAGATGTCTCACACTGCAGGCAGATTCTTTACCAGCTGAGCCACAGGGACACTTGATTGGTGGAGACTGAGATAAAATTTATTATAATTGTCCAAAAAAAGTGGTCATAAGAAGCTCCTGATCAATAAAAATATAAGTCCCACTGCCTGCTCCACCCCTAGAGCTCCTCATGTGATTTTCTAATTCTCACGTCAATCCCTTTTCCCTCTATGCTCATCACCCTTACTTCTTTCATTTATAATCCATCAGCACACCGAGCATCTCTCCTGAGAAACGCTCTGTAAGTGCCCCCACCACTAGCACCCTGGTCCAAGCTACTGTACCATCTTGCCTGGATTACTGTGATAACCTCTAAAGCAGTCTCTTTGGGCTCCCACCCTTGCCTTTCTGCTCTGTTCTCGGCACAACAGCAGGATGATCTTTTTAAAACAGAGATCACATAATGTCATTCCTTTGCTCCAACAGTATGTCCACAGCTCACAAGAATAAAACCCCAACTGCTAATAAGGGTTCCAAGGCATAAGATGAGCTATCCTCTGATACAAGTCTGATTTTGTCTCCTGACTCCACCACAACCTCACAAACCTCTTTGCTGTTCCTCCAACATTCTTAGTATGTACCTACTATATGTGCACGCATACGCACATGCTGTCACTTCAGTCCCGTCCAACTCTTTGCGACCCCATGAACTGAAGCCCACCCCAGGCTCCTCTGTCCATGGGATTCTCCAGGCAAGAATATTGGAGTGGGTTACCATTTCCTTCTCCGGGGGATCTTCCCGGCTCGGGAATTGTACCTGCTTCTCCTGCATTACAGGCAGATTCTTTACTCACTGAGCCACCTGGGAAGCCCTCCTCCATTAGTCCACGGCACACAGGCCTGCAAGGGAAGCTGGGAAATGTAGTCAGTGCAAATGTCATCCATTCACTTGCAAAAACTCTGAGGTGCTATGACTAAAGGCAATAGAATACAAAATGATGGGTATATATTAAATATGTCAGATATTTGATATATCAAGTATATCAGTCAAATATATCCTGGTCAGAAAAATCTCTCCTTTTAACCCTTCTGAAAATGGCCTCACCCAGTCACTCTATATCCCTTTACCCTAACCTTTTATTCCTTTTCAGCAAATAATATCAGCTAATATATTCCAGTTTTATTTGTTTATTCACCACTTTCCCTCATAATGAAATACCAGATACCCTGAGGGCAGGGATTTTTCTTTGTTCACTGCTGTATTCCAGTGTCTAGAACAGCACTGGGCACATAGTAGGCACTTAAAAAGTATTTGTTGAATGAATGAATAAATGAATAGCTGTTGAATCACATTTATAGTTCAATAAATATGTAATGGAATATGGTGGTGATAGGTTTTTAATTTACTCTTGAAAGCTGGAGGAACACCAATTAAACCTGCTAGCAATTTTTCTGTAACACATTTCTGTTCATTGAAAATAATTAGTAGAATGGGCCATTTATTTATTTATTTATAAATGTGGAGTGTATTAGGGTTCTCCAGAGAAATGGAACAAATAGGATAGATCTAGATAGCAGATTTATTATCAGAATTGGCTCACAGTTTTATGGAAGACAAGAAGTCACACCATCTCTCTGCCATCTGCAAGCTGGAAAACCAGTGGTATAATTCAGTCTGAATCCAAAAGCTTAAGAATCCAGACACCAATGGTGAATTTCCTGGTCTGAGTCTAAAGGCTAAGAACCAGGAGCACTGACGTCCCAGATCCAAGGGCAGGAGAAGATGGATATCTCAACTCAAGCAATGAGACAGAAAATTCACCCTTCCTCAGACTTTTTGTTCTGTTCTGGTCCTCAACAGATTGCTCGATGCCCACCCACATTGATGAGGGTGATCTTTGCTCAGTCTACTGATCCAAATGCTAACAGACACCCTCACAGGACATAGCTATTTGGGCATTCTTAGCCCAATAAGCTGACACATAAAAACAACATTACCACACGTTGTTATGGGGGAAATGTGGAATGATTATTAAACTTTCCAGGTGGTGCTAGTGATAAAGAACTTGCCTGCCAATGTAGGAGATGTAAGAGGCATGGATTGGAAATGGCAACCCACTCCAGTATTCTTGCCTAGAGAATCCCATGGACAGAGGAGCCTGGCAGGCTATGGTCCATGGGGTCACAAAGAGTTGGGCATGACTGAAGTAACTTAGCACATTGTTAAACTAAGAATATTGCAACTTGAGATGTTGAATGTTCTGCATAGTAATAAAAAAATAAGTGCACATTTCCTGAGACTTCGCTGAGTTAAAGTAAAGCATTAGGAGATTTGGGCTTGAGATTGGGTTTTCCTCAAAAATTCTTGTTGTTTCTTGAAGTTCCTTTTGTGTCGTCAAGCCCAAATATGTACCCTCAAGAGGTTGTGAGCCTGAGCCCCAGAGGGAGGGAGAGGCAGCCTGAGCTTCCTTTCGCCTTAAGCTGAAAGCTGAGGAGGACCATGACAGGAGTGGACGGCACAGACCAGGGCTCTCCAGGCTTGATCACTGATGTTCTGACACGTAACTAACCAGTCAAGTGTCTTGTCTGGTCCATGGAGGAAGCCTAGCGGTGTGTGCATTAAGCCTTAATGAAGAAAATGGCAGTTTCTACTGACAGTCATCAGGACATGGGAATGAGCTGGCCCAGGATGGAGGAGGGAAGGAACTTCTCTTCCTGAGGCTGGACTCCCAGGTAGGAAGATATCTAGACATGCTCTTTGGTTGGGGTTGGTCTGGCCCCTCCATGTTGAAGTCCGATAGAAGTTTCCTTTAATACCCCATGCTCTGAGGTTCCTCTGGGTGCTTGGCCCTTAGCAGTACCCATGAAGCAGCAGTGCCTGTTACTCTTTATTCTAAATGTCTGTTTGTCCTCACCGCAGCCCAGACTTTGCTCGGCCATGAGGATGGAGAGAGCAACTGGAGTCCTTGCTCAGAGCAACGGGCACAGTGGAGCAGAGCAGTCTGCAGAAGTCAGACACACCCTAGACTAGAAGTTTTGAGGAGCTCCAGGGAGCCGAGATTCAACAGTCTGCACACCTTCCTCCAGGATGCTCAGAAACCACTCGAGAAGTAAATTCAGAAGAAAAATGGGCTTCCTGCAGCCCATGAAGAGGGTTCTATTGCAATCTGGATGTTAAAGAAGAATGTTATTGGTTTTTTTAGTTGGTGAGATATGGAGCAATATCAATAACATCTGACTGGGAATACTGAGAGAAGGATTTATATTTCTTGTTTCTGACATCCCAGAGCGTTTCTATTTATCCTAAGGAGCATCATAGCTGTCCCAAATATTTTTCAGAAAAAAATTATTCTAAAGTATAATGTCATACTGCCTATTAGGAGAAGAGAGACTGACAAGCAAACCAGTGTACCACCTGCTCCATCAGAAACAAATGAGTCTTCCTTAGACACGGTTTCCATCATTCGATTCTTCTGCCCCAGATCACTAATGGCTCCTTGCTTCCTCTAATATTAAGATGACATCCTGCTGCTAATTTTCCCTTTGCAAGGGAGTCCTCCTAGCAGCTAAATTTATTCCTATTATGCGCTTTCCATCCCAAGGGTTTGACAGACTCCCTGCCTATTATTCACTTGGTTCATCCTGGCCTTTATCTTTGCTCATTTTGTTCACACCACCAGAGGAATTTATCCCTTGATTTAGGCATTGTCTTGAATTGTATGCTAAATGTTTTTGCATCTATTCATTTTGATTCCTCGACTAGATGATTCTTCAGCTAGATGAAAATTCTTCATCTAGATTCTTCAACTAGATGACATTCTAAATAAGAATGTCTCATTCCTTTTATGTTCCTTGCTGCACCTACTGCCATTCAGGCACCTTACAGGGCTCAATGAACACATTGTTATTAAATCTTGAAGAAGTTAGGAATCACTGATCTGTAACTATTAGTTCTTATAACTGAGTGCCCTTCTGCCTGACACATATGAAGAGTTAGTGTTGGTTTCCTAATGCTTGGAAGCAACTGGCCACAAACTTGGTGTCTGCAAACAGCAGAAATTTACTCCCTCAAAGTTCTAGAAGTCAGAAATCCAAAACAAGTTTCACTGGGCCAAAGTCAGGTGTCAGCAGAGCCGTTCCCTCTGGAGGTTCTGGGAAGACTTCATTCCTTGCTGCTCTCAGCTGCTGGTGGCTGCCAGCGTTCCTTGGCCTGTGGCCACACCACGTCAGTCTCTGCCTCCATGGTCACATGATCTCATCTGCTTGTCAAATCTACCTCTGTCTCTCTTCTATAAGGACACTTATGTTTGCATTTGGGATCCTCCTGGATAATCCAGGATAATTTTACATGTCAAACCCCGTAATTTACTTATATCTGCAAAGATCCTTTTTCTGTTTAACATTTACAGGTTCCAGGGATTAGGGTGTGCTATTATTAGGAGCCATTATTTAGCCTACTTTAAGTTATAATTTAATCCATATTCTTAAAATTCAATTAATTAAATATAAAAGCAATGGAAAAAGACAGTGGTGAATTAGAAGGAAAGAAAAGTTCCCAAAAAAGTAATGACCACTCTACACACACACACACACACACACACACACACATGCAAGCATATACCCACACATATATGAGTTTCTGTGTTAGCAAAAGTACTTCCTGTTCCATCTTCAGCTTCACTATGGACCAGTGTCTTATTTAATTAAAAAAAGACAGAATTAAAAGATGTCAGGTATTTAATTGAGACTGCCAACATGACAAAAAGAAGATGGAATTCTATGTACAAAGAGACTTGTTTATAACTAAAATATTTTTTAAAGCTTCAATAAAAATAGGTTAAAGAACTATTTGGACAGATTAGCTTGAGATAAGACATAATTGAATCTGCAAATGTTTCCATCAAGTAAAGTTCTTACTTCACGGCATGCATGCATTCCTCCCACATCCCATGGATTTAATGAATGCTATGCAATACAACTACAATACTCAACACTTGTATAACAACTTATAGTTTATGAAGCTTTTGACATACCTAATTAATTCAATTATCACCCCAAGAGGGTGAAATAGGCAGAACCAGTATTATTTTTTCCACTTTTCTGATGAACATAGAGATTCAGAGAAAGAAAATGACTTGCTCTAGAAAACTTGGCAAGTAATTGTCAGATGTTAACCATGACCCAGATTTCCTACTCTCAAGTCAATATACCTTCAAGGACACTATAATTAAATTTGGGATAAATATGATGATAGTAATGAAAAAGTGAAGTGGGCAAAACACATGAAAAGGCATTTCATTCAAGAGAAAAACTATTTGGTCCCAAATCATACAAGACTCAAACCTCATTCGTGATCATGGAAATGCATACATACAACACATAGATGATAGCAAAAAAAAAAAAAAGCTCTGAAAACACTAAATGCTGGAAAAAATGGGCCAAGCAATTCTTAATCTGTTGCTGATGGGAAAGTAACTTTATACAAGCACCTTTGAAAACAGTTTGGCAGCGCCCTATAAGTTGACCATCATATTTCCCTACAACCTTAGCAGCTCTTTTTCTAGGCATATCCAAGATGAACTTTTGTACCTGTGTATGTAGAGAGGTGCACACTCAGGTCTAAGCAATATAGTTTTTAACAGCAAAAATTGGGGAAAAATCCTCCAATGTCCCATCATCAAGAAATAGATAAATAAACTGTAATATAGCCATGAAATGGAATAACAAATTATGGCTATATGAAATTATATGAATGAATTTTAGCAACGCAATATTCAAAAAATAAAAAGTTTTGAAAGATTTCAAACATAATAATACCCATTTTACAAAGTTTAAAATAAACCCAGACTAAACAATTTTAACATGATAGTAATGAATTTAATCTTTAATTGAGAAATGCATAAATGGACATCTGAGAGGGTTCTTGGCTGATGAGCTGTTTGTTCTGCTGGAGCACTGGCAGCCACTCACTCTACCAATCTGCCTCTTCCATCTTTGTCTGGATCTACCTCTAAACTGGCCCAAACTTAATCCAAATCTGGGGATATTCCTAACACACAAAGTACTGGCAGCAAGACCAGCAGTCTGGTTTTTATTTTGGTTCTGTAGCTTAGTTTAATGAGCGTATCTTGAAACCCAGTTTTCAGTCAATCAGATGGTAATATTTATTGATCCAAAAATACGAATAACACATTGTGTCAGGTACTGTGGGGAACCTCAGAAAAGCATCCATCATTCACATAC
Organism: Aepyceros melampus; assembly: GCA_006408695.1. Classification (NCBI taxonomy): domain Eukaryota; kingdom Metazoa; phylum Chordata; class Mammalia; order Artiodactyla; family Bovidae; genus Aepyceros; species Aepyceros melampus. The sequence continues at coordinate 288,048 of SJXQ01002027.1, read as the reverse complement.
TCATCCATCCATCCATTTATTCATGCAATATTAACTGATCATCTGCTATGAGCAGGCAGTGGAATCTAAGATGAACAAGATAATGTTGCTGCTCTTAAGACACACAGTCCAGCGAGGGAGAGAGACATATTAATAGATCAGTAAAAGAAGATACGATAAATCCAACATTGGTGTCACAGGCTGGGGTCAGGAAAGCATGTCCAGAAGAACATCCAAAATGCATCTTTCATAATGAGTAGAGTCATCAAGGAGAGGGGAGAAAAGGAGGTAGGCAGAGGGCTTATGAAAAAAGGCCCAGAGCTAAGACGCAGCATGGTGTGCCTTAGTTGTGCCTTGGCAACAGCAGGATTGACACCTCTGAAACCTTGAATCCTGTCTTTCATTGGCTTCCACCGCAGGCTCCAAGCAACAGCCACAGACACAGAGCATAGACAGAGCAAGCCCACCATCAGTACCAGCGGCTACTCTGTTATCTGAAGCTCATGAACTGTATGGGACCATGCATTTGAGTTAGCAGCTCTGCTTTAAGTGGAGGGAAAACAAGGAATGATCTGGTGTCTCATATTCCACCAGCCCGAGAGCGCAAGAGCATCAACAACCACCTAAAGGAAGAATCAAAGCTAAGAAGAAAATCCAGAAAGATCCTTCAAAAGGAAGCATGAAGTTTTAACAATCGACGTTTTCAAGGCTTTCCTGGAAAGTTTCAGCCTCCAACCCAGCACCCCTGTTGTTTCTCCTTTTTTATCCTGGTGGGATAAGGTTGCAGATGACCATCCAATTTCCCAGACTCAGCAATTTCTAGCCAGCCTCTTCTGTCCATCTCTCTCTCTCTTAGGATGACCCTTTCCAAAGAGAATTTGTAATCCCTTATGTAAATAGGTTTCCAAGGCAGACACGTCTTTCCAGTTGGCTAGATACAAACATGACATGTCTAACTTCAAAGAGGAACTCATAATAAAGTCCGTGCTGAGCTTCAGTGATAAGCTGGCTGGGGTGCTACCTTCTCAAGAGGAGAAGCAGACTGGTAGATGAGACTGAGGATTTGGTTTTGGAAATGTTGATTTTTAAGACACTTCATAGGATCGGCTTCCCAGATGGAATTAGTAGTAGAGAACCCGCCAGCCAATGCCAGAGACAAAAGAGACACAAGTTCAATCCCTGGGTGGAAAGATCCCCTGGAGGAGGACATGGCAACCTACTCCAGTATTCTTGTCTAGAGAATCCCATGGTCAGAGGAGCCTGGTGGGTTACAGTCCGTGAGGTCTCAAAGAGTCGGGCACCATGGAAGCAACTGATCACATAGGATGCAAAGGAAAGGTGACCAACAGATGTTTGGATATTTGAACCTGGAATTCAAAAGAAAGGTCATGGCTGAAGATATTATTTGGGACTCCTCAGTACACCTTAGTAACTAAAACATAAAGTCGACCAGATTACTCAAAGTAATGAGTAATAGAATGAGAAGAGATGCAGACCAGCAAGAAACCCTGGGGAAGAGCAACACGTAGGATGTTCATAAAAGGGTGTCCATGAAGGAAGCAAAAAAGGATGATCAGAAAGGAGAACCAAGATGGTGTCCAGTCACTGAAGCCCAGACGTGGACACTTCAGTGAGTCCTGGGAAAGAACTCATCAGTTTGTTCCTTCAGCCAATACTTATGCACACAGTCTCCACACCAGGCACCATTCCAGACCCTCTGGATACAGCAGAGAGAAAACAACAAAATCCCCACCCAGATAAGAATGACACTCTGATGTCAGTGTGGCAAAGAGGTCCAGAGAGATAAAGAATAAAGAGAGTCTGATGGATTGAAAATTAGATTGGCTTTGGTGAACAATGAGAGCTTTCCAACAGCAATAAGTCAGAAGACAGATTCCAATGCTCTGAGAACAAACCTGATGTGAAGGAGTAGAGATGGTGGGTGTACCCTTTTTTTTGAGAAGTCATATAAAAAAGCAGGAGCCAAAGGGGCACTTGATAGATAGCATGGTTCAAATGAGTGTTTGTTTTCCTTTGCCTGATAGATTTTTTGCCTGCATTCTTGCAAGTATCTGTAGGCTAGCTGCCACAGAAAAGGAGCCTGGAAATGTGAGGAAGCTGAAGATTTGAAGAGACAGTACGTGATGGAGCCCAGTTCTGAGGCCGGCAGGAGAAGAGACTCCTCCTATAGTCACTGCAGAGTCTTTGCAAATTAAGGACTGCTCAAGTATGCATTTAGGAGTGAGCTTTTCTTTCCCTCTTCTCTTTTCTAGTGATCACTAAAATAGCATCTAAATTTCAAATGAGGCATAGGGTAGCATATATGTCTCACAGAGCGTGTTATATAAGAGGGAATGAGATGTCTTCTTTCTTTCCTCCTCCTGCACCCCTTTGACACACTTCCTTGTCCTCTTGCACCTCCCATAACATACTTATATGTGGCTACATATGGATACAAACAGAACCCAGACTGTCCTTCCCGCCTGTTCAGAGTCCTGCTGCCACAGCTGTCCACCTCATCAGGTGCTTATCTAGGGGCACTAAAGTGCAAAATGCGCCAGGCAGCAGTGGTATTTGGGGTTCTTTGGGACCCCCGCTTGCAGGTACGGGGGACCAGGCAGCGCCTGGTAACCACTGAGAGCAGAAGGGGGGAGCACATCTTTACGGGTCCCCTAGCTGGCAGCACGGAGCACTCACCTGCGCTGCTCACAGACAGAGACCATCCCCAGCCTCTAGGATCCTTCCCCAAAGCAGAGCTTTCAGGCTGAGTGGGCAGATTATAAAGTGCAGAGAGAGCCTTGCAGGCTAATCCTCCACCCCAGCTCCCCCGCCCAGCCCCACTGCATCTCTCTAAATGAAGACAGGACTGATTGTAGGGAATCGCTCTGATATAAGCCTATCTTATTGAGGGCAGACCCAGCAGGGAGGCCACCCCGAGGTTCTCTCTGCCTTGGCCCAAAGGACAGAAACAGTGCGGAGGACGCCGCCCTTCCTGGCTTCCCTGGGACCAACTAACCATTGATCAGGCAGTTTCAGGGCCTCAGACAAGCGCCCTGAGTTCTCCAGGACACATCTACATAGCTCCTTCCTTCCTGATACAGTAGTCAAAACAAATCCTATCTCCCCGGGTTGGTGATGTCAGCCTCCGGCCATACACCTGAGGTCACAGTCCAAGTCCTAAACTATCACAGCCTAAAAGAACATGACAGAACATCTTTAAAAAGCAAATAAAATAAAACAGCTAGAGGTTTGTGTATGTATATATCTGCATATATCAGCATTATATATATACACACACATAAATATCAATATATGTGTATACCAGTATATCAGATATATATATGATACATTTACATATTTAAACACACACAGACACACCCTAAATAATAAATGTGCACCAAGAAAGACAGAAAATAAGTGCTCACCGACATAACACAGACTAGCAAATGGAGGTTTGGGCTTTAAAAAAATTACTCCTAACGTAGTTTGTTTATGATTACAAAAACAACCAGATGGAAAGCAATCTGGGGAAAAAATCTGTTTCATCACTGGAGTGAACAAACACAATTAAAATGCGAAAAACATGAAGTCTTATGAAGCTGAACAGAACAAGGGCTTTTTTTCTTTTTTAAAATGGTGATTGGATGAATTACTGCCACCTAAATTCTAATAATCTCTTGAGACTCAATATCCCTTACAGCATCAGCTGCAGGCAAAAGAAGAAGTGCTGGCTGATTGGACATCAATCATTAATATTCGTTTTTATCTTGCCACAGCTGGAGCAACTGTGGTCTGCCGTCTTCACTTTCCTTGTGGTGAAGTATTTCCTTTGAAGAAAGCAGGATTGGCAAGCTCCCCACATTCACTTGCTCATTCATTGTTCATTCATTTTCCTCTTAAAAGAGGAAAAATAATCCATAGAGTTCCAACTGACTTGAGCTGAAACAATGAACTGAACAATTGAAATCAATTTATTGTTACTGTACAGTTTTTTTTTCTTTTTAAAGCCATGTGGGTATTCTCAGTAAGAGAGCCTTTTTAATATATTGATTATACTGCAAATAATGGAGTTTGTTTGTTTTTTTTTAAGTAAAATCATAGAGCAATTTTGCCATCATGTGTGCATGCTAAGTTGCTTCAGTCGTGTCTGACTCTTTGTGAACCTATGGACTGGAGGCTGTCAGACTCCCCTGTCCATGAAATCCTCCAGGCAAGAATACTGGAGCAGGTTGCCATGCCCCTCTCCAGGGAATCTCCCCCACTCAGGGATCGAATCCGTGTCTCTTACGTCTCTGGCGATTGGCAGGTGGGTTCTTTACCACTAGTGTCACCTTGATGAAAAAGATATCTAGAATTAATCCAGATAGGAAAAACGCAGCAGAGGATAGAAAGTCAGTCCATGTTGCTCCCTTTGTTTATCACAGCAGGATGTGGGACACTGCCCAGCCATCCCTGCTCCTGCTCTAAGAATGCAAAGACAAGGTGATAACCTACACGAGTGGAATACTAAGAGTATTTTAAAGCTAACAGGCAAACTACATTTACTAACTTCATTTTTTTCTCCCTATACCTACCAACTGGTGATTTCATTTATAATATATGAACATTTTTCTTTTATTTTTTAGTCAATTCACATTTTTTATTATCAAGCTTATTTTAATAAGTATTTTATGTAAAAATGAAAAAAAAATCCATTACCCTGCCACACTTATATATCATATTAAGCATTTGGATTCTTCCACATTAATTTTTTAATTAATTTTTATTAACCCTGTATTTTCCTGGGAGGAATGGATCAGTCTTCGTTATTTAAGTGTTACCATGACTCTATAGAACATAAATACTGAAAATAGGGAAGATTGACTATATTTGTATGCTCTGTTTAAAATCATTAAAAACTCTTCATTACTGCACAGTTTGTATTCCTAAATTTGCCATTCAAGGCATACCTTCATGCCCAATGTTAGCCTTATCTTTGACTAATCCCCAGTGTGACCTTCTGTTGCCAAGATTCACTATGATTGTAAGAGACAGCTGGTTGAAATAAACACCTCAACCTCTGCCAGATAGAAGGCTATCTGGTGGGGAAAACAGAGTCTGCTTTAAGTTAAAATATTATGGCAAAAAGGCCCTCATTTCTCAGGCACCTAGAGAAAAGCTCTTGCTCTTTAACTTTCCTTGGCAGTATGGTATCAGGGTTGTTGTTACTAGAAAACTGTTTTGTTGTTACCATGTTACTGCTTTATTCATAGCCATATAGCCAAGTTGGGCTACAGTCATTTCCATTGATGTGAGCTCCTAGCACTGACATTACACTCTGAGATCATGGTCTGTCCTGAAGCCAGAAGTAGTTCCAGCAAATACAACCCAATAGTGATATCACAGAGTGGAGTCTTTACGGGTGAGAACACACATTTTAAATCAGTTTCCAAAGATTTCTGGCTTTAAGAATTACAGATCACAGGACTTGGACACGTGTGCAGCTCCAGGTAGATTCTTGCTGTAATGTCAACCCTGTCCATTCCCCCAGCCCCTCCTGAGTTTGCTGTGTCTTTACAGTGTGTGTGATAGTGCTGGAGGAATACACAGCTCATGGCCCCCACACGCCCCTCTCTGCTGATGATGCAGAGGCAGCATCCGCGTGCCAAGTAGCATAGCTGTCCAAGGGCTCCAGACAGTGACCAGCCCCAGGAGGAACGAGAGAAGCAACTGCAGCAGGGACCAGGCTCAGTGTAGGTGTGACGTGATGCTCCTTCCCCCGGGTACTTTCAAGGGAGCTGAGATCTGGTTCCACGCCATGTATGGGCAAGTCTCTCCAGTGGACCCTGCTGCTTACAGAATTAAGTCCACATTATTCAGCCTCAGACTCATAAGCTGTGTGCCAGGCCCCCCTACCTCATCACCTCCTTCTGTCCCCTGCCCCCTCAACCACTCGCTGTTCTCCAAGCTCATCACTTCCGGTCCAGTCTCACGCACTGCTCTTGTGAGGACGGCCTTCGGCCTCTTTCTCTGGATGGTTAGTTCCTCTCACCTCTCTTCCCCGCTGAGCAGCTTTCCCGGAGCCACTCGGGCCACTGCAGTTACTCACATCTTCCCGGGCCTCCTGCCACACCTTCTTATCCTGCATTCTGGAATCATCTCTATTGAACTGTAATGATTTATTTTCACGTCTGCCTCCTCAACTAGAGAAGGAAATGGCAACCCACTCCAGTGTTCTTGCCTGGAGAATCTCATGGACAGAGGAGCCTGGCTGACTATGGTCCATGGGGTCACAGAAGAGTCGGACACGACTGAACTGGCGTAGCATGCCCGTCTCCTCAACTAGCATGCAGGGCTCCTGAGGGCAGGAAGTGAGTCTTTCTCCTCTTTGTGTCTCTGATGTCAGCCATGCCTGTCATGTGTAGGTGCCCAGGGTCTCCTGATGATTAAATGCATGAATACAGGGAGACATTTTTGAGATGTTAATTGATGTACATTGGCCTTTGGTTGTTCCATGGCTCTGTGTTAAGTCTGGCTGGTTCAGAAAGTGGAGTCCCTTCTAAAGTCAACACAAGAGAAGTTCCAACCAGACATTAAGAGGAGGTGGAAGGCCCATCCCATTCACTCCAAGAGAGAGGGAAGGAGAAAAAAGATGGAGGGCGTGGAAACACACACACTTAGGCCAAGATGTTCTGGCCTCTTCTCAGATGAGAATCCAAAGAAGTGGGTGCTGCTAGTTGAGAGGAAAGTGAAAGCAGAGGATCTTGTGCCCCACTCCTGGGTTAGAATTCTGGAAGGAGACATACAGGGTGGCCTCACGCAAACAGCAGGCACATACACCTCGAGAAGGTCTAAGACCCCCTCCTCTGTGGTGTCAAGGGATTCCAACATTCCTGAAGCCCCTTTGATAACTATCAGGCATCTGAACGGTAGCTGCCATGATGGTCACAGAGGCACATCTGTGCAGAGGCCGCGGCATGGACAACTTAAGCCAAAGGTCAAGTGCAGAACTTGCTAAGACATAGAGGCCACAGTACCTGTGAGAGCAGAGGAGAGGACTGGTCTGCAAGGGAGGACCACCAGGCCCTCAGGCTTCTGCCAAGAGAACAGGCCTCAGGCCACCAGCCTCAGGCTTCAGCTGCAGGTACTAGTAGAGCACCAGTGACCAGGAGGACACCCGGAGGATCTGATGAAGTCCAGAAGGCCCCTGAGGTCTCTCTGTCTCTGAGCCTGAGGTCCTCTTCCTCCTCCACAAAATCATATCCATACATGGCAGTAGTTTCTGCCTTGGGAAGACCAAGGATTGAGAATGAAATCTAAAAGATATAATACTTACATATAAAGGATCAAGTTAAATCATTAAAAGCAATGAAAGAATGTATTTTACTGGCCAGAGAGGGGTACTCACCTTAGCTTTATCAAAAGAGGTGACAGCTTGAGATGAGGATTTACCCAACTAAACAGAGAACTCTATTTTAACGGGTGTATGGATTACTGCATGTGAATTTTTCAACCCTTCTATAAGTGAAAGAAAGACAGACAAAAGAGAAGGGGTCAGGCAAATATATCTAATGAGAAAAGCACCCAGAGAACACAGGGATGGTGTCCTTTTGCACACAGGAAGAGGCCTCTGGTATATATTTTCATGCCTTCCTCTCTTGTGAAGGATCCATTCTTTCCCAAAACTCTGTGAAAAGAAGAAATGGAGCCACAGACACCAGGACTCTGGCTTTCAAAAGCCAGCTGCCACTGCCACCACTCCTGCCAGGCATAATTTGCCTCGTGGCTGCCCCTCACTGTCACTTTCAGAAGCAGTGTGTGTGTGCATGTACACACATGTACACACATTTATCTATGCATGGGTGCATGCCACTTTTATTCATCTTTGGGCTGGACAGCCTTAGGGAATCATAGTCCAACATCCACAGTCTACAATGAAAGAGGATTTGCCACTCACCTTGTGACTGTACCAGCTTCCTGACTCTGATGCCATGAACTCCCAGGTCTAGCCTATGGACTCTGCCGCCCATTCCTACTTTGCCTCTCCTGGCAAGAAGGCATCTGGACTGATGCAAAACCCAAGCATGGAGCTTTCAGTTTCCCGCTCTGTGTGGCTTCTTTGACTGAATTTGGAATCTGGCTTCATAGACCTTGCAATCTATACTAGAAGCTCCAGCACAGGTCTCTCTAGAGTTAGGAAGAACACTGGCCACTTCAGTTTCCTCCAGAGACTCAACTGCTCACCTCGTAATAGGTGATTTCCCCCTAGCCAGCCCAGGGCTTCTCAGGTGGCGATGTTGGTAAACTCCTGCCAATGCAGGAGACACAAGAGACGCAGTTTCGATCCCTGGGTTGGGAAGATCCCCTGGAGAAGGAAGTGGCAACCCACTCCAGTAGCTAGTTACCACATATATGCGCAGGCACCATGAAGGGTGTAACATGCACCGATTAATCCTCCAAGAACCCTAAGATATTGCTGTTTTACAAATAGGAAAACTAATGTGTAGAAGGGTTAAGAGTTTTGCCCAAAGCCATGAAGCTAGTAAACTTGGAATCCAAACTTGAATCTATCTCTGCTTGATTCCCGGGCTTCCCCGGTGGCTCAGCGATTAAAAAAAAGAATCTGTCTGCAATGCAGGAGAGGCACAGAAGATGCAGTTTGATTTCTGAGTCGGGAAGATCTCTTAGAGGAGGGCATGGCAACCCACTCCAGTATTCTTGCCTGGAGAATCTTGTGGACAGAGCGGGTTGCAAAGAGTCAGACACGACTGAAGCAACTGAACACACTGCACAGCACACAGTGCTTGATTCCCAGGCCAGTGTGCTTAAATCAACATCAGACTCCCTTCTCAGGGGGAGTCTGACAGTCTTCATCCTAAAGGCATTCTCTAGTTCTGAAATCACTTCCCAACAATTTCCAGACAAACCCCTACACTTTGAAGTTTGATCTCACAATTCATCCTAATGCACAATGTGGTTTTTCCCCCCTTACTTACGTGGTATTGTCAAAGGGCAATTTTTTAAAGGGTAAAATCATGACATTCATGTTATTATTATAAATGCATACAAATAAAAGATTTTATCTGAATAATTAATCAAAGAAGGAACCAGTAAGATATTTTTAATACAGCCACCTCAAATAATTCAAAGTACCATACATAGACACGACTGAGCGACTGAAATGAACTGAACTGAACTGATACATAGACAGGCAAGCTGAAATGCTACAATGAATTTCACATGCCCGCAAAACTGGTCCAGAATACCACATGATAATAAATTGCACCTGACACCACACTTGCATTTCTCTGGACATTAGTCATTTTCACTTTATAAGCATTTGCTACAAGCTAGAGTGCAAAACACCTCAAAGACAAGGAAAGGTGGGGGTAAGTCAGAAGAGTGGGCTACACAGGACACTCAGAGGTCTTCTGCATTTTTCCTGGATTCCTGTACATAATATTTTATTATATCAGTGTATCATAATGTAATCACTATTCACATACATACACACTGCTGCTGCTGCTGCTGCTGCTAAGTCGCTTCGGTCGTGTCCGACTCTGTGCGACCCCAGAGATGGCAGCCCACCAGGCTCCCCCGTCCCTGGGATTCTCCAGGCGAGAACACTGGAGTGGGTTGCCATTTCCCTCTCCAATGCATGAAAGTGAAAAGTGAAAGAGAAGTCGCTCAGTCGTGTCTGACTCCTAGTGACCCCATGGACTGCAGCCCACCAGGCTCCTCCATCCATGGGATTTTCCAGGCAAGAGTACTGGAGTGGGGTGCCATCGCCTTCTCCATACATACACACACATGGGTCTAAATTCAAGTTGTGGAGGAATATTTTCTCTTCAGAATGAACATAACAGAATTACCTGGTTCTGTGACCCTCTCTAAGTGGCATCTATTAAATAAGCATCACACAACCAATTATGCATTATTCCCAAAGAATCCCCCCAAATCACAGATTATTAGCTTTTCCCCCAAAATGTGTCATGAGCAGGTTGTACTAGACAATCACCTCGTATCTTCTATGCTGTCCACGCTTATACGGCCATCAGTCAGACGCTGTCCACAAAGAGGGATGTTTTGAAGCCCTAATTAAATATTTTGACAAGGAACCTGCCTTTGCTGTAATAGAATGTCCTAGCTCAAAACAAATATTTACCAAAAATACTTCCTAAAGAAGGATATGATTCTATCTTTAAGAAACCACCAGTTTCTTCTTTCCCCAGATACCTGTTTCCTGCCTTGAGAATTTAGGCTCTTGGTCACTAGTAAAGGACATTTGCTGAGCAAAGATGTGTCTGAAAAAAGGAAAAAGTGAAAAACATCCCAAAATGCTAAGCCCAGCTTATTCAAGAGTGAATACTTTGGCAACTGGCGCACAAGATTCAAATTGCTTCAGGGTATGAACCGTCTTCTTGCCTCCGAAGGGAAGTAAGTCTGAGACAAGAATTAAAGCATAACTACTTTATTTGGGAGATACAGGAAATACTTGTAGAGAGGTATGGAAGAGAACGGAGTAGCAGCAGGCAATCAAGGATGTGTGATTAAGCGCTATCACAGGGTGACTAAAGCTTCATCTCGTGCTACGATGATGTGAAAACGCAAACCCGGAGTTATCCAAGCCAAGAGGTGACGGAGCTGGGGTAGGACCTCCTGTGAGCCGTTGATTGAGGACTGGTCCTCAGAGGTGCTAATTCCCCCGTACTTCTAGCCTGCTGTAGGTTCTGGAAATAAGATCTTTAGACTGAGACACACAGACGCTGGCACCTGGCGTCAGCCAGAGCCACCGAAGAGCTGGCAGGGAGAAGGGAGGGGAGGAGTGGGCAAATACCGCTAATACCTACTCACCGTACCTGAGTCCTCTCTCCGGTGAAGCATTAACGTGCTCCAGCCTCTCTCTCAGCCTCTGCTTCCCTGCTTTTTCTCCTGCCACCAGATTTCCTAGCAGCAGAAAGCGAGCACGCACCGCGCTGGCGCAGAACTTATCTCCTTGGGCCGGCTCACGGGTCACTGGTCGGCCTCTGGCCTGGCTGTCCTGGGATCAGGTACAGACCCCTGGCTCCTGTTTCTGAGTGCAACAGTGTCGAGTGACACAAGCGAGGCTGCTTGTGCCGGAGAATAGCCTAGGGGTCGAGAGCAGGACAGCTTCCGACCACAAGCAGACGCGAGCGCCTTCATTCGGACACAGGTGATGGCAGGCTTAAGCCTCTGATGGATGTGCGCGTGTCCATCCACCTCACCTGGCGGAGATGAGGCCGCAGTCTTTAGAATCCCTAACCTGAAGCTGGGCGTTTTCGTATATATGTTTCCCCTTAGAATTCATTGTGTTCCTTTAGCTTATCTTTGGAGAAGGCAATGGCACCCCACTCCAGTACTCGTGCCTGGAAAATCCCATGGGAGGGGCCTGGTGCGCTGCAGTCCATGGGGTCGCAAAGAGTCGGACACGACAGAGCGACTTCCCTTTCACTTTTCACTTTCATACATTGGAGAAGGAAATGGCAACCCACTCGTGTTCCTGCCTGGAGAATCCCAGGGACGGGGGAGCCTGGTGGGCTGCCGTCTGTGGGGTCGCACAGAATCGGACACGACTAAAGCGACTTAGCAGCAGCAGCAGCTCATCTTAATTTCAGATTCACGTTGTACTTTGCCTTTCCCATTTGTGTTTTCTCATTTGACTGTTTTCATGAACAAAAGCCTGACCTACATGCAGTAGGATTTCATGTATCAAGAATTGCTGTCATTCTTGGTTTTCAGGTGTACATTGCATATGAACATGAGGACCCTGTTTCCAAGTGAACTCCTGACTCCCATCTTCATGTTCTCTGAGACCTCCCTCTCCTCGGAATACCCTCTCCTCGTTATATTTTCTTTATAACATTCAGCACTCTCTACAATCTTTTTTCCCGTGGCTGGAGACTTTACTTCTTTATTAATTTTGGCCACTCTGAGTAGCATGCAGGATTTGAGTTCCCCAACTACGGATCATACCCATGACCCCTGCACTGGGAGCATGGAGTGTTAACCACTGGGCAACCTGAGAGGTCCCTCTACAATTTACTTATTATTATTTTTTTTAACCTGACTACTCACATAAGCTTCATGAGGGCAGATGCCCAGTGAGGTGATCACATTAACATTTGGTGAATGACTTTATTCCTAAAGCAAGGATTTTAAAGGTTTTTCCTGGGAAGGATTGTCTTGGACTGATCCAATGGCATCCGTGGCTTGGTCCCTATAGTGATTAAGACAAATTCTGGGCTGGTGACTGGAGAGGGGGCAGCGTGGAATCAGCTGGCAGAACTGAAGTTGTGGCCTGGGTCTTGTCAGCCTGGCTCAGATCAGCAGAATCCCTACTTGGAGAAGGAAAGCCTTGTTAGGAGCCATCCAACAGAGCTAGCAGGGTAGGGGCATGTGAGGTGGACGGTGAGCAAGACAGAAACTGCTTGCAACTGTCAGGGCGAAGGGCAAGGATCATGAACTCAGGGGGCAAGACCTGCCTCCTGGATGAAGAGAGTGGGCCCTGTTGTGCGGCCAGCCCTGGGTGAGGAGAATTCCAAGTCAGGGAAGGAATTCACAGCAGCCGCACTGCTGATGGCAGCCTCCCGACCACAGCCCACACTCAGCTCTCCCAGGCCAAAATAAACAGCTGCCGCAAACAATTCTCTAGGAGAGCCTGAATGTTACTGTCCTTCGGGAGATGCTTAATAGAGGTTTGCTGTCATTGTCAGTGCCAAGAACCAGCACACACACTTATCACCTGTAGTCTGGTCTTCCCTTCATTTCTGGTTTTGGAAATTTACACTGGGTATGACTTTTTAAAAAAAAATTATAAGTAGATAAAATTAACTTTAATATTCCCCATCTTGGCTGCCCTACACCTAAAACAGCAAATCCAACAACACGTCAGAGAATATTAAATGGTGGTTTACCTTTATGTCATTCATGAAAAAATCTCCTTTGGAAAAACAGGATGCTACTGAGCTTCAAAAGGCAGGACCGTCGATTAATGATTATACTTCAAACTCATAAAAACAACACACTCTCATGGTCCTATGTCAGTGAATACATGGAGAAGAAATGGATTTCTGTGGTATATTAGGAAAATAGTTTTATTAGAAGCTTCAGTGTAAATAGAATTTTAAATGTTAAGAAGGCATGCATTTGCAAGAGGAGAAAAATCCAGATGTTCAAGGCCCTGGATCAGGATGTGAAGATGGTGTTGCATTGATACATTCACTAAATAAAAGAAAATCTCTAGGGCAGATGATTCAAAGAAGAGCGACAGCAAAGAGTTCCTAAAACTCAAATATTTTTCTCTCTTTCTTTCTCTAGTAAGTGCACACCTATAAATTTATTTTGTCAATTTTCAATGTACCTTATTCTTTTTATTCAAACCCATAATTATGACAGTCTGAAATAATGTTCATTAGCTTAAATATAAAGCTTCAGAACAAAGAGCTGCTACCCAACCTCATAAAGCCCAGAGGTTTCTAACCGTGTCTCCTTACTGCAAAGGAAAGGGGTTGGTTCTAAAACTACATAAATGTTGCCATTAGTGGGAATGTAAATTGTGCAGCCACTGTGGAAAACAGTATGAAAGTTTCTCAAAAAATTAAAAATAGAGCTACCATCTGACCCAGCAATTCCACTCCTGGTACACATCCAAAAAAAAAAACCTCCCACTAATTCAAAAAGTTACATGCGCCTCAATGTTCATAGCAGCCTTATTTACAATAGCCAAAATACAGAAGCAACCTAAGTATCTATCAACAGATGAATGGGTAAAAAAGATGTGATATATACACATACATACACACAATGGAATATTGCTCAACCACAAAAAAGAATGGAATTTTGCCATTTGTAGCAACAGGAATGAACATGGAGGGCATTATGCTAAGTGAAATAAGTCAGGCAGAGAAAGACAATACTGTATGATGTTGCTTACATCATTCTAGTGATATACAACAACTAGCAAACTAGTGAATATAACAAAAAAGAATCAGACTCACAGATATAGAGAAAAAACTAGTAGTTACTAGTGGGGAGAGGGAAGAGGTGAGGGGAAATATATGGGTACAGGGTTAAGAATTATGAACTATTAAGTACCCATCACTTCATGGGAAATAGATGGGGAAACAGAGGAAACAGTGTCAGACTGTATTTTTTTGGGCTCCAAAATCACTGCAGATGGTGACTGCAGTCATGAAATTAAAAGACGCTTACTCCTTGGAAGGAAAGTTATGACCAACCTAGATAGTATATTCAAAAGCAGAGGCTTTATTTTGCCGACTAAGGTCCGTCTAGTCAAGGCTATGGTTTTTCCAGTAGTCATGTATGGATGTGAGAGTTGGACTGTGAAGAAGGCTGAGTGCCGAAGAACTGATGCTTTTGAACTGTGGTGTTGGAGAAGACTCTTGAGAGCCCCTTGGACTGCAAGGAGATCCAACCAGTCTATTCTGAAGGAGATCAACCCTGGGATTTCTTTGGAAGGAATGATGCTGAAGCTGAAACTCCAGTACTTTGGCCACCTCATGGGAAGAGTTGACTCGTTGGAAAAGACCCTGATGCTGGGAGGGATTGGGGGCAGGAGGAGAAGGGGACGACCGAGGATGAGATGGCTGGATGGCATCACGGACTCAGTGGACGTGAGTCTGAGTGAATCTACAATCTTTTTTCCCGTGGCTGGAGACTTTACTTCTTTATTAATTTTGGCCACTCTGAGTAGCATGCAGGATTTGAGTTCCCCAACTACGGATCATACCCATGACCCCTGCACTGGGAGCATGGAGTGTTAACCACTGGGCAACCTGAGAGGTCCCTCTACAATTTACTTATTATTATTTTTTTTAACCTGACTACTCACATAAGCTTCATGAGGGCAGATGCCCAGATGAGGTGATCACATTAACATTTGGTGAATGACTTTATTCCTAAAGCAAGGATTTTAAAGGTTTTTCCTGGGAAGGATTGTCTTGGACTGATCCAATGGCATCCGTGGCTTGGTCCCTATAGTGATTAAGACAAATTCTGGGCTGGTGACTGGAGAGGGGGCAGCGTGGAATCAGCTGGCAGAACTGAAGTTGTGGCCTGGGTCTTGTCAGCCTGGCTCAGATCAGCAGAATCCCTACTTGGAGAAGGAAAGCCTTGTTAGGAGCCATCCAACAGAGCTAGCAGGGTAGGGGCATGTGAGGTGGACGGTGAGCAAGACAGAAACTGCTTGCAACTGTCAGGGCGAAGGGCAAGGATCATGAACTCAGGGGGCAAGACCTGCCTCCTGGATGAAGAGAGTGGGCCCTGTTGTGCGGCCAGCCCTGGGTGAGGAGAATTCCAAGTCAGGGAAGGAATTCACAGCAGCCGCACTGCTGATGGCAGCCTCCCGACCACAGCCCACACTCAGCTCTCCCAGGCCAAAATAAACAGCTGCCGCAAACAATTCTCTAGGAGAGCCTGAATGTTACTGTCCTTCGGGAGATGCTTAATAGAGGTTTGCTGTCATTGTCAGTGCCAAGAACCAGCACACACACTTATCACCTGTAGTCTGGTCTTCCCTTCATTTCTGGTTTTGGAAATTTACACTGGGTATGACTTTTTAAAAAAAAATTATAAGTAGATAAAATTAACTTTAATATTTCCCATCTTGGCTGCCCTACACCTAAAACAGCAAATCCAACAACACGTCAGAGAATATTAAATGGTGGTTTACCTTTATGTCATTCATGAAAAAATCTCCTTTGGAAAAACAGGATGCTACTGAGCTTCAAAAGGCAGGACCGTCGATTAATGATTATACTTCAAACTCATAAAAACAACACACTCTCATGGTCCTATGTCAGTGAATACATGGAGAAGAAATGGATTTCTGTGGTATATTAGGAAAATAGTTTTATTAGAAGCTTCAGTGTAAATAGAATTTCTAAATGTTAAGAAGGCATGCATTTGCAAGAGGAGAAAAATCCAGATGTTCAAGGCCCTGGATCAGGATGTGAAGATGGTGTTGCATTGATACATTCACTAAATAAAAGAAAATCTCTAGGCAGATGATTCAAAGAAGAGCGACAGCAAAGAGTTCCTAAAACTCAAATATTTTTCTCTCTTTCTTTCTCTAGTAAGTGCACACCTATAAATTTATTTTGTCAATTTTCAATGTACCTTATTCTTTTTATTCAAACCCATAATTATGACAGTCTGAAATAATGTTCATTAGCTTAAATATAAAGCTTCAGAACAAAGAGCTGCTACCCAACCTCATAAAGCCCAGAGGTTTCTAACCGTGTCTCCTTACTGCAAAGGAAAGGGGTTGGTTCTAAAACTACATAAATGTTGCCATTAGTGGGAATGTAAATTGTGCAGCCACTGTGGAAAACAGTATGAAAGTTTCTCAAAAAATTAAAAATAGAGCTACCATCTGACCCAGCAATTCCACTCCTGGTACACATCCAAAAAAAAAAACCTCCCACTAATTCAAAAAGTTACATGCGCCTCAATGTTCATAGCAGCCTTATTTACAATAGCCAAAATACAGAAGCAACCTAAGTATCTATCAACAGATGAATGGGTAAAAAAGATGTGATATATACACATACATACACACAATGGAATATTGCTCAACCACAAAAAAGAATGGAATTTTGCCATTTGTAGCAACAGGAATGAACATGGAGGGCATTATGCTAAGTGAAATAAGTCAGGCAGAGAAAGACAATACTGTATGATGTTGCTTACATCATTCTAGTGATATACAACAACTAGCAAACTAGTGAATATAACAAAAAAGAATCAGACTCACAGATATAGAGAAAAAACTAGTAGTTACTAGTGGGGAGAGGGAAGAGGTGAGGGGAAATATATGGGTACAGGGTTAAGAATTATGAACTATTAAGTACCCATCACTTCATGGGAAATAGATGGGGAAACAGAGGAAACAGTGTCAGACTGTATTTTTTTGGGCTCCAAAATCACTGCAGATGGTGACTGCAGTCATGAAATTAAAAGACGCTTACTCCTTGGAAGGAAAGTTATGACCAACCTAGATAGTATATTCAAAAGCAGAGGCTTTTTTTGCCGACTAAGGTCCGTCTAGTCAAGGCTATGGTTTTTCCAGTAGTCATGTATGGATGTGAGAGTTGGACTGTGAAGAAGGCTGAGTGCCGAAGAACTGATGCTTTTGAACTGTGGTGTTGGAGAAGACTCTTGAGAGCCCCTTGGACTGCAAGGAGATCCAACCAGTCTATTCTGAAGGAGATCAACCCTGGGATTTCTTTGGAAGGAATGATGCTGAAGCTGAAACTCCAGTACTTTGGCCACCTCATGGGAAGAGTTGACTCGTTGGAAAAGACCCTGATGCTGGGAGGGATTGGGGGCAGGAGGAGAAGGGGACGACCGAGGATGAGATGGCTGGATGGCATCACGGACTCAGTGGACGTGAGTCTGAGTGAACTCCGGGAGTTGGTGATGGACAGGGAGGCCTGGCGTGCTGCGATTCATAGGGTCGCAAAGAGTCGGACACGACTGAGCGACTGAACTGAACTGAAGTATAAAATAAGTTACAAGAATATACTGTACCACACAGGAAATATCGTTAATATTTTATAATAACTATATATTAAGTGTAACCTTTAAAATTGTGACTCACTATGTTGTACACCTGTAACATATAATATATATTATCCATAGGTCCGTCAAATTCTTTTTAAAAAACTACATAAAGGTGGCAGCTGCTCAGAATTCCCCAGCCTCTCTCACAGGATTCTCAGCTCCAGAGGTACAGATCCATTTCTCTCCACTTTACAGTATGGTCACGTCTGTCCTGTCTACCCAGATCTTCAAATCTGACCACAGTGTTCTGCCTGAACAGTCTCCTGGTCGATCATTTTTACTATAGCTGCGTTATGTCACCCTCTTTAGGAAATTCGTTCATTCATTTAACAACGTATTGACAGCCTACTCCACACGAGGCCTTGTTCTTACAAAACATCAATGAAGACAACAGACAAAAATCCCTGGGGGAATGACGAGGAAGAGGCCGATAATAAACAATGAATGTGGTGATAAGCAACATGCTCTATGAGACGGTGACCCTACTCTGGAAAAATCAGCTGATGGTGGCATCTCTCCCCCAACTCCACGCTCAGCAGCATCAATTCAGTGACAACACATTGGTAACTTGAAATCGCCAAATATTTGCACTGTAGAAATTTGCAAATCATACAAAGTGCAGCTTCTTTCTTAAATAGGCAGCTGATAAACATTTGCCAGCATACCACTGGTGTAATTTTAAATCAAACATTGACATTTGAGTAAAGACATAAATGAGGTGAAGGAGTCAGCCTTCAGCCACGTGGCATCTAGAAGAGCATTTGAGGCCATGGGACAGACACTGCAAAGGCCTGAAATGAGGAGCAGGCTGGGTATCCTAGAAAGAGCAAGGAGTCCCGTGGACAGAGCAGAGCAAGTGAGAGACAGGGAGAGTGGTAAAGACGAGCTCAGTCTGGTAACTTGAGAGCAGATTATAGAGACTGTTGTAAGCAAGTGGGGGGACTTCGGCTTTTACTGTGAGTGTGATGGAAAGCTATTAGGGTTTTAAAAGAGAGAGATGTAGGATCCAATGTACTTTAAAAGGACCACTTTGATATGTTGAGATTAAGTTGGGGGGAGTCGATGGGAAGTGAAAAGGTACAAACAAGGCAACATTCTTCTAGATATTCCAGTCTATTATCTAGATGAAATGTAATGGCTCAGAGCAACAAACTTCCCAGAGAAC
The DNA here is from genome assembly GCA_006408695.1 of Aepyceros melampus. Lineage (NCBI taxonomy): Eukaryota > Metazoa > Chordata > Mammalia > Artiodactyla > Bovidae > Aepyceros > Aepyceros melampus. The sequence continues at coordinate 269,321 of SJXQ01002027.1, read as the reverse complement.
TGAGAATTGATCACTCTGTTTAGCAAAATAAAGGTCGCTGGTGACCTTGACCGGAGTGGTTTCAGTGGGATGACTGTGGAGAGAAGTCTCACTAGAGTGGGTTTAGGAGAGAACAAGAAGAGGGAAGTCTGAATGAAGTAAGAAATGGTTGGGTTCTAGATATATTTTGAAAATATCTCCAGGAGGTGCCAGTTGATTGGACATGCAGTGTCAGAGAAAGGAGTAAAGGCTGACACTAAGACTTTTGATTTCAACAAATGGAAGAGTGGATTTAACATCACTTGATGGCAACCCACTCCAGTATTCTTCCTTGGAGAATCTCATGGACTGAGGAGCCTGGGGGCTGCAGTCCATGGGGTCACAAAGAGTCGGACACGACTGAGTGACTTTACTTACTTACTTGAGAAGTAGAATACTGGGTGGAGCAGATGCAGGGGAAGCTAAGGGCAGGGCAATCAGAAGGTCAGTTCTGGAAAGACTGACTTTGAGATACCCATTATGGCGAGTGGGAGATGGATGTAGGAGTCTGAAGTTTAGGGGACAGTTCTGGCTTGGAGATCTAGATTTGGGAGGCATAGATGGTATTTAAAAGCTTGGGACAAGAGAGTAACGCCAAGGAGCGAGTGTGGATAGTGAAGAGAAGAAGCACAAGGATTCAGCTTTAGGATGCTCCAGGGTTGACAAGTCAGGGGAAAGAGGAGGAAGGAGCACCAGAGATGAAGGAGAAAAGCCAAGGGCACAGTGCCCTAGACGCCATGTGAAGAAATGCATTAGCAGGAGGGAGTGATCAGCTTTATCCAAAGCTACTGATCGCTCTGCTAAAATGAGAACTGAGAACTGATCACTCTGTTTAGCAAAACAGAGGTCGCTGGTGACCTTGACTGGAGTGGTTTCAGTGGGGTGTCTGTGGAGAGAAGTCTCACTAGAGTAGGTTTAGGAGAGAAGAAGAAAAGGGAAGTTTGAGACAAAGAATAGAGGAGACTTTTACAGACATTCTCTGCAAAGTAGAGCAGAGAAATGGGGCGGCAGCTGGCAGGGAAATTGAGGTTAAGATTAGGGCTTTGTTTGGTTTGGTTTAAAGATGAGAGTTCGTGCAGTGATGGGAATGAGCCAGTAGAGAGCAAAACATCAGTGAAGGGGAACTTTGGGCCCTCAGCCTTTCTCTTCCTCCCAGGCTGGTTTCATTTCCCTTCTTGGTTCATTTCCCTCATTAGCCAGCTTGGTCACATGACTGGAGATTTCTATTATGCTTTTACTCACCCCTACAAGGCGTCCCTTTTATTACTTCTTCCTTCCCAAGCCCACCATTTTCTTTCTTCTTTACAACTGCTGGGTTGCCAGTTGGCTTCACCATAATAGTTCATGCTAACGAACCTTACTTGAACTTGCAGAGCTGTCCAAGTATTCTTTTCTTCTTTCATGGTTTACTTCCTAGCAAATGACCAAACAGTTTATTCCAAATTTTTAAAAACTCTTATTCAGCATTTATTCAACCCACATTTATTAAGCAAGAACCATGTTCCAGACATTGGAGCCTGACACCCAAACTCCACTGCTCCTCGACCTCTTAGCAGACGACCTTTATCCCACTTTGCTGAATTAATTGACGTGAAATTCTTCAATCTTCCCCCTTACACTCCCAACTTTAAAAGACAGTCTTCCCATCATTATTAATAGAAAATAAAGTTTCCCTGCTTGTTTCAAAGATTCCCTCTTTCAGGACTTCCCTGGTGGTCCAGATATTAAGATTCTGAGTTTTCAGTGCAAGGGAAGCAGGTTCAATTCCTGGTCAGGGAACTAAGATCCCACATGCTGTGCACTTTGGCCAAAAAAAAAAAAAAAAAAAAAAGATTAGCTCTTTCATTTTGGCCTTGATTCTGTTACCTCTTCCATTTAATAACTTGCTCTACAAATTAATCTCTGCATGTTTTATATTATCTCCTCCCATTTTCCCAGAGGGAACAGCTATACTGACCTTTGAACCAATCATTCTTTTAATTTTCTTTGTGATGTTTTTCACATGTATACACACGTATATAAGTAAATACATACATGCACACATACATATGTATGTATGTGTGTGTATCTTAATATGGTGTTCACTTTTGACAAAACTGGAGATTGGTTTTGGACTTAAAGTAAAACGTGAGCCTAGGTGTGTATGGAGAAGACGATTTGCCATTCCTCCTTGGAGAAGGTCAGCTGAACAGATTCTCAGGCCTCAGCTTTCTCTCTGGGGCCATCAGTACAGAAGGTTGTGATGGAGTCCTAGAAGCATGGAGCTGGGGCCCGTGGCAGGAGAATGGGCAGGGTGGGGGCTCTGCATTTCCTTTTCTCAGCTCCTCTATTAGAAGAAAACACAGAAAATTAATGAGTTAAATTTCCATTAGAGAAGTTAGCACCAAAATATACCCTAAGAAAACATGAGGAAAGAACTAACAAAGATATGAACAAAAACTATGAAAACAGAAAACAAAGATACAATAATCAATAAACCTAAAATGTTTCTTAGAAAAGACTAAAATGTAGACAAATCTCTGACAATATTTATTAAGAAAAAAGAAAGCATAGAGTTTGTAATGAAAAGGATATAGCAGATAAAAAGTTGAAAATACAATGAAAACTTAAGTTGAAAATACAATGAAAAATTTAATGCTGAGTATTTAAACTTAGATGGAATAGACAGATTTGAGGTCTATTCATACAAAAGAATACAGAAATTTCAATAAGTAAACTGAAGTTACATGAATCAACAGGCTAAATCTTATGTTAAAAATACAAGTTGTAAGAGGATTTATATAGTATGTTACATTTAGATAGAATTTCAAAGCATGCCAAATAATATTATATGTATTTTTATGGATAAATTAATATATAACATAAATGTAAACCATGCACAGAAATGTTAAATATCAAATTCACTATGGTATTTATTTCTGGGGAGGAAGGGAAAGAAATAAGGGATCTCAACTCCATCTGTAATGTAAAATGCAAAGTGCTCCACAAGTACAAATTATTATAGAAAATAATATGAATATTCTAAGATTTCTCAAATGGCACAAATGCTTTAACATTTCATTACTTTATAAAACACATCAAGTCCTTGGCTTATGCCAATCCTCATACATCAAGGCTTATAGTATTTGAATTGTAAATTTTTGAGACATATAATTAATGAGAAATAGCAGACAGAATAAGTAATCTTAATGTATTGGAGGCTCTCAAGGTAGTTTTTGCTGGTATCAAAATAGTTCAACGAGCCACAAGCATCATTTCAATGCAGGTCCCCATCCTTTGCAAAGTGCACCAGTCCATCCAACTCTGGACTTAATGTTCTCATAAACCTTCATTTCCTAAGACAAGCTGTAAAGCTGTACTATCTTCATCCAATTCTCAGAAAGTCTCTCATTTCAAAATCACAAACCTTTCCCAAGTTCGCATATTAAGACAAACAAGAAGCTAAAATGGGATTCAAGTTCACTGAAAAAGAAAGGAAATGGGAGAAAGCACTGTTTGTACTGGGGAAACAAGATAGTCTTTGTTCTATTAATATATTGAAGGTGAGATAAATATCAGATATAATTAATATTTCACTCTTTCTGGAAGATTTTTCCAAATGCCTTAAAAGTAGTATATCTTGCCTAGATTTCAAAGTGAAAATCTGTAAACCCTTATTAGACTTCTGTGCTAAAAGAATGAGTTTCCCAGGTGATACTAGCGGTAAAGAACCTGCCTGCCGATGCAGCAGACATAAGAGACGAGGGTTCTATCCTTGGATCGGGAAGGTACCCTGGAGGAGGGCATGGCAACCCACTCCAGTATTCTTGCCTGGAGAATCCCATGAACAGAGGAGCCTGGCGGGCTGCAGTCCAAAACACTGCAAAGAGTTGGACAGTACTCAAGTGACTTAGCTTGCACATGTGCACACTAAAAGAATTATGTAGAAATGAGTTGATGCCAGAAAGGGACAAAGAAATTCCAAAGTCCCATGTGAGGTAAGCAAGAAGGAACCAAGGGGTTTTGGATAAATGAGAACTGGCCAATCTGTGAATGCTCCGACCGTGATTTGAAGATGTAGAAGATCGAAGAAATAAAGTGCTCATAGCAATCTAGTGGTCAGGGACTACTGAGCAAGTGACCTTGACCAAACCATCCCCAGAGGTCCCAGGACCGAGAGGCTCTGCTCTGCCTCCTTAGGGTGAGTGACTACAAGCTCTAGTGATTTCCTTGGCAGATAGAATCCCTTAAGAGAAGTGATGACTCCAATATAGTGACTGTATTCTGAATTAAAAGGACCATGAGCCTCCAGGAAAAAACCATGCCTTGAATCAAAAGGGTTGGGGGAGAGTGGTACCATATTTCAGTCTGACTGTGACACCCCTGTTAGAAGCTTCTGCTATGAGAGCTGACTGTCCAGGGCGGAGCTCAGAAGTGACAGCGGAATATCCATCCATGAGCATGGTCTGGGAGGCTGTGCAAGCCAGAGAACTGGAATGCAGGCACCAAACAGGGCTGGACATAACGTGTGCAGAGGCCCCAGAACACAGCAAATAAGGAAGGCAGGGATGCTGAAGGGAGAGAGGATCTGCAAAGAAAAGCAAAAGATGAAGTTAGGATAAAGACAGATGATGAAGATAAGGAGGACCGAAGGTCAAAGGGTTAGGCTGACACAATAATGAATAAGGCACAGAATCTAAAAGGTAAGTTCTGGTGGGCAGGATTAGACATCAAAACTAAAGCCCTGTATTTAGCTTAGCAGGACTTCCATCACTCTAAGAACCATAGTGATGGACCCAGAGCCTTAGCCTCTAGCTCCAAAGCCCTTCGGCCTACAAGCTAGATTTACCAGCCTTTTCTTTGGGGTCTGGCTTATAGCTCCACTCTGCATGACAGCTGGCACAAGAATCCTTTTTGTTCCCAGTTACTCCACTTTGGGAGCTATCTTATTCCAGTGCATCTGTGTCTCCAGTGAGTCTGAGCTCCTACTATTTCCAACTTTCCATTCGTCCTCTCCACTTTATTCCAACAATCTGACTTCCTGGCCCTGCTCTTGACCACTGACCTCTGGTATTTTCTTTAAAGGTCATCCTTTGGGATGGAGCTTCCTGACAGATACTTTGGGGATCTATCAATACCTGCATTGTAGAATGAAACAGTGAGCAGCACAGTCAAATAGAGCCAAATGTCAAAGACAAAGAATGAATGGAGACACCATGGGTGGTGTCTGAGTGAGCAGTTTCAAGAACACACACATAGATGGACCTGGAGGGTATTATGCTTGTGAAATAAGCCAGAGAAAGATAAACACTGTGCATTATCAGTTATGTGTGGAATCTAAAAAAGAAAACGAATGCATATAGCACAACAGAAGCAGATATAGAGAACAAACCAGTGGTTACCACTGGGAAGAAGGAAGTGGGAGGGGCAAGATAGAGATAGGGGTTAAGAAGACAGACAACCACATATGAAATAAATAAACTACAAAAATGTAATGCACAGCAAAGGGATTGTAGCCAATATTTTATAATAAGTTTAAATGAAGTGTAATCAATGAAAATATTGAATCACTATGTTGTACACCTGAAACTAATATTGCAAATCAACTATAGTTCAATAAAAATAAATAACTCAATGGTTCTCAAAAACAAAACACAAGCTTGAGAGTCTAAAAGAGAGGGAGTGTCAGGAAAAGATGAAGATAAGCCAGAAAACAAAAGGATGGACAGCCACTATGGAGAACAGTGTGGAGATTCCTTAAAAAACGGAAAATAGATTTGCCATATGACCCAGCAATCCCACTGCTGGGCATACACACTGAGGAAACCAGAAATGAAAGAGACACGTATTCCCCAATGTTCATTGCAGCACTGTTTACAATAGCCAGGACATGGAAGCAACCTAGATGTCCATTGGCAGATGAATGGATAAGAAAGCTGGGGTACATATACACAATGGAGTATTACTCAGCTATTAAAAGGAATGCATTTGAATCAGTTCTAATAAGATGAATGAAACTGGAGTCTATCATATAGAGTGAAGTAAGCCAGAAAGAAAAACACAAATACAGTATATTAATGCACATATATGGAATTTAGAGAGATGGTAATGACAACCCTATATGTGAGACAGCAAAAGAGACACAGATATAAATAACAGACTTTTGAACTCTGTGGGAGAAGGTGAGGGTGGGATGATTTGAGAGAACAGCATTGAAACATGTATATTATCATTTGTGAAATAGATCGCCAGGCCAGGTTTGATGCATGAAACAGGGCACTCAAAGTTGGTGCACTGGCATGACCCTGAGGGATGGGATGGGGAGGGAGGTGAGAGGGGGATTCCGGATGCAGGACACGTGTATACCCGTGGCTGATTCATGTCAATGTACGGCAAAGTTCAGTTCAGTTCAGTCGCTCAGTCGTGTCCGACTCTTTGCGACCCCATGAATCGCAGCACACCAGGCTTCCCTGTCNCCACTGCTCCTTACCTTGGATGAGGGGTATCTCCTTACTGCCACCGTTCCTGATCTTCAACGTGGGATAGTTCCTCTAGGCCCTCCTGTGCCTGCCCAGCCACCACTCCTCGGGTTGCTCCTCCTGGCCGCCGGCCCTGGCTTCAGGCATGGGTGGCTCCTCCCGGCCGCCGCAGAGCTCAGACGAAGGATGTCTCCTCCCGGCCGCCACTGGCCTCGGACGCAGGGTAGCTCTTCCTGGCCGCCGCCCCGACCTCGGAAGCGGGGTGTCTCCTCCCAGCTGCCACTGACCCCGGACACGAGGTAGCTCCTCTCGGCCGTTCCTGCGCCGTCGCAGCCTGGCACTCTAGGCCGCTGCCCCTGACCTCAGACGTGGGGTAGCTCTCGGCCACGCTGCGCTTAAGTGCGCTGGGCACCTCCGCCACCTGCGTGACAAGTGACACTAGTGGCAAAGAACCTGCCTGCCAATGCTGAAGACGTACGACATGTGGGTTTGATCCCTGGGTCGGGAAGGTCCTCTAGAGGAGGGCTCGGCAACCCACTCCAGTATCCTTGCCTGGAGAATCCCATGGACAGAGGAGCCTGGCGGGCTACAGTCCATAGGGTCGCAACAGTCAGGCATGCCTGAAGCAACTTAGCACACACGTGGGGGAACAGAACTCATGTGTTTAATGGAAAGAACGAGGGCTTGAGAGCCCAAAATACCAGGTCTGATTCTCTATTCAATCACATAAATGCAACCTTGGGCTGATCAATAACTCTAATCTCCAATTTTCTCATCTGTAAAATATAAGTTAACATCTCACAGAGATTTTGCATGAATTTAATCAGTGTAATTTAATTCATGGAGGCTCCTGGAGTCAGATTCGTTAGATTCAAAGTCTGGCTCAACTATTTATTTGCTGTGTGAATCTGGTCAAGTTGCTTAAAGTCTTTAAAGCCTCAGGTTCCTCTGGATAGGGGTGTGTGTGTGGGGGGGGGGGGTGCGTGCAGCACACACGTGGGGGAACAGAACTCATGTGTTTAATGGAAAGAACGAGGGCTTGAGAGCCCAAAATACCAGGTCTGATTCTCTATTCAATCACATAAATGCAACCTTGGGCTGATCAATAACTCTAATCTCCAATTTTCTCATCTGTAAAATATAAGTTAACATCTCACAGAGATTTTGCATGAATTTAATCAGTGTAATTTAATTCATGGAGGCTCCTGGAGTCAGATTCGTTAGATTCAAAGTCTGGCTCAACTATTTATTTGCTGTGTGAATCTGGTCAAGTTGCTTAAAGTCTTTAAAGCCTCAGGTTCCTCTGGATAGGGGTGTGTGGGGGGGGGGGGGGGGTGCGTGCGCACGTGCGCACACGCTTCGTCACTCAGTCGTGTCTGACTCTTTGCGACCCCATGAACTGTAGCCTGGGTTTCTTTGTCCTTGGTGATTCTACAGGCATGAACACTGGAGTGGGTTGTCATGCCCTCCTCCATGGAATCTTTCCAACCCAGGGATCAAACCCAGGTATCCCTCATTGCGGGTAGATTCTTTACCGTCTGAGCCACTGGGGAAGCCCAAGAATACTGAAGTGGGTAGCCTATCCCTTTTCCAGGGAATCTTTCCAGCCCAGGAATTGAACCAGGGTCTCCTGCATTGCAGGTGGATTCTTTACCAGCTGAGCTACCAGGGAAGCACTCAGTATAGGTAATATCCATACAGATAATTTCTATCTTATTGGGTAGTTGCGCCAAGCAAATAAGATTATCCGTAGAAAAAATGTAGCTTGATACCTGGCACATAGCAAGTGCTCAAATGCATCTTAGCTGTTATTGTAGGAAGCACCACACACAATAAATTACTTCTGATTCTTTAACTAGGTTGCAGATTAATAGGAGGCAGTTGTGCTAGCAATGCCCAAAGGCAGACTCTTTTCTGACAAAGCATTTCTTTCTCTTTTCCTTCTTTTCTCCTTTCAAGAATGTTCTGGTACACATTAGCAAAACACCTTAGGGGAAGGGAACCAGAAAGGCTTTAAGTGTATTTCCCTCACAAGGAAATCCATGTGCTTTCAGAAGCAGCTAGGTCTCAGAAAGGGGTCAGTTGGAGTAAGTGCCCAAGACTATAAATAAGGCATCAAAGAAGAGACACTGTGAGTCTGAATTTAAGAGGGTTCATTAACACTGTTTTTCTTTACGTGCTTTTTTAAAAAGTATGAATTGTGGCTGGTTGAGAGATTGAATTTTAAGAGGGAATTGTTGTAGGTGTTTCAAACACTAGAACTACCTTCCTTTGGGTACTAACTAAATTTTTAGCTTTGGAAAAAAGTTCAGAGTTCAGATGATTAGCATGAAATTTTAGATTGAGACTAACCTGGCCACATCACTGACCCCAGGCAGACGCCCACACCTCCTAGCCTTGCCTGGGCCTCTCTGGGGTCTCAGGAGATTCAGCGACTTCCTTGCTTTGTGGGAGTGTCCCCCTCACTCAGCAAACATATCTAGGACCGAGCATCATCTTTCCTGACTGTGTGCAGCTGCGATTCACATCACAGGCTGATCCTGACGTTCATTCTGTGTTAGGAAAAGATGGACAGAGTTATGATTTTCACTATAATGGCTTCTGCAGAGTTTTACCATTTTGTAACTCCTCCTCTTTTCCTTTTTGTAAAATGGCTTTCTCATCCCCAGACCTACTAAATGAATATGCTTATAATAGTGATATTTCATGGTTACCAGGGACTGTTGGGGAGATGAAAAAGTTCTGGAGATGGGTAGTAATGATGTTTACACAACACTGTGTATATACTTATTGCCAGTGAATCCTGCACTTAAAAATGGTTAAAGCAGTAAATTTTCTGTAATGTATGTTGTTTTTTCCACAATAAAGTGCTATTCAGCATCCCGGTTTCATCAATTTATATAGACACAAGATTTTCTAGGCAGAGAGTAGCAGGTGGCTCAGGTTTTAATGGCCTCCCATTTGGGGATGGAAACTCATGATAAAAATGTTGCCTTATTCAGGTGGGTGGCGACCCTACTGAGGTGACCAGAATACTGTGCCCCCTCATTAGCATGTGAATTCATTGCACAGATTTAGATGCTTCGAAAGTACTTGAAGATTTGCCATTTTTTGAAATTCTAAGCATCCTCCTTTCAATGTCATCACTTAAAGGCAGGGTTTTCAGGACTGGTTTAGCTGTCAAGAGAAGGATAAGCATAAAAGACACAACTTCCCGTTTGTGGTGAGTCAGTTCTCAGCCTCTGGTTCCAGTTAATGAAAGGTTTTGACTGGCTCTGGTCTGATCCTGGTTCCATAACTGCAGTCCAGGTTCTGGGGAGCACGCGGTTCGTGGTGGGCACAGGGCACAGCACCACCAGACATATGGCTCCAATGACTTTGACACCTGCCAGGGGTGGTGCTCAGGACAAGCATCATGTCCCCTGAAGATCCTCCCAGGAGCTCCCATCCTGGCTGTTGATCAGCCCCTGTCCATTCATCCATCCCTCCCGATAGCTGGAGATATGTCACGAAAAAGTTACTTCTCAAAGATAAACTCAGTTTTCATATTGAATTATTATCCAGTTAATTCTAGCTACATAGATAATCTACTTGGGTAACAATCTGAAAATATGTTTCCAGTTCCCTTCCCTCAATCAATTTAGTTCTCTAAAAATGCAAAAGATTAACACAATCACCTTAATGTTATGATTAATTGGATATCTGTCATGCTAGATTGTCATAACTTAATGTTTCACCAGCTTCCCAAACCAAGTCTCTTTAGTAGTTTCTCTTTTTATTCTATTAAAGAAAAAAATCTTGGTCTGAGAAGCCTGAGGGGGAAAAAAAAAAAACACCTTAAACGTGCACCAAAAACATTTTCTAGCTTTTATTCTCCACTGCTATTTGCAATTTCCAGAGAGGGAAAATATTGAAAGAAAAATTTTATGCGGAGAGATTGCACTCAGGTCACAATTCACACTCTCTTTCCTAAGATGCCCAACTGTGACAAGCAAAAGCCAATTTAAAGATCTTTGGGGCACCCTCTGGTGGCTGAGCTGGAAAAGGAAATAGCAACCCACTCCAGTATTCTTGCCTGGAGAATTCTATGGACAGAGGAGCCTGGGGCAGGCGTCAGTTGATGGGGTCGCAAAAGCGGACACGACTGAGCAACTAACACCCTGGTGGCTGAGCAGAATCACGAGCTCGGTGTCCAGGCCCAGAAGGCCAGTGACCTCTGAGGCTTTTTTAAATGGCCACTGCTAAATTTTCCATTCATCGTTGCAACTGTATCCAGATCAGGAGAGCAGGAGGGAGTGGAAAGAATTTGGAATCACGAGACTTGGCCCTGAATCAGAGCTCTGTCATTTACCAGTTATGTGAACCCATGTCTGGCCAGCAAATTTCCATAGAGCTGAGGTTGAATCTGGAATTTCTCATCGGAGATAAGAGGCGATGTCAAAACTAAAGGCATATATGATTTAGTTTCTGTCCAGAAAAGGCAATTGCATAGAGACAAAATGTAGGTTAGTGGTTGCCTGGAGTTGAGATGGGAAAGGGGATTAATTGTAAACAGGCACGAAAGATCTCAGTGAGGTCAGAAAAATGTCCTAAAACTGTATTGTGGTGATGGTAGCCCAAGACAGTAAGCTTACTAAAAATCATTGTAATGTACATTGAAAATGAGTGAACTTCGTGATCTGTAGATTATACCTCAATAAAGGTGTTTTTAAAAACAACAGGAAGGGGCTTCCCTGGTGGTTCAGTGGTAAAGAATCCACCTGGCAATGCGGGAGAAACGGATTTGATCCCTGAAGCGGGAACTTATGACATGCCGAAGGGCAGTTAAGCCCGTGTGCCACAACTATCGAGCCATGCTCTAGAGCCAGGGAGCTGCAACTACTGAAGCTCACTGCCCTTGAGCCTGTGTTCTGCAAGAGAGAAGCCGCCATATTGAAAAGCCCACGCATCGCAATGAGAGAAAAGCCCTGGTTTGCTGCAACTAGAGAAAAGCCTGTGCAGCAAGACCAAGCACAGTCAAAAATTAATTAATTCATTTAACTAAAAAAAGTGGGGAGGGTGGGGAAATAGAGTGGATAACTTGGAAATCCAAGTAGAGCTAGGAAGCTTGTACCTTGTACCTGGGTAGAAGGAAAGAGGAATGTGGAGTGAGGACGTGGGTCAGCAGGAAAAATGCCTAGGTTTGGAACATGATTGTGTCCATTTTCCATTGTCCATAGCTCTGTCCAGTTGCATTGCCTGAGTTTCGCAGGCTGGAGGAGGAAATGTCACTGCTTCCCAGCTCAGCCTCCTATTGTAGGTAGAGGCAGGGCTTCTAAGGACATCACACAGAAAGTCTAGCCATTCAGGGACACTTCTGATGGAGGGAAGACCATTAAAGCAGATATCTTGATGCAGTTGCATCAAAGTGACCATTATGAAATGTAAAATCTGTGTTTCTTTCATAACTTTTCTCCATAAAAGGTAATCTGGTGTGGTTGGGGAATAAGATAAGACTAAGGAGTAGGCATCCGGTCCCATTATTTCATGGGAAATAGATGGGGAAACAGTGGAAATAGTGTCAGACTTTATTTTGGGGGGGCTCCAAAATCACTGCAGATGGTGACTGCAGCCATGAAATTAAAAGATGCTTACTCCTTGGAAGAAAAGTTATGACCAACCTAGATAGCATATTCAAAAACAGAGACATTACTTTGCCAACAAAGGTCCGTCTAGTCAAGGCTATGGTTTTTACTGTGGTCATGTATGGATGTGAGAGTTGGACTGTGAAGAAGGCTGAGCGCAGAAGAATTGATGCTTTTGAACTGTGGTGTTGGAGAAGACTCTTAAGAGTCCCTTGGACCGCAAGGAGATCCAACCAGTCCATTCTGAAGGAGATCAGCCCTGGGATTTCTTTGGAAGGAATGATGCTAAAGCTGAAACTCCAGTACTTTGGCCACCTCATGGGAAGAGTTGACTCATTGGAAAAGACCCTGATGCTGGGAGGGATTGGGGGCAGGAGGAGAAGGGGACGACCGAGGATGAGATGGCTGGATGGCATCACGGACTCAGTGGACGTGAGTCTGAGTGAACTCTGGAAGTTGGTGATGGACAGGGAGGCCTGGCGTGCTGCGATTCATGGAGTCGCAAAGAGTCAGACATGACTGAGCGACTGAACTGAACTGAACTGAACTGATGTCAACATAAGAAACATCATTTAACCTGGCTACTAATTGATAAATGTTACTAAGAAAACAAGGTTTTTTTTCACCTACGAAATTAGCAAAGATTACAAAGATTGATGCCGATTATCCTTACTGCTCAGGTAAATTGTTACAACTTTCTGGGGAGTAATTTGGCACTACACTCAAAATGTAAATATAGATACCTTCTGGCCCAGCAATTTCATTTTTGAGATTACTTTGTGCTAATAATTATGCTAATAATTAAGCTAATAATTAATTTTACATGTGTGAAAAGATATATATACATTAGGACATTCATAACTGAGTTTATTATAAAGGCAAAAAATATAGAAAAGATGTTCTCAAACATCCTTCAACAGGAATTTGATTAGTATTGTACACTTGTTTGATGCAATATCTGCAGTAATTAAAAATGGATGTGATCTATTACATATTTGGGTCACAGGGAAATGTTTACAATATGTTGCTAAGTAAAAAATATTAGCATCATAATAGTGTAGAAAATATGACTCCATTTTTGTTTACAATAATAGTGTGACTCCCTGTGTGGTGGACTGAAGGTGCACTGCCCAGATGCCTCTTCTAAAAAGGACATGTTGCTGTCAGCCTGTTCAGGAAGTGCCCAGCTGCAGGGCTACTTCACCCCATGTCCCACCCTCCTGAGCAGAGAGGAAGGGCATAAGGTTGGCCATTTCAACTCAATAGTGAGCATCGTTGATGGGTTATTTTTCATCTCAGAGCTCCCAGTCACATCTGCCAAGGTTGCAACATAGCTCGAGTTCTCTCTCTACCTGATTCTGCTTTCATCCCTTTCTTCCCATGGGTGTTGACCCCAAGACAGTTCTTGAGAAATATCCTGCACAATAAACTCCATCTCAGCATCTGCTTCCCAGAAAACCCAAACCAGTGATTTTCATACTGTCCAGGGAACAAATTCTGGAAAAGATTTTCATCAAGTATTTTGTTTCGGATGGGTTGTATGCCATAATTTTTGGCACTGATTCTTTTAAAATGAATATTTGTGTTTTCTTTTCATCAGATGAAGATAATATAGCAGTTTTTCATTTGGGAAAATAAAGAGAAAAATTAACAGCTTGATTCTATTCTGGTCAAGATGACCACATCTAAATATCCATATTGAAATGGCAGCATTCAAGCCACTTGGTGCTCGGCCTTCTGCATGGAGAAGATGAGCTGTTCTGAACACCCTCCTGGCCTACACCCTTCCCACAGCTCTAGCTCTTGGTTCTGGTAGGCCCGACTCTCTGCAGGTTATCAGATATTGTTGAGGCTGCCTGTGTTGTGCGGTGTGAGATGCAACTGGAGGGGGCGGGGACCGTGAGGATCCCCTGAAGGTGATGTACGCCCACGTGGGTGGGAATAGATGCACACAGAATGCTACATGTTGACAACTTCTCAAGCCTCCAGGGAGTCTCTCCTTTTTCATCATGAGCGGGTGAAACGTGTGCTGGGAGGGGAGCCAGGTGATATCTGCCACCCAGATTCCTTAGCTCAGAGCCTTGAGCTGTTTGGCAAATTATCTTATACCACCTATACCAGAAGAATCTGTCTACTAGCTTTCTTCTGAGTATCTTGTGGCCTTTCCAGAGTTTGGTCACATTCTTGGGGGCACATTGAGGGGTGTATGGAGACTACGGGCTTAGATGCCATTGCTACTGAGAACAAAGTATACTGCATGGCTCACACAGTCTTAGGAAGTAGTGAATTAGTTATCATTGCAGCAGAGACCACGAGTCTTCACATGCTCCGAACATCTATTCTGGTCCCCTGGTCTCTGAGATTACCCAAGGAACTGGTGTCTGAGATACAAGTCCTGTCTTAATTTTTATCCCAGATGCATATGAAAAAAATACTGATAAAAGTTCTTCCTTTCTTCTTCAGCCAAAAAAACCCACCATGCAGTTTAAACTCTTATGGTCTTAGGCCCCAGTGGAAAACACATGTCAGAATCAAGCTGCCTCCTACAAAACAGAAACAGAGTCACAGATGTAGAAAACAAGTTTATGGTTACTAGGGGGAGACAGAGGAGTGAGGGATAGACTGGGAGACTGGGACTGATATACACACTACTATATTGTGTCTGCCTCTTTGTGACCCCATGGAGTATAGCCACCAGGCTCCTCTGTCCATGGAATTCTCCAGGCAAGAATACTAGAGTGGGTTGCCATGCCCTCCTCCAGGGGATCTTCCCAATCCAGGGATCAAACCCAGGTCTCCTGCATTGCAAGCAGATTCTTTACAGTCCGAGTTTCCAGAGAAGTCCTTTCTATGTAAACAGACAATTAATAGGACCTACTGTATAGTACAGGGAACTGTACTCAATACTCTGTAATGACCTGTATGGGTAAAGAATCTGAAAGAGTGGATGTGCGTATATGTATAACTGACTGACTTTGCTGTACAGCTGAAACCAGTGCCACACTGTGAATCAACTATATTCCAATAAAAATGAAAAAACAAAAAAACAAGCAAGGGGCTTTAAGCCAAAACATGGTATCAGTCAAACCAATCTGCAGCACAACAAACTGAGCTCGAGATCCTCGCCAGCTCTGTAGTCGTGAACTAAGCACCTGGAAAGTAACACATCTGAGCCGTGGCGTGGAGCTGGCGTGCAAACCACAGCTGGCGGTGGTTGGTCTACTGGGACTCCTGGGATCCACGCGCATCTGTAGGAGGGTTGGCAAAACCCGTTGTGTGCCTTCTTAGTCTGGTAGACTCACAGTACAAAGATGTAGCTGAAAGCGGTTTCGGAGCTTTATTAAGCATTATTAGTTTCTGTAAACAAGCCAGAAATCAAAGCCAGATGACTGAACTTTGAATAGTCAGAAAACTGAATTGATTAGAAACAAGACTACTGATGTGCAAAATACACTTTGTTTCTGATGCTTGACAAATATAGTTTTGCTGCAGTTGTTTAAGATACAGCCTCTCACGGTTGGTGAGGAAACAATCTGCTGTNTAGAAATGTTTGAGGAAATATAAAGTTAGAAATAAAATAGCAAAAATGAATTACTATTCAGAATTAAGCATTATTACGATTTGTTCTATTTCTGGTCTCCAGAATTTAAAAATATATTTTGAGAAGCACGTTTGACCCTCTGTAATCAGACATTAGATTCTTAAACAAGAATGTTGATATATTGATATATTTGTCCTTTCTAAACATACAAGTTAGGTGTGCAAATAATAATAAGCTGTATTTTGTACCAGTTTATGTGTATCTGTTTGGTTTTGCAAGTGACCTCTCTATTGTACCCTTCCCTGTTGGCTCAGAGAGTAAAGAATCTGCCTTTAATGTGGGAGACTTGGGTTCAATCCCTGGGTCAGGAAGATCCTCTGGAGAAGCAAATGGCAACCCACTCCAGTATTCTTGCCTGGAGAATCACATGGACAGAGGAGCTTGGTGGGCTACAGTCCATGGGGTCACAAAGAGTCTGGACATGACTGAGCAACTAACATTTTTACTCTCTCTGTTGTTACAATTGGTGAGGTAGGTCAGATAGCTGCCTGGACTAGCTCCCCAGCAGTCTTGCAATTGTTCTTCATATTGACAAAATGTGGAAAACAGTGATCTAAGGAACAAATAAGCTTGTGATGTCTGCTTGGCTAATCTAGTCGTTGTATTTGTAACTATTACATGACATGTACATTGTTTTATTAAGGTATTCTCTCTTTAGAGAGAATGTGTGTATGTTATATCTAAATGCTACACCGTTTTATATAAGAGACTTGAATGTCCTAGGATTTTGGTATCCACAGTGGGGCCTGGAATCAGTCCTCCTCACATACCAAGGAACAGCTGTACTCTGGTACTCCAGAGAGTTTAAAGAAAGATGGAGGTGCTATCAACATGTAGGAGAACTTGAGGCCACAGAAACAAACAAGAACCTCAAGAAGCAGAGCACAGGGTGAGAAGAGGACTCAGTATACGACCCTGAGGGTGCAATGACTTGTAGGAAGAACACACACATTGTTACTTTACCAACTTTTCCCCCAAATGATATGAGTCACAGATTAGGACCTGAGCTTAGCTCTATATTTTCTACAGAGTAGATTGACTATCTGCTAGTTTTTTAGCTTTTAAAGATCTGTTTTGCCTTTCTTCAAAATTAGTATTATGTTCTGAATGATAAGGATTCAACAAAAGTCTTACTTAATCTCTGGATTATTCAAGGCTCACTAGGTTTGAAAAGTTTGTAACTGGACTGTAGAGTTGGTTGTCAAGGGCTGTGTATTAATCAGGATTCTCCAGAGAAACAGGACCAATAGAATATATAAAGATATATGGAAAGAGATTTGTTTTGAAGGATTAGTTCATCTGATTATGGAAGCTGAGAAGTCCCATGCTGTGCCACTGGCAGGCTGGGAGCCTAAAAATCTAGTGATATAGTTCCAATCCAAACCCAAAAGCCTGAGAACAAGGGGACCAGTGTTGGAAATCTCAGTCTGAGTCCAAAAGCCCTAGAACCAGGAACACTGATGTCTGAGGACAGGTGGATGTCCCTCCCAGCTCAAGCAAATAAATATGCCCTTTCTCTACTCTTTTGTTCTATTCAGGCCCTCAAGAGATTGGACGATGTCACCTGCATTGGTTAGGGCTATCTTCCTTACCCAGTCTAACATTTCAAAATCTCTTCCAGAAACATCCTCACAGAAATGATGTTTTATCAGCAATCTAGGTACTCCTTAGCCTAGTCATACTGACACATATAACTATTACAAGTTGGGGAACCTTTGTTAAACAAAGTAATAATAAGCAAGAGATTAAAGCCCAGGAATGAAGGGCTTTGTTTGTCAAGTTAGGCCTTTATCTAGTTGTAATACTAAACAGTAGTGGTGGTAGTTAGTAGTAGTAATAGTAGACATAGTAACTGAAATAGTTATAGAATAATATTCGTAATAATAAAGAAGATTTATAGTAACAGAAGAAATTATTTACTAAGCGCTTACTAGATGCTTGTCACTGTTATTTTTCTGTATTATTTTACTCAGTGTTGATAATAACCCTAGAAAACAGAGCTATAATTATCTTCACTATATAGATAAGGAAACTGAGACACAGAGAAATTATATAGCTTGTTCAAAATCACAGAGCTAAATAGGTAATAGGACTGAATTTCTAATGGGTAGTAGTAATGATGATTGTTGAAAAAAAAATGTAACTAATAATCTCTATCTAGGTAGGCTTAGTATTGAAGAATAGCCAAATTTAGCTGAGTATGTAATTCTAGAACTGATTAGTTCAATATTATGAAACAGAAAATGAGAGATAGAAATAGAAGAAAATTCCAGAGACTTCATGTAGACTAAAAGGAATTAAATAATAATTATTTGGGGGTTATGATGAATAATAAATGAGAATTATAGAACATTAACCCATTTTAAATAGATAACAAATGTCAATTATTAGTTTAAAGTGGCTTGACTTAGTGTGCAAAGAAAAACTTCAATGACTGGTATTTGTTTTCATGATCTGTTGAGAAATACACACAGACACACACATATATATAATATTCAAGACCTTATACTTTCTTTTGACAGAACTTCAGATAAACAATATAGGGTATAAAAATATAACTGAAATTTTGATCTCGTTGATAAATCACTTACTACTCTGTGATCTATTCCATATTTGCATGTAACGAGAAACACTACATTTTGCCTTTTTCTACCAATACAATGACTTTTATAAAAATAAAGTGGCTAGGAAGGTTAGAGAAAGGTTATAAGCAAATGTTCTCATAAAGTTGCTGACATAAGAAAACAAAGGAAATAGCTCTTTTCCTGGAGAATCTATTTATTTTGAAGAAATTTGGGAAGATATTTCTGTATCATTTTAGAGTAGAAATTTCAAATTTGCTTTAATCTTCAAAGACATGAGAGGTTCCTGTTGCTCATCTTTGTTTTTTATTATGGCATCGTTTTAGGACTTTCAAGGTTATTTTAGAATATCTCAAAGTATTACATTTATTTTTATGTGAAACACCGTTGTTGTACTTTGTAGGTTTACAAGTTTGGAAAGACCAGAGTGTTAATAAAGAAGTCATCTCTCTGAAGTAGTTTCTTCTGTACTCCGTATGTCTAGGATGACTTTTCTTTTATGCCTGTTGAGAGAATTTCTATTCAGTTTGTTATTAGGAATCACCCCTAGTCACTTTCTTCATATCTGTTTTCTAGATAACTGTTCCCTAATGTATACCTGTGTTGTGTATAATTCTTCCCTTAGTGTATTATTTTATACTTCTTTTCATTAAATCACATCCTGGGCCTGTCCTTCCAAATCTCTGTTTTCCTCCATATCCATCTAGGTACTTGATTGATTTTCTTTTCTTTTTAATCCATTCTAGCTTTCATCTGCGGGAGAAGGCAATGGCACCCCACTCCAGTACTCTTGCCTGGAAAATCCCATGGACGGAGGAGTCTGGTGGGCTGCAGTCCATGGGGTCACACAGAGTCGGACACGACTGAGCGACTTCACTTTCACTTTTCACTTTCATGCTTTGGAGAAGGAAATGGCAACCCACTCCAGTGTTCTTGCCTGGAGAATCCCAGGGACGAGGGAGCCTGGTGGGCTGCCGTCTATGGGTCGCACAGAGTCGGACACGACTGAAGCGACTTAGCAGAGCAGCAGCAGCTTTCATCTGCAAACTTGATCATATTTGAAATTACATATTTAATGGGTATGCTAGATAGATAGGTTAGCGCTCATCCCTGGGGGATACTGCCAAATATAGTCTGACGTGTAACTCTGTTGACAAGAATTCATTGTGTCCTTCCCATCTGAGATGTCTTTATCCTCTATCATCAATACTTCCTGGATGTTCCTCTGCCAGTCTTTTTTTTTTTTTTTAAGATACAGATTAAAATCATTGTATTCCTTCATCTACTTATACCATTGCTTATGATTATACAGTGGAATCCCTTACAATTATACAGTGGAAGTGATATACAGATTCAAGGGATTAAATCTGATAGACAGAGTGCCTGATGAACTATGGACAGAGGTTCATGACATTGTACAGGAGGCATTGATAAAGACCATCCTTGAGAAAAAGAAATGCAAAAAGGCAAACTGTTTGCTGAGGAGGTCTTACAAATAGCTGTAAAAAGATGAGAAGTGAAACGCAAAGGAGAAAAGGAAAGATATACCCATTTGAATGCAGATTTCCAAATAATAACAAGGAGAGATAAGAAAGCCTTCCTCAGTGATCAGTGCAAAGAAATACAGAAAAACAATAGAAAGGGAAAGACTAGAGTTCTCTTGAAGAAAACTGAAGATACCAAGGGAACATTTCATGTAAAGATGGGTACAATAAAGGACAGAAATAGCATGGAACTAACAGAAGCAGAAGATATTAAGAAGAGGTGGCAAGAATGGACAGAAGAGCTATACAAAAAAGATCTTCATGACCCAGATAATCACAATGGTGTGATCACTCACCTAGAATGAGACATCCTGGAATGTGAAGTCAAGTGAGTCTTAGAAGCATCACTATGAACAAAGCTAGTGGAGATGATGGAATACCAGCTGAGCTATTTCAACCCTAAGAGATGATGCTGTGAAAGCACTGCATTCAATATGCCAGCAGATTGGGAAAACTCAGCAGTGGCCACAGGACTGGAAAAGGTCAGTTTTCATTCCAATCCAAAGAAAGGCAATGCCAAAGAATGCTCAGACTACCTCACAGTTGCACTCTTCTAATATCCTAGCAAAGTATTGCTCAAAATTCTCCAAGGCAGACTTCAACAGTATGTGAACTGTGAACTTCCAGATGTTGAAGCTGGATTTAGAAAAGGCAGAGGAACCAGAGGTCAAATTGCCAACATGCATTGGATCATCAAAAATGCAAGAGAGTTCTAGAAAAACATCTACTTCTGCTTTATTTACTATGCCAAAGCCTTTGATTGTGTGGATGACAACAAACTGTGGAAAGTTCTTCAAGAGACAGGAATACCAGACCACCTGACCTGCCTCCTGAGAAACTTGTATGTAGGTCAAGAAGCAACAGTTAGAACTGGACATGGAACAATGGATTGGTTCCAAATCAGGAAAGGAGTATGTCAAGGCTGTTTATTGTCACCATGCTTATTTAACTTATATGCAGAGTATGTCATGAGAAGTGCTGGGCTGGATGAAACATAAGCTGGAAACCAGATTTGGGGAGAAATATCAATAACCTCAGATATGCAGATGACAGCACCCTTATGGCAGAAAGCAAAGAAGAACTAAAGAGCCTCTTGATGAAAGAAGAGAGTGAAAAAGCTGGCTTAAAACTCAACTTTCAGAAAACTAAGATCAAGATATTCGGTCCCATCACTTCATGGCAAATAGATGGGGAAACAATGGTAATAGTGAGAGACTTTATTTTGGGGATTCGAAAATCACTGCAGATGGTGACTGCAGCCATGAAATTAAAAGAAACTTGCTCAATGGAAGGAAAGTTATGACCAACCTAGACAGCATATTAAAAGCAGGGACATTACTTTGCCAACAAAGATCTGTCTAGTCAAAGCTATGGTTTTTCCAGTAGTTATGTATGGATGTGAGAGTTGGACTATAAAGAAAGCTGAACACCAAAGAATTGATGCTTTTGAACACTGTGTTGGAGAAGACTCTTGAGAGTCGCATGGACAACAAGGAGATCCAACCAGTCCATCCTAAAGGAATCAGTCCTGGTTGTTCATTGGAAGGACTGATGCTGAAGCTGAAACTCCAATAGTTTGCCTACCTACTGCAAAGAACTGACTCATGTAAAAAGACCCTGATGCTGGAAAAGATTGAAGGCAGGAGGAGAGGGGATGACAGAGGATGAGATGGTTGGATGGTATCACTGACTCGATGCACATGAGTTTGAGTAAACTCTGGAAGTTGGTGATAGACAGGGAGCCCTGCATGCTGCCGTCCATGGGGTTGCAAAGAGTCAGACATGACTGAGCAACTGAACTGAACCATTGGTTCAATTTTTTAAAACTTAGTCTATCTGGGAAAACTTCCTTAAATAGAAAAAATTTCCTTAGAAAGAAATTTCCTAGAAATTTCTGTCAAACATCAGCGAATCTTTAAAGGGATATCAAGTCAGAAAACATTTTGGAAATGCTGCCTTTATCTTCTCCTTGGAAAATGGTCTCTAGTAATTGGGGTTTTTGGTAAAAAGAATAATTATTTCTCCCCAGAACTGAGAGGGTGAGTTAAACATATATTTTTTAATATACTTTTTTCCCCTGAATGTGGATTGTATTTTCAGTAAATTATTCTATGTCAAGGTGGTTTTCTAAATGAAACAATTCATTTATAATTTTCAGAACATGATACAGAGCCACATGTTTATTTATTTTTTTAAACATGTTTTGCTTTATTTTCAGGAAAAAGAAGAAGTAGAGGGAATATCAGTAGGTGCTATACTCTCTGACTATCAGCGTGTTCGAGTAGAAAACGTGTAAGATAACATTAATTTGTTTTATATTTTTTAAATTTAGTAAATTAAGAATGTGAATTAATGAAAAATAAATAATTGTACCCAAATAATAAATAGATATAGCATTCTACATGTCCCATGGGCAGAGGAGCCTGGTAGGCTATAGACCATGGGATCGCAGAGTCAGACATGACTTAGTGACTGAACCACCACCACCGCCACGTGTCCCGTGAAACTAAATGTATTGCCCTAAGTAACAAAAGTTGTATTTTTCTTTTTTTTCTATCCTTATATCTATGCATGAGAAAACTTACCTACTTACCATAAGAAAAAATTATAATAAAAATTGAAGCAAAAGTTTTTTTTGAAGTATTAGTCTCAAATTTCCCTTATTTGAAATAGTATAACTTTTTAATATTTTTTAACTCATTGTCATTTGTAATAAAAATCAGGAGCAAATAGAAGTAGTATAGTAATATTTTAAAGGAAAAAATATATTGAGAAATATCTTCTTTGGTCCTTCAAACTTAGTTCTTGGAAAAGAATATTCATGAGATTGAAATACTTCTATAAAAACCCATTCACCGTTAAAGGAATCATTAGGTTGTTACTCCTTCCATCTCCCCCACCTCCCATGTGAGATAGCAACGTGTATTTTTTAAAACTTTTCCTTGTGTTCTGTCTGCCTGCATTTGAGAACAGCTGATTTATAGATGGAGATGGGTTGCATATCCCTTAGCCAAATGTTACAAATAATATTATTCTCATCCTGTTTTAAGTCATATTCTCTGAGAATATTTTATGTAAAAATCTTAGGTTTTGAATAAATTCAAACATACGTGATTTAATGGGTAGCCACTGTGGATCACAGTAAACTGTGGAAAATTCTGAAAGAGATGGGAATACCAGACCACCTAACCTGCCTCTTGAGAAATCTGTATGCCGGTCAGGAAGCAACAGTTAGAACTGGACATGGAACAACAGACTGGTTCCAAATAGGAAAAGGAGTACGTCAAGGCTGTATATTGTCACCCTGCTTATTTAACTTTTATGCAGAGTACATCATGAGAAACGCTGGACTGGAAGAAACACAAGCTGGAATCAAGATTGCTGGGAGAAATATCAATAACCTCAGATATGCAGATGACACCACCCTTATGGCAGAAAATGAAGAGGAGCTAAAAAGCCTCTTGATGAAAGTGAAAGAGGAGAGTGAAAAAGTTGGCTTAAAGCTCAACATTCAGAAAACGAAGATCATGGCATCTGGTCCCATCACTTCATGGGAAATAGATGGGGAAACAGTAGAAACAGTGTCAGACTTTGTTTTTTTGGGCTCCAAAATCACTGCAGATGGTGACTGCAGCCATGAAATTAAAAGGCGCTTACTCCTTGGAAGAAAAGTTATGACCAACCTAGATAGTATATTCAAAAGCAGAGACATTACTTTGCCGACTAAGGTCCATCTAGTCAAGGCTATGGTTTTTCCTGTGGTCATGTATGGATGTGAGAGTTGGACTGTGAAGAAGGCTGAGCGCAGAAGAATTGATGCTTTTGAACTGTGGTGTTGGAGAAGACTCTTAAGAGTCCCTTGGACCGCAAGGAGATCCAACCAGTCCATTCTGAAGGAGATCAGCCCTGGGATTTCTTTGGAAGGAATGATGCTAAAGCTGAAACTCCAGTACTTTGGCCACCTCATGGGAAGAGTTGACTCATTGGAAAAGACCCTGATGCTGGGAGGGATTGGGGGCAGGAGGAGAAGGGGACGACCGAGGATGAGATGGCTGGATGGCATCACGGACTCAGTGGACGTGAGTCTGAGTGAACTCTGGAAGTTGGTGTGGACAGGGAGGCCTGGCGTGCTGCGATTCATGGAGTCGCAAAGAGTCAGACATGACTGAGCGACTGAACTGAACTGAACTGAACTGATGTCAACATAAGAAACATCATTTAACCTGGCTACTAATTGATAAATGTTACTAAGAAAACAAGGTTTTTTTTCACCTACGAAATTAGCAAAGATTACAAAGATTGATGCCGATTATCCTTACTGCTCAGGTAAATTGTTACAACTTTCTGGGGAGTAATTTGGCACTACACTCAAAATGTAAATATAGATACCTTCTGGCCCAGCAATTTCATTTTTGAGATTACTTTGTGCTAATAATTATGCTAATAATTAAGCTAATAATTAATTTTACATGTGTGAAAAGATATATATACATTAGGACATTCATAACTGAGTTTATTATAAAGGCAAAAAATATAGAAAAGATGTTCTCAAACATCCTTCAACAGGAATTTGATTAGTATTGTACACTTGTTTGATGCAATATCTGCAGTAATTAAAAATGGATGTGATCTATTACATATTTGGGTCACAGGGAAATGTTTACAATATGTTGCTAAGTAAAAAATATTAGCATCATAATAGTGTAGAAAATATGACTCCATTTTTGTTTACAATAATAGTGTGACTCCCTGTGTGGTGGACTGAAGGTGCACTGCCCAGATGCCTCTTCTAAAAAGGACATGTTGCTGTCAGCCTGTTCAGGAAGTGCCCAGCTGCAGGGCTACTTCACCCCATGTCCCACCCTCCTGAGCAGAGAGGAAGGGCATAAGGTTGGCCATTTCAACTCAATAGTGAGCATCGTTGATGGGTTATTTTTCATCTCAGAGCTCCCAGTCACATCTGCCAAGGTTGCAACATAGCTCGAGTTCTCTCTCTACCTGATTCTGCTTTCATCCCTTTCTTCCCATGGGTGTTGACCCCAAGACAGTTCTTGAGAAATATCCTGCACAATAAACTCCATCTCAGCATCTGCTTCCCAGAAAACCCAAACCAGTGATTTTCATACTGTCCGGGAACAAATTCTGGAAAAGATTTTCATCAAGTATTTTGTTTCGGATGGGTTGTATGCCATAATTTTTGGCACTGATTCTTTTAAAATGAATATTTGTGTTTTCTTTTCATCAGATGAAGATAATATAGCAGTTTTTCATTTGGGAAAATAAAGAGAAAAATTAACAGCTTGATTCTATTCTGGTCAAGATGACCACATCTAAATATCCATATTGAAATGGCAGCATTCAAGCCACTTGGTGCTCGGCCTTCTGCATGGAGAAGATGAGCTGTTCTGAACACCCTCCTGGCCTACACCCTTCCCACAGCTCTAGCTCTTGGTTCTGGTAGGCCCGACTCTCTGCAGGTTATCAGATATTGTTGAGGCTGCCTGTGTTGTGCGGTGTGAGATGCAACTGGAGGGGGCGGGGACCGTGAGGATCCCCTGAAGGTGATGTACGCCCACGTGGGTGGGAATAGATGCACACAGAATGCTACATGTTGACAACTTCTCAAGCCTCCAGGGAGTCTCTCCTTTTTCATCATGAGCGGGTGAAACGTGTGCTGGGAGGGGAGCCAGGTGATATCTGCCACCCAGATTCCTTAGCTCAGAGCCTTGAGCTGTTTGGCAAATTATCTTATACCACCTATACCAGAAGAATCTGTCTACTAGCTTTCTTCTGAGTATCTTGTGGCCTTTCCAGAGTTTGGTCACATTCTTGGGGGCACATTGAGGGGTGTATGGAGACTACGGGCTTAGATGCCATTGCTACTGAGAACAAAGTATACTGCATGGCTCACACAGTCTTAGGAAGTAGTGAATTAGTTATCATTGCAGCAGAGACCACGAGTCTTCACATGCTCCGAACATCTATTCTGGTCCCCTGGTCTCTGAGATTACCCAAGGAACTGGTGTCTGAGATACAAGTCCTGTCTTAATTTTTATCCCAGATGCATATGAAA
This sequence comes from Aepyceros melampus, assembly GCA_006408695.1. Lineage (NCBI taxonomy): Eukaryota > Metazoa > Chordata > Mammalia > Artiodactyla > Bovidae > Aepyceros > Aepyceros melampus. The sequence goes on along the minus strand of SJXQ01002027.1, from coordinate 243,421 downwards.
AAAATACTGATAAAAGTTCTTCCTTTCTTCTTCAGCCAAAAAAACCCACCATGCAGTTTAAACTCTTATGGTCTTAGGCCCAGTGGAAAACACATGTCAGAATCAAGCTGCCTCCTACAAAACAGAAACAGAGTCACAGATGTAGAAAACAAGTTTATGGTTACTAGGGGGAGACAGAGGAGTGAGGGATAGACTGGGAGACTGGGACTGATATACACACTACTATATTGTGTCTGCCTCTTTGTGACCCCATGGAGTATAGCCACCAGGCTCCTCTGTCCATGGAATTCTCCAGGCAAGAATACTAGAGTGGGTTGCCATGCCCTCCTCCAGGGGATCTTCCCAATCCAGGGATCAAACCCAGGTCTCCTGCATTGCAAGCAGATTCTTTACAGTCCGAGTTTCCAGAGAAGTCCTTTCTATGTAAACAGACAATTAATAGGACCTACTGTATAGTACAGGGAACTGTACTCAATACTCTGTAATGACCTGTATGGGTAAAGAATCTGAAAGAGTGGATGTGCGTATATGTATAACTGACTGACTTTGCTGTACAGCTGAAACCAGTGCCACACTGTGAATCAACTATATTCCAATAAAAATGAAAAAACAAAAAAACAAGCAAGGGGCTTTAAGCCAAAACATGGTATCAGTCAAACCAATCTGCAGCACAACAAACTGAGCTCGAGATCCTCGCCAGCTCTGTAGTCGTGAACTAAGCACCTGGAAAGTAACACATCTGAGCCGTGGCGTGGAGCTGGCGTGCAAACCACAGCTGGCGGTGGTTGGTCTACTGGGACTCCTGGGATCCACGCGCATCTGTAGGAGGGTTGGCAAAACCCGTTGTGTGCCTTCTTAGTCTGGTAGACTCACAGTACAAAGATGTAGCTGAAAGCGGTTTCGGAGCTTTATTAAGCATTATTAGTTTCTGTAAACAAGCCAGAAATCAAAGCCAGATGACTGAACTTTGAATAGTCAGAAAACTGAATTGATTAGAAACAAGACTACTGATGTGCAAAATACACTTTGTTTCTGATGCTTGACAAATATAGTTTTGCTGCAGTTGTTTAAGATACAGCCTCTCACGGTTGGTGAGGAAACATCTGCTGTGAATGTGCAAAGCAGCGACATTGTGTAACATGGGGCCTGAGGGCAGCGACCATATGGTTCACTTCTGCTGACAAGCGAGATCCTTGCTAGACTGCCTGTGAAGATCTGCAGGAGTTACTGGAATTTCTGTGTTACCAAGGGAGAATTAAGGAATATTTACCAACTGGGTTTCTATGGATCCATATTTACTAGCAAAATCCCAGTGTGAATAAGGTCATAAAATCAGTCATTTATTTAATATTCATTGTAAGGCACTCTGCTAAGTCCTGATGCTAAAACAGAACATTTGAAATAACTGTTGTAATGTGTGGCCATCTTATGCAGAGGACAAAAAGCCTGTAGCTTTTTGCAGCTCCCAGCACTGCAAAATCTGTGCCAAAACATGCAAAGTGAAACACACATAAAGGCATACACACACACACACACACAATGCTTTCTGGGCATGGAGAAGGAAGCTAAGTGTCCCTCTAGTTAAAAGATACATTCTCTAACCTTTTTGATATTTGCAAGCTAATTTAAGCTCTGAAGATGTCTTCTGTTTTGGGTGATCTCCAGGATGCCCTGGGGTGGCTGCGGATCCCAGAAGTTAACATTGAAGTGTAGGATTTTTGTTCTTTTTCTGCAGAGGTACATAGAGCTCCATTGTCTGTTCTCTCAGGCGGCTCTTGCTGGCAGATTCTATGTACAATCACAGAGGGCAATTCTCTTTCACTGGGGATGAGAACACTGGGGGAGGAGCTCCCTTCTGCCCGGAGTGCCACTTGCCCTGGCCCCAGCTGCGTGGGGAGGAGACAGCTGGGGCCAGCATGGGGAGGAGCTCAGATTCCACACCAGCAGCGAAGGCAGAGCTCCCAGCATCCTAGCCTCCCCAGGCCCGCCAAACGCCCGTGTCTGTGCTGAAAATCCAGCCTGGAGAGGCTCCTCTCGGATGACACCTAGAGATGACTGGAGGAAACTGAATTCTGGGCAACCAACCAGAAAGGAGTTGAGTGGAATGAAAGTAAGGGTTGTCTCCCTCTGTGTGCATTTGTGGGGTGTCTTGGGTGTGCTGTGGGTGAGGTGGGGAGTCCTAAGGGGTCGTGAGGAAGCACTGGCAACTCTTCTTGAGAAGCATCCAGTTAGATTTCTACCTCATGGATGAGACAACAAAAACGAAATATTTCAGATGGATGTTTTCATCCACAAAGAAAACCACAAAGAAAGAAAAAAGAGAACTTCTCTGTGAAGAAAATAGAGGTTGTGGGCAGAGCTGAAAAAAAAGAATATGTAGGAGCCCCCAACAGCATTTTGTGAGTGATTCGAGGTGGAAAGCAAGAGAGAAGGAAGCTTTCAAGCCAAGAACCAGATCTCTGGTCTTGCATTTCCAGGGCTCCCACATCCTTCTCTCAGAAGTGGAGGCAAGGAGGACATCACCCACCTCTCACCCACCACCTACCCAGGCTGCTCTGCCTCTCTCAAACAAGGCAGTCTCTGAATTCTTGACTATGACAATTACTTCATTTTGCTGCAAACAATGAAAACATTTTTGAACCAAATTTCTCTGTGGTCTGAAAATGAGGACAAGGCTGTGCCTCTGAATGAAGGTGTTAAGATCCTTGAGATGGTTCACCTTTTAGGACTCCAAGGGTGTGCCCTGAGATGGGAATTGAGATTCTGGACGCTTTTGAGGTGTGTTCCAGGTCTTCAAGTCATTGGGAGAACCATGTCTGACCTCACGTGTTCAGTCGTGTCTAACTGTTTGCAACACCATAGACTACAGCCCCTTAGGCTATCCTATCCATGGAATTTTCCAAGGCAAAGAAGACTGCAGTGTTTTGCCGTTTCTTACTCCATGGAATTTTCCTGACCCAGGGATCGAACCCACATCTCCCGCCTCTCCTGCTTCGGCAGGCGGATTCTTTACCACTGAGCTCCATGGGAAGCCCATTCTGACCTCACAAAGACATATTAATAAGAAGACTTATCCGGATAAATCTCAGGATTCCATAGTTTCCACACGTAGCCTCTGAAGGAATTCTGTTTCCAAAACCATTTTTATCTCATAAAGTCCAAAGAAAGTCAGAAAGGACTTCTTTATTTCCTTTTCATTAACTAGGGGAAAAAAAATCCCTAATGCATTTTCTTTCACTGGGCTAAAGTCCCCTTTCCAGGCTAATTGGAAATGCAGGAAACAAAACATTGATATTGGCCTTTTGGTGGAGATGGGCTCAGAAGGCGGTGAGTCCCACAGCGGAGGTGCTGTGACCAGGTGCAGGCAGCGGCCTCCAAAATCCCAGAGAAGGGCGCAATAATCTCTCCCTGTTTTCTCAGGCAATTGAGAGCTACGTTACTTAAGATTCCACGTAAGGTCATCGATCTCTTTGCTTAAAGAAATGAATTTTTAAGGACATTCCATCTAATCACACTGTCTTGAGTTCTGGCTGTGTCTTATTTGGGGGTTGGGGGGGTGGAGGGTAGTCTCCTTGTTGCTTTTACACGTTGTGTGACAATTCTTGTCCCAGACTGGCTTTTCAAGAATGTTGTATACAAAAGTCTTGGAGGATAGAGATAGAGTCTCTTTCGGGGGCTGAGGTCAGATCCGTTTTCTGGTGAGGATAATAAAGGCATTGTCTGTCTCCAGATCAAAGGTTGGACAGGTTTGCTAAGAACCCGCTAATAGAAAGACTGGAGGTTTTCTAAGCTCGCAGCTCCTCAGCTTTGACACAGATCTACCGTGCGCACGGCAGCCGCCTGCGCCCACATCAGCAGCACTGCCATGGGGCTCGGGGCTCCGGAGGAAGCCATGAGAACGTGCAGCTCGACGCTGCCTGCTGTGCTGTCACAATGTCCTCTGTCTCTGAAAAAGGGCTCTGTGTCTCCCACCTGCATCCATGAAGCTGTGACCCGCGAACTTGTTAGCCAGCAAGCAGGGTAAACATTTCAGCCTCCTCACAATTATTGACATTGTTCTGTCATCTCTTTGGGTCATCATTTCATTTGAAGTTGGGGGAAATGCTGTGAGGATGTGATAAGGACAAGAAAGGTCAATTGAGTAGCTATTGTGAATTTACTAATGCTCCACCAGGGGCCTGTCAGCTTCCTGGCTGTTTTTATTCTTTCCTTTTCCCCATCAAAGCAAGCAACAGGCCAGGGTATGGTGGGGCACACCCTGAGCTCTGCAGGGCAGTGAGTGCCTCTGTATATCAATCACTCTGCAATCCATGAATCTCTGTTTCTTACAACAGTTTTGAAAGTTAGGAACTATTCCTGAACTGAAGCTGAGAAGGGTTAAGAAACTTGCCCAGGTGGCATTAGTGGTAAAGAACCCACCTGCCAATGCAAGAGATGCGGGGGACACAGGTTCAATCCCTGGGTCGGGAAGGTCCCCTGGAGGAGGAAATGGCAGCCCACTCCAGGATTCTTGCCTGGAGAATCCCATGGACAGAGGAGCCTGGCAGGCTACAGTCCATGGGGTCACACAGAGTCAGGCATAACTGAAGTGACTTAGCACAGCCCAGTGACAGAGGCAGGATGCCTACCTGGACTCCTACCCTTATATTCCTGATGCTGTGATGGATTCTCTGAGTATAGGAAATTATAGATAATTATCCTTCAACAGGTGTTTTCAGTCTACTTAGAGAGGAGATTATGTAAGTGGAAAGGTAAAGGGACCCTCCCGAGTAAGAATTGAACAGCAGCAGAGCCAGGCAGGGACGTTCCCCACTGCTGGGTGCAGTGAACCATGCTGTGAGAGGCACGTGGACAGCAGGGTTTAGGCTGGAGGAGCCCCCCTGTGAGCTGGGACTGGACTCTGGCTTCCAGTGCCTCACCCAGCTTGATGATGTCTGCACATCACCGCCTCCACTCACTCCACTCCCCCTCCTTCTGCTGTCACTTGATTGTCTTCAGCAAGGCTGGTAGCAAAGTTCACGGTCCTCCCACCACAACACCTGCTGCCTCCGTTATGCAAATGAAGTTTCCAGGGAAAACAGAAAATGTTGCAGTGGTGATGTCGGCCAGTCTGCTTAACTTCCTCTCCTCAAGTGACTGCCGCTACCCCATTTCCTGATTTGCTGCCCTATTTTATTTGACTTGTATTACGCCAATCCATGGGCTTCCCAGGTGGTGCAATGGTCAAGAATTTGCCTGCCAATGCAGGGGACACAGGAGATGCAGGTTCGACCCCTGGGTCAAGAATCCCGTGGAGGAGGGCATGGCAACCCACTCCAGTATCCTTGCCTGAGAAAACCCATAGACAGAGGAGCCTGGTGGGTTACAGTCCATGGGGTCAAAAAGAGTCAGACACAAGTTAGCACATGCGTGTGCACACATATATACACACACACACTGCCAATTGCCAATCCACGGCAGTTCCTCCGCCTTTTCCCATTAGCATCTCTTCTTGAATGTAGAGTTATTGACAGTATTTCTTCACAACTGACTTAGAAATCTCTGTGCGGAAATGGGCTGAGTCATGTATGATCTAAGACAACAATGACAGGAAGTATAAGTTGAGCTGACCTTTGACAGCAATGAGAAAGTAATCCATGACCTCAGCTTTCAGTCCGAGGTGTTTAATATGCATCCAACGGAAGCCCCAGCTCACATCTCCAAGTCTTCTCCGTGGGGGCTCATTTGAGGGATGGCTGCAGTCCAGTCCTGCGTTTCCAGGAAATGAGACTTCAGTCCCTTACGGTGTTAATTTAAAAGAAAGGCATATTGATGGCTCTTGAAAGGGGAAGAGCATTTGAAAAAAAAATGCTAAATGAAAAGATAGAAAAATCCATAACCCATTTTCATTTTTAGTCCTCTGGTACCCACCACTGCAAAACTGAAGCTGTGAAATTCTGTGTTCTTTGAGCAGGTGGCAGAACATCTGTATTTCCGAGCTCCTCTGTTTTTCTTGAGTTCACCAAACTCTTTGGCCCTGGGAATGGCTTCAGGGTACAGATTTGAAAACAAAAGTGTGTTTACAAATTCACTCTCTCCACCAGTTGTAATATTACTGTATTTTCCCAGGAGAATTTTTATTCATCGCTGCCTTTGGGATAGTGCCAAGGACAAACACATTCTAAGATATATCAGGGTTCAGTAGCTTCCTGTTAATTGGAACTATCATCAGATAGAGCTGGAGAAAATTATATAGTTAAGAAGCCATCTGGAGAGACAAGAGGTGCAAAAGACCAAAGCATATAAGACGAACAGAGAGATGGTTCTGAAGGTTAGGAGAATGACAAGTCTTGCTCCATGGGAATAACTGGATTGACCCTAAGCATGGAGGTTAACCGGGAAGCCCCAGTGCTGGACAAGAAATCTGAAACTTCTTTTCTTTCTGCTCGGATGTTTCTCCTTATTCATCTGTCCTCGTTCTGTTCAGGCTGTGTAGCCTGGGTCTTTTGAACAGTGAGGGAGTAAAACAAAGAGCAATGCTGAGACGAAAGACAGGGGACAGGCTTGGCCAGGGAGGGGGCACCCACAGCCAGCTCCTAAAACAAGAGAAGGAAAGTCAAGAATGAAGACACCTTTGAGTCTGTTTACCAACAGCCTTTGACTAATTCTACAAATAGTCAAACCAACCACAGTGTGCAGCAGGTCAGCCCAGCCCGCTGCTGGCCATGGTTTGGACTGATGTTAATCACTAGGACTGCACACCTCCTCTCTCTGAGTGACTCTACTGAGTTGTACCCCTGGCAGAGTAGGAGATGCTTTCAATATCCCAAATCATCAGGTTTGTGTGCGTGTGTGTGTGTGTGTGTGTGCACATGTGTAGGCTCACACGGGGCAAAAATTGTAGGAGAGAGAAATTTTCAGCCCAGTCAGATTTGGCCTTCAGTATTATTCTATTGTGGCTTGTGGAACAAGCTTTATTTCTAGTTTATGTTTTAAATTCTTTAAACAAACCTTTTCTTCCATTTTAATGTGAAAAATGTGACACACTCTTAAAGTAATATACTCTTAAGATGAAGGAGGAGATGTCATGAAAGTTGCGTATGACTCCAGTGGGATTCTGTGTAGTAAGCAGTAGTAGTGTTCAACGCTCAGTTCTGTCTGACTCTTTGTGACCCCATGAACTGTAGCCCGCCAGGCTCCTCTATCCATGGGATTCTTCAGGCTGGAGTGGGTAGCCATTTCCTTCTCCGGGGGCCTTCCCAACCCAGCGACTGAACCTAGGTCTCCAGCATTGTAGGCAGATTCTTTACTGTCTGAGTCACCAGGGAAGCCCATGACTCTACGTATTAACCCTAATATGTGTATTTCTGCCTGTGTCTCGGGCCTGGGCACAACTTTGTCTGCTTTTGTCCCTACATCACTTCTTCTAAACTATTTGTCTATTTCCATGTCTCCTCCATTTTTGCCTGCTTTCCCCACACTTTCCTTTTTTCCCATTCTTTTTTTTTTTTCAAAGTTAGACTGAACATCAACCACTGTATTGCATTGTTTCTAAGAATTATAAAATTCTTCCTTCTCCCTGAATCCAGTAGTTTTTCATGCAGGCACTTCAGTTGAACTTTGAAATTTCAGTGCCCTTGAGAAAAAAAAATTTTTTTTGCTTGAATATTTCCCCGATCCAGATGAGTTTCCCAGAAATGTCCATTAGGTCACCCCTACATTCATCTACAGAAAATATTGATGCCTTTCAATGCTCAAGGCTAGAAAGAAAAAGTCAGTAAAAGGAGACTCTAGACTCTCAGGTACATAGAGAAATGAGACACTACTTAAAAATGAAACATTTCATTAAACTACACTTGATTTTAAACTTTTCAAAACAAGAAAAATATGGCTCTATAAAGCATGAATGGCTCAGCTGGCAAAGAATCTGCCTGCAATGTGGGAGACTGCATTCAATCCATGGGTTGGGAAGATCCCCTGGAGAAGGGAAAGGCTACCCACTCCAGTATTCTGGCCTGGAGAATTCCATGGGGTCGCAGAGTCAGACACTACCGAGGGACTTTCACTTACTTACATGAAGTAGCAATGGAAAATGTGACAACTTGGACAACGCTTGAAAAATTTTCAAATCTACAGAGTTTTTCAATCTTAAAACAATTTGGACCTATGACTAGGATGCTCCCTAATTTATTTCTCAGAAAACAGACCTTCGAAGAGCCACAGGCTACACATTTTCCAGAATCCTGGACATGTGAAACCACCAGAGCCGCTGGCACCGCTCACAGGTAGTCAGTACTAAACACACGCGGGTTCAAATTGATTAGAGAAAAAGTAAGCATGCTGGAAATTAGTTTTCCCCTGGAATGTACTATTACACTTTCTAAGAATCTCTCGATTGCCTATAATTGCTGGAAGGCCTCATGTTTCACACCAATAATTCCAGTATTAGTGGGAAACTCAGAAGACATGAGGAAAGACGGAATTCATTATTAATGAGGTACTGCCGCCCTCTAAGGAAATGCTCTGCACTTAACGCCCCGCTTACCTCATCGTCCATCAATAAATCCATGCTCTAACTGTTTATGGCTCCCCTTGGTAGGCTCACTGGAGGGGATGACAGCCAATTAGCAAGCATGCTTTGGCCTTAATTAAGCTGCCCTTTCCTGTCTATGACACTGCCTAATATGAATGGAGACTGTGGCTGCTTTATTTTACTCCCATTATGAGAACGCCCATTTATTAACTTAATAAAATTAATTACTTTAAAACATGATCCAATTAAAGCTTTTCTTATCTAATGAAATGCATATTTTTTTTATTTTAAAGGAGGAGGGGAATTCCCTTAGAAGATTTCTATTTTGCTTCCCCCTTCTCTCGCTTCTTTAAAAAAAAAAAAAAGTTATTTATTTATTTATTTATTTTTGGCTGGCATGGGTCTTTGTTGCTGCTCACGAGCTTTTCTCTAGCTGTGGTGAGCGGGGTCTACTCCTTGCCTCGGTGTGCGAGCTTCTCGATGTGGTGGCTCTAGTTGGAAGCATGAGCTCCAAGGCACGTGGGCTTCAGTGGTTGTGGCTCCCAGGCCCCAGGGCACAGGCTCAGTAGTTGTGGTGCACGGGCTCGCTTGCTCTGTGGTGTGTGGGATCTTCCTGGATCAGGGTTCCAACTCGTGTCTCCTGCATTGGCAGGCTGATTCTTTACCACTGAGCCACGAGGGAAGCCCCTGAGCATCTTCTTACTCATGGTCTGTGAGGGTATTTGGAGAAGACAATGGCACCCCACTCCAGTACTCTTGCCTGGAAATCCCATGGATGGAGGAGCCTGGGAGCCTGCAGTCCATGGGGTTGCTAAGAGTCGAACATGACTGAGCGACTTTCACTTTTCACTTTCATGCATTGGAGAAGGAAATGGCAACCCACTCCAGTGTTCTTGCCTGGAGAATCCCAGGGATGGGGGAGCCTGGTGGGCTGCCGTCTATGGGGTCACACAGAGTCAGACACGACTGAAGCGACTTAGCAGCAACAGCAGCAGCATGAGGGTATTATTTTGTCAGGGCTGCTGTAAGGAAGTGCCACCAACTGGGTGGCTGAAACCACAGAAACGCATTTCCTTGAAATTCTGGAGACTAGAAACTTGAGATCGAAGTGCTGGTAGGATTGGTTTCTTCTAAGGGCTCTCTCCTCAGCTTTTTGATGGCCATTGCCTTCCTGTGTGTTCACAACATGTGACCTCTGCATTGGTGTCAGATTGCCTCCTTCTTACGAGGACACCCGTCAAACTGGATTACGGCCCACCCTAATGGACTCGTCTTAGCATACTCACCTCTTATAAGGTCCTTTTTCCAAATACAGTCACATTCTGAGGTACTCCGGGTTAGGACTTTGACATATAAAATTTGAGGGGATGCAATTCAGTCCCTGACTGTGAGGGTGTGGTAATGTTGTGGGGAGAGGCATTGAGTGTATGGCTAAGGTCACTGCTTCCAGAGCGAGACCATCTGGGTTCAGATTTCAGCTTATCCACTTCCCCCGTGTGACTTTGGGCAAGTCACTGCAATTCTCTGGCCTTTAGTTCCTCTGTCTAGAAAATGGGCTAATAATGATGCCTACCTCAGGAGGCTATCTATGAAGAGTAAATAGATGCTTTATACATAATAGTTCAGTTCAGTTCAGTCGCTCAGTCGTGTCCGACTCTTTGTGACCCAAAATCACAGCACGCCAGGCCTCCCTGTCCATCACCAATTCGCAGAGTTCACTCAGACTCACGTCCATTGAGTCCGTGATGCCATCCAGCCATCTTATCCTCAGTCGTCCCCTTCTCCTCCNATCTCCTTACCGCCACCGTTCCTGACCTTCAACGTGGGATAGCTCCTCTAGGCCCTCCTGTGCCTGCCCAGCCACCACTCCTCAGGTTGCTCCTCCCAGCTGCTGGCCCTGGCTTCAGGCGTGGGTGGCTCCTCCCAGCTGCCGCCCCTGGCTTCGGGGGGCGAGGTGGCTTCTCCCGGCTGCCCCAGACCTCAGATGCGGGGTGTCTCCTCCCGGCTGCCACTGGCCTCGGAGACATAAGAAGCCCTTTATAAATGTTTGCTACAATTATTTCAAGCCTTTTCCTTAAAATGCTTAAGGACTGCTTGTACATTTTCCTCATAAGGGAAATGAATGCTGGATAAATGTCCTATAAAGATGTGAAGAACATCTTGATCCCCACAGTTGTGAATGGACATGATTATTTTTTTAAAAAATCACTCTTTGCTTCCAAAGTAACCCAGCTTGGAGGTTGAAGAGGCCAGGAATCCCTCCACAGGGGGACCAGGAGAGTGGTGAGTGAGCACCTGGCTATCCCAGCTCTGCTGCTGCTGCTGCTAAGTCACTTCAGTCATGTCCGACTCTGTGCGACCCCATAGATGGGGTCCCACTATCTTTCAGATTCTCCAGGCAAGAATACTAGAGTGGATTGACATTTCCTTGTCCAATGCATGAAAGTGAAAAGCGAAAGTGAAGTTGTTCATTGTGTCCAACTCTTAGTGACCCCATGGACTGCAGCCTACCAGGCTCCTCCACCCATGGGATTTTCCAGGCAAGATTACTGAAGTGGGGTGCCATTGCCTTCTCTAGCTGTGCTGGACGCTGCTAAAGAAACAGTCTCTCCAGAGCAGCACCCAGAGTCCTGAAGCAAGAGGTCCATGATCGGGGATGGAGGGGGGAAGATTGGGAAAGAGGCAGATAAGAATATCAGAGGGCATCAAAGGGGCACGATTCCTACAATGTTCTAGACTCTAGCAGGAAGCCTGCTTATGAGCTACTTTACCAGAAGATCTCCCAACTGGCCTGCAAGCACTCCTAATACCCTGAGTGCTAAACCCATACCTACGGTAAAACTCCTACAAGAAAAGATTGGGCTTGGGCTTCCCAGGTGGCTCAGTGGTAAAGAATATACCTGCTAATGCAGGAGACCCAAGAGATGAAGTTTCAATCCCTGGGTGCGGAAGATCCCCTGGAGGAGGAAATGGCAACCCATTCCAGTATTTTTGCCTGCAGAATACCATGGAGAGAGAAGACTGATGGGCTACCGTCTGTGGAGTCACAAAGAGTTGGACACAACTGAGTGACTGAGCAAGCTTCTTGACTTGGGCGTCTGCGATGAGTATTTTTGGATTTGACACCAAAAGCAATAGCAACAAAAGGAAAAATAAGCAAGTGGGACCACAGCAAACTAAAGAGCTTCCACACAGCAAAAGAAACCATCAACAAAATGAAAAGGCCACCTACCAAATGGGTAAAAATATTTGTAAATCATATTCCTGATAAGGGATTAATATCCAAAATATATAAAGAATTTATACAACTCAATAGAAAAAAAACAAACAATCTGATTTAAAAATGGAGAAGCTGATCAAACATTTCTCCAAAGAAGACACACAGATGGCCAAGTAGGTACATGAACAGGTGCTCAATATCACTACTCATTAGGAAAATGCAAATCAAAACCACAATGAGCTATCACTTCACATCTATTCGAATGGCTATCATAACTAAAACAAGAGACTAACAAGTGTTAATAGGGACTGGGAGAAAAAGGAAGCAACTGTTGTGCACCACTGGTGGGAATGCAAATTGGTGCTGTCACAATGGAGAACAGTATGGAGGTTCCTCAAAACACTAAAAATGGAACTACTGTATGACCCAGCAATTCCATTTCTGGGTATACATCCAAAGGAAATAAAAACAGGACTTGTACCACCATGTTCAAAACAGCATTATTCACAGCGACTAAGATACGGAAATAATTAACATTTATCAGTGGAAGAATAAAGAGATGTACACATATACAATGGAATATTACTCATCCAAGAGAGAAGACATCCTGCTGTTTCTGTTTAACATGGATGAAACTCAAGGGCTTTATGCTAAGTGACATAAGCCAGACCGAGAAAGATGAACATTGTAATGATCTCACTTACATGTGGAATCTAAAAACGCTGAAATCATAAAAACAGAGAGTAGAAAAGTGGTTACCCGGGGCTGGGGAGTGCAGGAAATGGGGAGAGATTGGAGAAAGGCTGCAGACTTACAGACAGAAGATGAATAAGTTCTGGAGAAGGCACAGCATGGTGACTACAATTAATAATACTGTCTTATGATCTATACAATGGAATATACTCAGCCATAATAATGAATGAAATAGCGCTATCTGCAGCACCATGGATGGACCTAGGAATTGTCACACTGAGTGAAGTAAGACAAAGAAAGACAAATACCATATGATACCACTTATATGTGAGATCTAAAAACAGGGTATAAAGGAACTTATCTATAGAACAGAGAGTTACAGATGTAGAAAACAAACTTATGGTTACAGGGGATAAGTTGAGGGAGGGATAAATTGGGAGACTGGAATTGACATATACGTACTACTGTATATAAAATAGATAACTAATAATGACCTACTATATAGCACAGGGAACTCTACTCAGTACTCTGTAATGGCCTATCTGGGAAAAGGAGCTAAAAAAACAAGCAGATGTATGTTTCACTTTGCTGCACACTTGAAATGGAATTGACATATACGTACTACTGTATATAAAATAGATAACTAATAATGACCTACTATATAGCACAGGGAACTCTACTCAGTACTCTGTAATGGCCTATCTGGGAAAAGGAGCTAAAAAAACAAGCAGATGTATGTTTCACTTTGCTGCACACTTGAAACTGCTGCTGCTGCTGCTAAGTCGCTTCAGTCGTCTCCGACTCTGTGCGACCCCAAAGATGGCAGCCCACCGTCCCTGGGATTCTCCAGGCAAGAACACTGGAGTGGGTTGCCATTTCCTTCTCCAATGCATGAAAGTGAAAAGTGAAAGTGAAGTCGCTCAGTCGTGTCAACTCTTAGCGATCCATGGACTGCAGCCCACCAGGCTCCTCCATCCATGGGATTTTGCAGGCAAGAGTACTGGAGTGGGGTGCCATTGCCTTCTCCACACTTGAAACTAAACACTGTAAATCAATACTCCAATAAAAATATAGTTTTATATACCTGACAGTTGCTAAGAGATTAGATTTTAATTGTTTTCACCACAGAAATAAAATGATAATTATGTGGCCAGCATAATGGTGGCAATCACACACTACACAAATGTATCAAGGCAACATGCTGTGCACCTTAAACTTACCGGTATGCTATATGTTAATTATACCTCAACAACAACAAAAATAATGCAGACGATTGCTTGGGAGATTCCAGGCATTTTTTTTTTTTTAAGCTTCTGATTAACACAAATCTGAGAACCTTTTGGATTAGAATCTGCCTGCCTGTCCCCATCTCCCAAAGGAAACATATTATCAAACGTATATTCTTTCAGAGTATATACTTCTATAACATGAACTCTGACCTCATGGCTCAGAGGGTTTCAAAGGCCTGCTGCACCTCTTCAGGTTCACATTTTCAGAAGATGGAGCCTGTTCCGTAATGATTGAATGGAGTGCCCCCAGAGGTGCCCCCGTCCACTCTGGCCCACATTTCAGCTGGGCTGTGTGTCAGCTGGAAGTGCCCAAGAAGGCTGATTTTGGAAGAAATGTTTTCATCATAGAGTTAAATGCAGGCAGGTCTCCTCCGGCTTCTGCAGTTGTTTAGCATTCCAGCCTTTTTTAGTTCCTCTGTCAGAGATCCTTCATGCCCCCTAGTGGTGTGAGCAGCGGAGAGAACCGACTTTCCAGGGGACTATGGCAACCCACTCAGTCCTCTTGCCTGGAAAATCCCATGGATGGAGGAGCCTGGTGGGCTGCAGTCTATGGGGTCGCTGGGAGTTGGACATGACTGAGCGACTTCACTTTCACTTTTCACTTTCATGCATTGGAGAAGGAAATGGCAACCCACTCCAGTGTTCTTGCCTGGAGAATCCCAGGGACGTGGGAGCCTGGTGGGCTGCCGTCCCTGGGGTTGCACAGAGTCGGACACGACTGAAGCAACTTAGCAGCAGCAGCAGCAGCCCTTGTCAGGGGCTTCCCTCTTAGCTAGTGAGAGGTAAGAGGGAAGCTAAAGAAGTGGGAGCTAAAGAATCTGCCTGCAATGTAGGAGACCTGGGTTCAATTCCTGGGTCAGAAAGATCCCCTGGGGAAGAGAAGGGCAATCCACTCCAGTATTCTTGCCTGGAGAAGCCCATGGACAGAGGAGTCTGGTGGGCTACAGTCCATGGGATTGCAAGAGTTCAAAACGATTTAGCAACTAAATCATCATCATCAGGCCTTATCAGGGAACTAGGGCTTCCCTGGTGCTGAAGATCCTCATGCAATGCAGGAAGATCCCCTGGAGAAGGAAATGGCAACCCACTGCGGTATTCTTGCCTGGAGAATTCCAAGGACAGAGGAGCCCTGCAGGCTACAGGTCACAAAGACGCAGACATGGCTGAAGTGACTAACACACAGGGCTTGTCAGAGTCAACTTTGTTCAAAGCAAATAAGCACAGGAAACAGACAAACAGTAACCCCTTGTGGATGGTTATCTAGGGTTGGGCGACTGGATTTGATAGAAAACAAAAAGGGACCTTTGGCCAGGCTGCACCTAACTGTCCTTCATGGCAGCCTTCTCGGTGCGTTCAACGCGGCCCAGAGCCCAGCAAGTGATGGCCCCTGGCTGTGCCGCTGCCTGCAGTGTTCCTGCACTGACTTAGGAGCTAGACTGGGGCTGAAGCATGGAGTCCCTTGCCTTGGATGTGGAGCAGCTGCCCAGGTCTACCGGTTGAGGAAAGGGAGCTGCCCTCAGCCCAGCACTGCAGCGCTGGATCACTGCCCATAGAAGAGGGCTGCCCACACTCTTTTTTTTGAAAGCATATGATGACTAAATGGGAAATGAACTTATGAACTTAGACCCTTATGACTTTGGCCTTGCCCTCACACAGTCACATTTCTTTTGGGAGCAGTCATGATACAGTTGATGGGGCACGGATTTTGAAATCAAACAGTTCCTCCTCCAGAAGCCATTTGTTGGCTGTGCGACCCTGAAAAATTAACACAGTCCCTCTGATCGTGCCCATCTATAACAGGGTTAATGATAGGGTCTACCCTCATTAGAATGTAAACTGCATGAAGGCAGGGGTTTCTGTTTGTTTTACTTACTGATGTACCCTCAGTTCCTAGAAGAGTTCCTGGCACATAGTTGATGCTCAATAAATATTTGTTGACAGACATTTAAGACATCTGAGGGAAGGATGGCCATTTGTCTGTACTCCCCCATCTCTCTCTGTCTTCCTTTCCCAGTGTTTCTCAGTTACTGTTGACCAGACACAAAAGGCTGCTTCTCCTCCGAGCCAAGAGACTTGGAGGGAGCTATGTGCCATGTGGGGAAAGCCCAGAGCTCCTGGCAGCGTTGACTACATCCTCTTTCAGCATCATGTGCAAACACACTGCCATCTGAGCCACACCTGGAAGGCAGTCCCTCCATGTGCGAACATCAACCTTAGTGCTCCCCTCGGGATAATCATCCGTCTCAAGGACATAAAAAACAAAGGTGAGCAGCCTGCTGACCTTTACACTCTCCACTCAGCATCAAGGTTTGCTGTTTCCCTTTTGGCCCTGGAATAATTGAAATAGATAATACTTGGAAGTTGCCAGAATATCCACATATCCATGTTGGTTCCTTGGCCTGTGAATAAAAAGGGGGGAAGGGGGCTTCCTCGGAGGTCTAGTGGTGAAGAATCCCTCTTGCAATGCAGGGGCCATGGGTTTGATCCCTGATCGGGGAAGATCTCATGTGCCACAGAGTAACTAAGCCTGTGTGCCACAACTACTGAGCCTCCAAAGCCCATAAACCACAGCTACTGAAGCCTGGGTACTGAGCCTCCAGAGCCCGTAAACCACAGCTACTGAAGCCCGGGTGCCTAGAGCCAGCGCTCTGCAACAAGAGAAGCCACCGCATCGAGAGGGTAGCCCCCGCTCATTGCAACTAGAGAAACGCCTGCACGCGGCAACAAAGACTCAGCACGGCCAAAAATAAAAAATAATTTTTTAAAAAGTGGGGAAGGGTAAGTGCGAGGCGCTGCACCTCCACTCCCCCTCTAAGCCGATTGCAAATTACAACCATCCCAAGGCAATAGCAGAAACTAGTGACAACCCTGAAGACCTAAAGGAAGCAGAGTGGTGATCCTTGTTAATTTCCATCTCATTCATCAGTCTGGCCTCTACAAAAAATGAGGTCCAGGAAGATGTCAGCAGAGCACCCCAAGCCCATCAACCTTGGGGTAGCTGTTGTGCCAGCTCTGGTACAAGCCACAGACGCCCCCTACTCCCCACCCGCCCAACAGCTGGTCTGGAGGTAACAAATGATACTCACGGTCTTTCTCCTCTACTCTCCACTCTTGATTTCCCTCCCCCAAGGTTAGCACCTGTGACAGACAGTAAACGAAATGAGTAAATGTTACGGTGTGTTAGAGGATAAAAGTGCTATGGAAAAATTAAGGGGGAGAATGTTTTTGCAATGTGCACAGGTAGGCTTCACTGAAGTGGCATTTGAGCAGAATCCTGAACAAAGTGAGGAGTGAGTTCCTTCAGAGCAAAAGCACTCTACAGAGAGAGGAGTAAGTGAAAAAGCCCCGGGGCTGCTTCAGGTCTGGAAAATTATAGGAACCAGCAAGATCAGTGTTTGGATGTCAAAAAGGTAGCACGTGGCCAGGTGTGCAGGGCCTTAGAGATCATTACTGTATTATAAAGAGTTCAGCTTTTATCCGGGAGGAAATGGGAGCTGCTGGAGGGTTTGAGATAAGTAGTAGTAGTATCGGACAGGTTCCCTCTGGTTGCTGTGCTGAGAATAGGCTGTAGGGATGCAGAGCAGCAGAGAAAGTGACTCGGGCTGCTGTGACAGCAGCAGATGCGGTGAGAAGTGCAGAGATTCTGATACGTATTTTCAATAGATTGCACAGGATTTGCTAACAGATGGGGTGTGAGGCACAAGAGAAAGCAAATCGTCAAGGATGACTCAAGGTTTTGGCCTAAGCAACTGGAAAGATGGAGTCTCTAATTTACCACGATGGATAAATCTGGGAACTGACCAAATATGATGGGGACAAGATCAGGAGTATTATTTGAACATGCTGAGGTGGAGATACACTGACCAGGAGCTGGATAGAGGAGTCTGCAGTTCAGGGAAGGAATCATTGGCTAATTGATAGGCTTGGGGAGAACTAAGATTCAATGAGGATAACAAGGGGTGGGGTGCAGATAGAAAAGAGCCCTGGGTCCCTTGAGCATTAAAAGTCTGAGTGAGAAGGAGAAACTAGATAAGGAGCAGAAAACTGAGGAGACCAGAAGAGGTTAGTCAGGAAAACCACAGGCATGTGATGTCCTGGAGGCCAAGTGACAAAGGATTTCAGGGAGGGGAAGAGAGTCAGCTATACCAAACCGAGATACCTGCTGCTTAGTGACCATTCAGTCCAAGCACCCAATTCACCAGATTCCCAGTTTTGCTACGCGACCAGTCTCCTTGATGTATCAGCAGGCACTGAAAAGTTAGATCTGAAATATTAAGCAGCCTTTCAACACAGGTTTATTATGGAAGTCTTAAAACAAGTTTGTCCCCACACAGAAGTGTGCCTGATGCACGTACTTGCTTTCTGGTGGTTCAATTCAGTTGACTTAAGGTGCCAACCAAACATGAAGTTGTTGTCAGTAGCTCAGCTGTGTACAATTCTTTGCAACCCAATGGGCCACAGACCTTCAGGCTCCTCTGTCCATGGGATTCTCCAGGCAAGGATACTGGAGTGGGTTGCCATGCCTTCCTCCAGGGGGTCTTTCCGACCCAGGGATCGAACTTGCATCTCTTTCTTATGTCTCCTGCATTGGCAGGTGGGTTCTTCATGATTAGCACCATCAGGTAAGACCAAAACATTAAAAAGAGTGGCCCCAAAAGCGTTCACATTCACAAGGTAAATGACTTGCACCCTGCTCCTTAGTGAGATCAGGCCGAGTGTGTATATCCTATTTCTCTTCTTGGTCGATATCATGCATCTGGGTGTTTACATAGACACATGAACTATTTATTAATACTTGAGTTTTTCTGTCAAGTTCACTTTCACAAACATTACTTTTAGATGCGTTTTTAAGCCTTTAAGAGGAAGAAAGACAATGCAACTGATGTAAGAACAAGAGAAGAATGTGTCATGGGGGACAGTTATCACAGCTTCCTGTGTGTGTCCCCCGAGCACAGTGAAGGGAATGAGTGGGGGTAACGCTCCCCAGTACACCTGGGGGGGGAGGGCTCTTCCCCACTTGCAAGATGGGACCTAGACAGTGAGACCTCTACCAGAGAGACAGCACCAATGTGAGCCAGTAGTCATCTTTCACCCTTCTTGAATGGTAACAACATGGAAAGCAGACACGGAAAACATAATTCTCAACACTGAGTACGCACCAGCCTTGCCTTCCACATTTGGAGATTTTTAGATCTGAAACTAGGGTGTCTGATAGGCTGCATCTGACAGGTCAGCTTGGTCCCAGGTAGTCTCTATAGACTTAGACCTCTGGGGTCAGTAGGTTCTGAACACCCGAATGCTGTGGATTGGCTAAAAGTGAGCTCTAGGAATCTTCCTTGCAGCTCACCTAAGATTTTTCTCTAGAATTGGTCTTCCAGCAATTCCACCAGCAGGCACTAGAAGGCAGAGAAATCAAATACAGTAAACACATAAAGACATGCGTGTGGTTCAATCGCTTCAGTCGTGTCCGATTCTTTGTGACCCTACAGACTGTAGCCTGCCAGGCTCCTCTGTCCATGGGATTTCCCAGGCAAGAAATACTGGAGTGGGTTGCCATGTGTTTCTCCAGATCTTCCCAATCCAGGGAATGACCTGGTGTCTCCTGCACCTCCTGCACTGCAGGCAGGTTCTTTACCACTGAGCCACCTGGGAAGCCCCAAAGAATATGTAGGTTTGTCCGAATTAACATTTGACAGTCAAGAGTACTATTATCAAAGTTTTGCTATACCTTCAAAAAAGTGTAATGTTTGGTTGAATAAAGTCAAAGAGTTAAAGATACCAGGATAATATGCTTGTTTTGTCTGTATTTCTAAGAAACGCTAAAAATTATAATAATGAAGTCCCTACTATAAATCTTAGAATACCATATATACACTGAAAAGTAATCTTTAATGTGTCAGAAAACTGATTCCTTTTATATAGTTATAATAGAATTAAGATTCTGGGTTAGTCCTCTGATAAAGAAAATTAGGTACAGCTTTTATTATGTTTAAATAATTTTATATTATTTTATAATATAACATTATATTATTTATTTTATAATATATTATTATACTATTAAAAATCTTTCTAAAGAGTCCACTGGCCTGAAAAAAAATATAGCTTGATCAGAAATAAAAAAAGGTTATTTTTATTACTTTCCTTTATTTCCTTTATTGACTACAAATATGATTTTTGAGACTGTACGTATTTCCCCAGAGACACCTATGTTTTTCCTTGGTACACACATTAAATACCATATAAGAAAAAATACCATAGTTGTCGTGAAATCACAGTATAAAAGTAGGACATAGCAGGATAAAACACGGCCTCGGGACGCTAAACATTTTCAGCTCTGAAACTAAAGGACCCCAGAGCAGTGGTGGTACTGACTTCCCCATGCAGCCCTGAAGCCCTGGGTTCGGCATTTAATATCACTGGTCTCTAAGGAATAGTGCCTTGGGGCAGCGGATTCTATGAGCTGATGCAGGAAAAGAACTAAAATGGGTCTGGAACATGCTGTTCTTTTCAAATAGCATAGATGCTTTTAGGAAAGTCAGAGTCCTACAAGGACCTCAGTGTCAACAAACAGGGACTTCCCACTGACCAAGTTGTGAAGGTCATAACACAAAGTCAGCTGTGACAGAAGCTGATTTTTTAATAAGTAGGGGAGCATTCATATTGAGTAGTTTATTTTTTAATAATTGTATCTGTTTGTAATATTTACATATATAGTTACTACTTTCTGCGTAAGCACTGAAGAATAAACAATGGAACTTGTAACTTGAGCAAATGATCCCGGGCAGAGGAAGGTACTGAAAAGAAATAGGGTGGATTTATTAGCACAAATAAGAGGACATATGGTGAGTACAGATAATTCTTGTCCTGGCTAAGAATCAACCGCTTAACAACCCAGATCCTTTCTTTTCCTTTAGTTCTAGTAAGAATGCTAAAGCCCACAGAAGTACTAATAGAGAGAAATGAGGAAGATATCACATTAAGAATCATACTACACTAGGAAGTCAGTTGCTGCTGCTGCTAAGTCACTTCAGTCGTGTCCGACTCTGTGCGACCCCACAGACAGCAGCCCACGAGGCTCCCCCGTCCCTGGGATTCTCCAGGCAAGAACACTGGAGTGGGTTGCCATTTCCTTCTTCAATGCATGAAACTGAAAAGTGAAAGTGAAGTCACTCAGTCGTGTCCGACGCTTAGTGACCCCATGGACTGCAGCCTACCAGACTCCTCCATCCATGGGATTTTCCAGGCAAGAGTACTGGAGTGGGTTGCCACTGCCTTCTCCAGGAAGTCAGGAAAAGTACAGAAATAAGAAATTACCTAAACGATAGTCTTGATGTTTTAGGATAGGTTTAAGTGAATGTGCAATAACAACTTTTATAATCACTGCTTAGGTATGTCTTATCAGCTGCTTAAGTTGTCTGATGATCTCAAAAGACTCACCCATACTAAATTTGTAGTCATTGTTTAAAATCTTTCAGAAAATTTAATTAGTCTATTTTGGAATTAATATTTAAATGCTCAAGAAAAACTGAGATTCTTAAATTTTTTTCTGTATGAATTCAATGAAGTGATCATTAAACTAAGTACATACAGCTTTCAGTATTCCTCATGCCGAAAGTCCCTCAGACAATGAAAGAATCTATTACCATTTTCCAAATTCAAACTCCAGGACAGAAAGTTTTTAATTACAGAATCCTTGCTAGAATCTAAGGGAAGAAATCATTCTAAAAGCATTTAAGACAGACAAAGCTTGAGTTGTCTGTTCCTACCAAACAGTCATTGTTTGGGTTTAAAGACAAATGAATCATAACTTAGTAGGAATCAGGTTTCCATATTAACCACTTGGATGGGTGCCATGATATATGACTGAGATTACCATACACCCTCTTCTTCCAACCGCAGGACTTAAATTGTGTTGAAGGTAAGTCCCCAGACATAAAGAAGAATCTGAAGCATAAATTGTTGGCTTAAGAGAGAAAGGAAAACTCAGGTCAATATCTCAAGAAAGCATCTCTTTGACCAGCTGCCAGATCTTTAAGTCTACCATAGAATTGTGAGAAGGCCTCTTGGGGAAACAAAAGCTTTAATAATATTTAATATGACACATGAGAATAAACATAAAAAATTTCAGAAAAATTACCTGATTCTCACAAATCATAATAATATTTACCATACTCAGCACATCTTGGATGAAAAACAAAAAAACACAACAGAAAAAGAGTTCATCTGACTTGTTAGCTTGTTACCTTCGTGGCATTTGTTCCTAAGGGAATGAAAGAAGGGGTCTCAGGAAAACCCACCCCATTAAAAAAAGATATCAAACCTAAACAAAACAAACCGCAACATTTTAGGAATACAAGTACAATGTTTGCAAAATCAAGGCACAGTTGTTAATTAATGCAATTCATGTGCTGGTATTACAGTGACCTACAATGACTGTACAGCTTTTCACATCATGAGGATAAACCTGAATTTACAAAACCTGATGGCAGGGGCGGGGGGTGGCATTCAGAATGGTGTCCACATCTGTAAACACCACGCTGGTATCCTGGAGGGGCTGGCTTTGGTGGGGGAGGGTGAGACTTGGCCAGAAAGCTTTTCATGATTACGGCTTTTTTCTCAGTTCCTCATCCCAATCAAAATCCAATGGTTCGTCATCTAGTTCTGGTAAAGTGAAGAGAGATGTTTTGGAAAGACTTAGTTTCTCGGTGGATGTGTCCAGCTGAAAAGTTTTCCTCTTCCTGCCAAGTGCTGTAGCTGTGGCCCCACAGCTGGGGCCGCCCTCACCCGGGTTCTTATTTTGAGGAGGAGGAGGGGATTCTGATTTGGATTCAGAGGGGGAAGTAAAGGAGAAGTTTGCCAATTTGGCTAATGTGCAAGCATGAACCTTGCTGCTTTTATTACTGCATGAAACCTCTTCCTTTCTGACTCTTTCACTAGCAAGATGGAAACGCCAGTGTCGTTACCAAGCTCTAACTCAGGCTGGACAGTTCCCTTTGCAGGGGTGCGTTCCCTCTTCTCTCCTGGTCTGTCTTTGTAGGGTAGCTGCCATGACACTCCCCTTGTCTCATCCTGTGGCTGAGCCGAGCTTCTAATTCTGGAGGGGGAGGCCAGCTTTTCTGGGCCCTTCCCAGGCAGAGCTGCTCCTCCTTTTGCTCCGTGCTTGGGAGTTTCAGGACTCTGAACTGCTGGTTTACTGGTGCCAGGAGACACAGGGCCACGGTCTTCAGGGGAATGGGTCAGTTTTGACTTCTGTTTGAAAGTGAATTTTGCCAGTTTGGCCACAGGGGCACCCAGACTCTCAACACTTTCATGGTGGGGCTCTGGCACCTGAGCACACGACTTCTGCCTCTTTCTTTTGGGAGTTTCCAGCGCTCTCTCTGGGCTCTGGATAGCAGTGGGCTGAGGATGAGAAGGGCCTGTGGGTTGCGAGGGCAGCCTAGCGGGATTCCTGCACAACTCCTGGACCCTCGTCTTGTGCAGCTTGTGCAGTTTCCTGGGGACGTGATGAGTCAGCACCGAGTCAGGTTCATCAGCAGATGTGGTCGCTTCAGAAACCGTGGCGGCCTTTCTTGCCCTTTCACCCTCACGGTTGTCTGGCCTCAATGGAGCTTCTGTCTCTCCTGCTGCTGGAAGTGGTTCAGTCTCCAATTTGCTCCTTTGGCCTGCCTCCCTATCCTCCTTACCCTGAGATCTGTTGTTGCAGATTTTCAAAGCCATTGCCCCCCTACTTGTTTTGGGACTAGGAGACACAGGAGCTGTGTTTTTAGGTTCAGTCGGATGAGCTGCCACGGAATCAAACCAGTCCAAACTGTCATCCTGGCTGTTTCTGTGCTCCTTTGAATGCTTTCCACTTGTTGGTCTCTTAGGCCCCAGATGGGATGGGGGACCGAGAAGTGGGCTTCCCCCGAAACTGCCTACAATAGAGAACTGATGGGTGCTACAGTTTACTTCCTGCTGCGTCGATGTTCTGAATTTGATTCTTTCCGGGCATCGCCTCCCAGGGACCCTGGAATTGTCTCTGCTTCCATGGCCTGTGGCTGGGACTGATCCACACTCCAATTCTGTAACCTGCAGCATATAAGGAAAATATGTATTGCTTTAATCTTTTCCTTTCTTTATTCTCTGAGATGCCATCTAAGGGTTTAAGTCCAACATAATTCCGGGCTAATACCACATGCCATCTCCTAGAGCAGCAGGAGGAAGTGATCCTTTTTCACCAGGATAGAACACAAGTGCTCTGCTAGTCATACTGATCTAACCTAAAACTGTAGTAAAATATAGAAAGTGAAAGAGCAGCTTTGTCTGTATTTTCAGATCTCTGAAAGTCTGGCTCATTCCTCAGATTGTTGGGAGGTCAGTCTTTTCTCCGGTGTTAAATGTTCACCCGCAAGCAGCCTGGTGTCTATGTGCACAGTAGCTGACTACTGACCAAGGGAAGCGGCTCAAGCTATTTCGCAGCCAGTCTGCAGAGCTGAACCAAAGGGAAAGATTAGAGATTGCAACCTCCTCAGACCTCTTTAATTAAATGAGGCACTGAATTTTAGTGCATCTAACAAATGACCTTCCTCAAGAGTAAAGAGACTATGATTCCTCTGTGCTTGGCAGCCCCTGCCCCCCAGCAGTCAGCCTCATGGCAAGCTTCTCCCAGGCAGCCAGGACCTCTCTCCTGCCAAGCCCAGCACGTTTCAGCATCTGTTCTGGGCAGCCACTCTCCATCAGACTGATACAGAGTTGAAACCTACTGACCTGCCGAGAATGACAGAGTTGACCTTGTGACATTCGTCTTAAACCTTGGGCATATTAGAAACGGAAGTAGTGCCAGAGGACCAATTTCTAACAGGGATTACAGCAGCTTTTCAAAGAGAGGTCCCTTAGAAAGCCCTTCCTAACAACCTAGAAATGCCTTTTCAGTATATGATATGGAGCAATATGACTCTGCTTTCATGCACTAAATGTGAAAAGAAACTACACCAAAAAGCTGATAAGTAAATTTTCTAAAAATCATGGGTTATCATAGAAAAAGGAACAGAAGACATCAAAATTAAATGGATTTAAATTTAAATGTATTTAAATACATTAACACATTAATGATAGCTCTCTCTGAGAAATAAGATTATATGTGATTTTTTTCCCTTATTAATTCATTATTGTTACTTTCAAAATACTTTATAAAGAATGTGTATTGGAACTTCCCTGGTGGTCCAGTGGCTAAGACTCTGTGCTCCCAAAGCAGGGGAGCCAAGTTCAATCCTTGGTCAGGGAACTAGATCTAATATGTGGCAAGCAACTAAAAATCCTATATGCCACAACTAAGACCTGGCACAGCCAAATAAATAAATAAAAAATAAACATTAAAATAAAAAAGAATGTATTATTGCTTACAACCAGGAAAAAAACACTAAAAATTTATTTTTAAAATTTGGGCTACAGTCATTCATAGTAGACTTGGGAGCAACAATACAGAAAATCTGAATTCACTGTAATCACAGTCAGACCAAAAAGAAACAAAAAGAAAAAGAAACCCAAATAGCTTTCAACATTACTACTATCTAGCATACTTTCAGTATCAAACTGAGGTCAGGGATGCTCATAACTGTTAACACTCCACAACCTGAATAATTTATGGGAATTTTAAGGGTACTGCTATTGAAACTCTATACTTTACTATACCACCTAAAAGACATCTTCAGACTCTGTTTTGAGATGGATAAGAGAGCTGCCATTTGAGGCTGGCTGTCACTAGCAGAGGGGCTTCCCCAGCGGCTTGGTGGTAAAGAATCTGCCTGCAATGCAGGAGGCACAGGAGATGCCCCTCTTTGTGGGCCACCTGGTTTTGCTGCTGTGAGGTTCAGCTCAGGAATTCTTGCATTACAAAGAAATATCAGAAGGGAAAAAAAATTTTTTTTAAGGCAGAATCCTGCCTTTCAGACCATCACTTACTCCTTCAGTGTTTTCCTTCCTTCCCTCCAGGAGGGTCATCTTGAATCTGATAAGTCCAATTGCCCTTTTCTATCATCAACACTGCTCTGAGACTCACAGTCCTTCCTTTCCTGAATCTGACATGTGTCAGTCTGGGGGCACCCAAAATGGGAGAATCCTCTCCAAATGCAAAGCCAAGCCCAGGACAGGACTGAAAAGGATCAGCTACCTCAAACCATAAAAGAACCAAAGGAAGAGTACTGATCTTAATCCTACGCCCTGGATCATGAAAAGGCCAGGAGACCAGAAGATAAAGAGGCTGATTTTAGACGAAGTGCAAGTTTACTGGGTATCAGCAGGACAAAACCATCTCCCACTTTTCCCCAGAAAGCTGTACTGAGGTTTTATAAATAGAACGAGAACACTGCTGGATGAAAGGAGTGAGCAAAATAAGAGAGAAATGCCAGGAAAAGAATTTTCAAGGCTTTGCTTCAACAGCTAATCATCCCAATGTGCTCCCCAAATTGTCCCTGTGTAGCCGCTAGGCTCTCACATGCTCTCTATTCCCCAGCGGCCAGCCTTGAGATCAACGCTGGTAACGCGCTTAGGTTAATGATTAACCCACTCGCACCAGCAGGAGGAGGCCTGATGGACACACCTGCCATCCTTCACTCCCTTGACACAGGCACAGACTCAAAGTCGAGCTCTGTAATAGAAGCTCACGTATTTAGGGAGCACGCAGGGCTCAGACGATAAAGAATCTGCCTGCAATGTGGGAGACCTGGGTTCCATCCCTGGCTCAGGAAGATCCCCTGGAGGAGGGCATGGCAACCCACTCCAGTATTCTTGCCTGGAGCATCCCAGGGATAGAGGAGCCTGGTGGGTTGCAAAGAATTGGACATGACTGAGTGGCTCTTTCTTTCAAGCATAAAAGTTCAGGCAAAAGTTCTTGAGGTGATGCATGTGACATGTTCCTTCCCACATGTCCACAGTAACAAGTCACTAGAAAAGGGGGTTTGAAACACTGCTCCTGTCATTCCTGCGTTGTTCCCCTGTAGGATGAAAAACAGATTTCCCTCTTTAGCATAAAATATCATTCTTACTGAGGAATTTTTTCAGCTGGCTGTTGAACTGTAAATTTTTAAAAGTCACAGATTTGGGAGTGTAGTAGGGAAGGAAATCATGATGCTGAGGGAGGGTCAGAACAGCTGCTAACAGACCAGAAGGGCCTTTTCCGGGTGAAGCCAGTGCTGTACTCTTATCTCTACTTCCGGAACCTTCCTGGCATTCTAGCACAGACTGGCCTGAAAGCAGTTTGTGTCTCAGTCTCTATCTGCAATTTTCTCCCACCTGGGTTATATAAAGACTGTGTATGTTCTTAGTCACTCAGTTCTCAGCCTGTGGAATTCTCCAGGCAAGAATACTGGAGTGGGTTGCCATTCCCTTCTCCAGTGGATCTTCCTGACCCAGGAGTTGAACCCAGGACTCCTGCATTGTAGGCAAATTCTTTACCGTCTAAGCTACTAGGGAAGCTGCCATAGAAAGACTAATGATCAAATATTTATTATGCTTGGAGAAAAGCTTTATAGACAATAAGAAGTGATTTAAAATATTAATAAGCATGAAGACTCTTTATGCAAATAACCTTGCACATGTCCTCTCCTGGTGAGGACACATGATACAGCCAGCTTATACAGTACTTTGTGTCCGGGTCTGGCCTGGGATGAGAGAGACCACTCTCCCGGCGGCCAGTGTCCTCTTCCTCAACATTAGTCCCAGCCACCTCTGGACAGCACTACCTCTTATACTGAGCCAAAGGAACAGAACAGGAGAAAAGCGGTGGTAGTGAGCAGGACACAGCCACTCACCAAGGTTTCTCGATGGAAACTGTGCATTGTCTTGGGTGTACACTGGAGGGGGCATACCTTGGTGCTTCTCGTATAATCAGGACCCAGTTGACTATACACAGCAAAGGACCAGGCCATGTTCTCCATCAGGCTCACTAAACCAGCCAGCCAAGGAAACACAGCTGTGGAAGGTGGTCCCCACAGAGGCTGCCATCAGTTCCCTCCTTTCCATATGTCTACACCACTTCTCCCATCAAAAGGTGGTGTCCCTGTCCCCTCACCTTGACCATGGGCGACCCTGTGACTTGCTCTGACCTATAAAATGTGGCAGAAGTGATGCCATGTCCGCTCTGGCCCAGCTCATGAAAGGCTAGCAGCTTTACTTTTGCTCAGCTACTTGCGTCCTAAGCTCCCATCTCAGAATTCCTACTACCTTACAGTAGAGAGCTCCTGGCCAAGTAAGCCACCCCAGCAAAGGCACCACATAAGTGACAGAAGCTCCCTTCGAAGTTCCAATCCCAGCTGAGCTCCCAGCTAAATGCAGGTGTATTAGTGACCCCAGCTGGTACTGTGTGGACCAGAAATAAACATCCCTTCTAAATGACCCCGAATTTCTGACTCCAAGAAAGTGAGCACTAAAAGGGTACAGTGGGGTTTTTTTTTTTAAGCCACTGAGCTTTGATGGAGTAGATTATGTATCACCAAGTAACTGAAATCTCCTACACAGATTTTCCACTTACTTTACACTTCTTTCGTTTCACTAAATGCCAAACAAGCATGTTCCATTACATGCCTTTCTTGGTTTTCTTTTCTCACCTTTCAAGTCTTCTCAGTTCTTCACTCAAGAGGTTGGGCAGCTCCAGCTTTTCCAGAATAAGCTCACACTGCCTCTGGTACTGCTCCAGAGGGTTTTCAGGAAATGAAGTGTGGAGTGCATTCACACCTCCCAGCAGCGCACCTCCCTGACAGGGTGAGAACATGGAAAATACCAGGGAGAGTCAGCAGGCCTGCACACAGGAAGCCCCCTTGAGGGACCACTGATCCCAGGTGGTTAAGACCAACCCCTACACCCCCGTCACGGCTATCAGAGTCACCTGGGGGCCTGATTCACATTTCGGCAGTCCTCTTCCCCAATTCCCAGTGGCATGCATTGCTCTGGGAAGCCACACTGTCCTGAGTGGAACCATGAGCATCTCAGGTGTGTTGAGGAGAAGAAGGATTAAGACTCACTACTTTACACCAGTGGGTAAAACAATGCAGACTGTTTCCTGTCAATTTTTTTCGCTTCTTTTAAATGGTTCTCTTTGGATAAATTTCAGGAATGAATAGGTCTAAAATATGGCCATTTTTATAACTCCAGATATGTTATAAATTGTCTTTTTTAAACAATGCTTGCAATCACGGTTCAAATATTAGGTACAAGATACGCTTACCTGCATGGAGGACTCCATCACCGACACCACTGTAACAGCATCTTCCAGAGTCACCATATCACGAAACATCAGGCGAGCATGAGCTATAAAAGGTACATTTGAAATGATGAGGAAATTATTTTTATGAATATCTGAGGTGACAAATGTAATACTCTCCTTGGTGCCCCCTACTCCAAAACTGTATATTATTAATGTACTTCTAATAACAAATGCATTTTACTAGAACAAGCACAGATGTCTAAGTTCAAGTAGCTTTAAGGTTCTTTCTCTAATAAGGGGCCTAATTCTTCTTCAGAGCCCATGACAATTCTGTGTATTCAATGAAAAAAGTACTCTGGGCTCCAGCAAAGAAAGGGACTATATAAGCATATAATTGATATTCAGTAACTTTTAATTCTTACTCTCTAATCTATTATAATCTAAACAAAAATAAAATTCATTTCTCATCTCCAGTAAATCTCTTTTATCTGTCAGCTTTTCAAAACTATCAGACTTGCAAGCCTGAATCTTAGGTATTTCTTGCCTTAATATTAATTATAAATCCTTCAAAAAGTAAAGCAGTTTTGTTTTATGGAACTTTTTAGTTTAGCATATATCATATCATTATATCATACAGGTCACTCATGTGAAAAAAAAATTTAGGATTATTTAAGTAAGTGCTAAAGGTAAACGCCAGTATTAAGGGAAAAAAGTCTGGTGATGCATATCAGCTGCAAGTATGCACGCAAGTCTCATATGTTAGGGATGGGACAGAGGATGGCATTGTTAATTCAACGTTACTGTGTTAGTGGCGGCTGTGAGTGGCAACTGGTGAGAAATCACCCAGGATGCTACACAGAAAACAGTTCCCAACAACGGCATATTCAAATAGAGGCCATTGAGAAGGAAAACATACAGAAACAAGATTTCTAAATGAATGATGTCTGAAGTTACAGGGAGTTATGAGATGTCACAAAGATTCCTTTTCCTTAACACCACTACCTTCCACTCAGCATCTATAATCTGTGTAGGTTTCATAGCTTCAAGCTTTTACTTTTTAACCAATTGTGAGCAAGCATCTCGGAGATCATCCTTACTCATCTCTGAATTCATGGTGCCAAGTCCCAAGCCTTGCTCACATTGTGTGTTTAGTCTCTTAGTCCTGTCAGACTCTGCGACTCCATGGACTGTAGACCGCCAGGCTCCTCTGCCCACGGAATTCTCCAGGCAAGAATACTAGAGTGAGTTGCCATTCCCTTCTCCAGGGGAATTTCCCAACCCAGGAACTGAACCCAGGTTTCCTGCGTTGCAGGCAGGTTCTTTACAGTTGGAGCCACCAGGAAAGCCCTAGCTCACACTGGGCAGCCAATGAAAGTATTTGTTGAGTGAAATTAACCTTCTGCTAGTCGTATCAAGCTCTCCAGCAGGCGGATGGTGGTCCGGGCAGCGTTCCGGGAGTCACTCTGCCTTTGCATCTGGTAGTACCGGAGCAGAACTTGATTACCCTCATCAGACAGTGTGGGCTGTAGTTTCCTAATGAGGCAGAAGTAGGATTTCATCTTTTCCATGCTCCAGAGCTTCTCTGATTTGCTTGGGTAACCTGTATATATCAAGTATTGGGTCAGTAATTTCTAAGAATAGGCAAATATCTCATATTGAGGGTTTTGATAAAGTTCCTGTGCTCATTTTTAAAAGGACAACCTTCCGGTTTCCTGGCCACTGAAATCTAGACCTGTCTCTGCATATAGCTCTATAATAAACAGTCTTAGGCTCTAAGCTTAATAAAGGTAAGCTTCCTACAAGGGTTTAAATTATTCAGAATAATTCTGTTCTGCCACATACAGTAATAAATAGTACTTGGTAAGCCAAATTTTTGACAAAAGCTCCACATTTAGGATTCTGCTTTATAAATTCAGTGCAGTTTTCTTTGTGTATAGGACGTGAACCAGTGATCAGTATATACCATAAAGTTGCCCCTTTTCACCACAAAGGACATGTGGCAAGCAAAGGAAGACCTTTTTCCTTCTGCGCATTGTTCTAGGCTCGCTAACTAGGTTCACTGCTTTCTGTCTAAGCATCTCTTTCTAGACTCTTAGGTGGGTATTTGATTTTCCTCAAGGAAAATTTCATTTATGTCTACTCTGTCAATTTGAATGATTTGATCGCTTCCACATACCTTTGTTTTCTAAGATAAAAGAGGAAATGATACGATCCCAGTCTTCGTTCTTGGTATCAAGCAAAACGAGGATCAGGTCGAATCGACTTAAGAGTGGGCTGCTAAGGGCAATGTTCACTGACACAGACTCACGGGGGTCGTACTGGCCTTTGGGGTTAGTTGCTGCGAGGATGGTGGTCCTTGTGTTCAGTTTGCACACGAGGCTACCAAAAGAGAAGGTACAGTTCACTGACTGTTGAGATCCAAATGAAAAACACGATTAAACTTATTAATAGAAAGGGGCTGCTCCTGTACCTTAAAAATCTAGAGACAAACTTGTCAAAGAGAATGTGGAATGATACAAACACCAAGTTCAAATGAAGGACATATTTATACGAGCCTATCTTGAGGAGAAGTAAGTGCTCAACACACATTTCCTATGCCCTGACTGTGAGCAGACCCCTCTAAGAAGGAAACGAAGTTAAACCATTCATGGATACTGCTCTTAAGGAGCTTGCATCCATTTGCTATAACGGTGAGACATGGCAGAATTCGGTAAGTTCTAGAAGCATAAACTTCCCAGGGGAAATAAAGATGATGTGTATTCATCTATGTACATGGAAGAGACACTCAGAGAAACATTATGAAGTGGTTTCTGAGCAAGGCCTTTTGTGACACATGGACTTGTTCTGTGTGTTCACTTACTTGTTTCGGTTCTTCTAAAAGTGAAAGAAACAGGCAGAAGGGAAAGGAAAGGAAGGAGCAAGGGATGGAGGGGAGGAGGGATAGAAAAAGAAGGAATCAGGAAAACTGAAGTTGATTAGCGTAGTGTTTTTGAGGAGCAACAGTGAAGGGAAGGCTGAAAGGGTCGGGGCATGGTGGGCTGGTTAGACGGGGAAGGACCACAGATGGCACACGCTGGGGAGACAAGGGCAGTGGCTGAGGAAGAGGCACACAAGTCCTCAGCAGGGCAGTGGCGGGGCAGATATGGAGATGACATAACTCAGATGTTGTTTCTAAACTTGTTTATGATGGTCACGTCCTCAAAATAATACGGCACATTCAAGGATAGTAACAAGCATAGAATTCCTTCTCTGTAAAAACTGTCCCTCTCTGCTGATGGTGGTTTTCAGTTGCAGCGCATAGCCCTGGGACTTCGGCAAACACGTGCTACATGTGTTAATCCTTGATCTATTTCCAGTTGGCTCCAGCAATGACCTCATGCCCGAGGACTGAAAAAGTCTGAGAATCTGTATTTGTGGTAAGTGGCACAAGCAGACACAGAAGAGAACAACAAACAAGGTGCTTTCACTGAAAACTAAATCCTCTTTTAACAAAGTCACTGACAGAGGAAAATTCTGAACATAGAGTCCACGTCTTTTTCATATACCAAAACGACTTTGTATAGGCAGCTGTTCAGAACTCAGAATCAGCTTGCTGTAAAACCAATGTAATAAATGGTTCCTAACTAATCCCACAAAAAGCATATTTAATCTAATACCGAAGAGGTTATTTGCACTTATCAGAAAATAAGGAATATTGCTTCAATACTTCAATACAATACCAAACAAAATACAACTGTTTATGAAATAACTGCTTAAAAATGATTTTCTGAGAGATAAAATTGGTTGTTCTTCCTCTCTCTGATCAAGAGCTATTTACAAGTCATTTCCTGTGGGCAAAGGGCTGTACTGAGAATTGAGAAAGGTACATAGCTGGTCCCCGCCTTCAATTAGTTCACAACAGAACTGCTGGAGGACAGGGAGGCTCAACATGGCACCCACCAGACAGGACGTGTGCAACGGATGCTGGTGGCAGTTATCTGCGTTCGTGTCTGACAGAGAGAGGGACAATGGACAAGCAGAAACAGAAAGAAGGTGGTGAGTTATTCCTGAGGTAATTGGGCAAACATGCAAAGCAGCAGCTTTGGGAAGAGAGCTAAGGAAGATTTATATGTGAAGGAACAGTCTTCCTGGGGGGGGGCAGCTTGTGGAGATTTGAGCGATGAAGGTAGAGGAGTAGGCAGGGGAAGAGGAGATGGTGTGGGACAGTAAACCAGGCCATGACCAGCAGCAAAGTGGAAGATGGGGACAGCGCCAGGAGGGACAGAGTGGCCTTGGTCACTTGAAAGAGGGGAAGACAGTATGTAAGGGTGACCCACATTATCACCGGAATGGGGCTTTAGAGAACCAAGATGCTCATACAGCCTCACCCTAAGTATCATGCGCACAGCAGCAGCTCACTACATACAGCGGAGCGAGGAACTCATGCATGAGCTTAAGGTAAGGGTCCTTTCACCACCCAGTATGAGCTCAGCCCTCCTAATAACAAAAAGATAACTATCATATATGTAATGCCAAGCACTGTG
The DNA here is from genome assembly GCA_006408695.1 of Aepyceros melampus. NCBI lineage: Eukaryota > Metazoa > Chordata > Mammalia > Artiodactyla > Bovidae > Aepyceros > Aepyceros melampus. The sequence continues at coordinate 210,006 of SJXQ01002027.1, read as the reverse complement.
CCAGGCTTTATGTATACATGTTACCCCTGATCTTCACAACGACCTGAAAGGTAGATATTATCACCAACTTGGAAATAAGGAAACTAGATGGTTCCAGATGGTAATAACGACAGTTAAGGTTACGAGCAGAGCAACAGAACTGCGATTCAGACCCAGGTCAGCTTCCCTTCAAAACCCATACTCCTGTACCTCCAAACTGTTACCCTGATGCTGAAATGTTTTAAGCGCTTCCTGTGGTTTAAAGATTGGGCCTGAGGTTTTAGGTATGCATTTCCTTGCCTTATTTTTTTCCTACTTAATTTGATCCCCTCTGAGGGCCCATGACTACTGTTATAGTGCTCATGCTGCCTGTCACATATTTACATGTTCAATGAACATGTGCTGAATAAGGGATAAATCAAAAATCTTTATTTAGTTCAGTATTTCTCAAATTCAGAGTCATTTTATACTCACAGGCTTCACCAGATATAAAATAATCATGCTAAAAGATTTTTTCTTGCACTAACTTCAAAGAGTGACAACATTCCAGTTTCTGAAAAACCTGCTTTTCCATTGTTTAATCCACATGCTTAAACTTTCCTACATAAATTACATAAGCGATTTTTACCCTGGCAGGCCCTCCAGAAAGCACCCTGGTTTTGTGGCAGTCTTAACAGTCTCATCACATCTGTATGGGTGATCCCCGTCTTTGCTGATGGCTTTAATCACTACCTACAGGCTGGCACTTCCAAATTTAGCTCTGGCCGGTGGCAGTGGCTGCTCTGCGTGCAAACGTGGTTTTCCTTTCTCCCTAGGGGCAGGGCAAGATTAAATTTCCCATCTTCCTTTACAGTCAAATAGGGCTTCCCTGGTAGCTCAGTTGGTAAAGAATCTGCCTGCAATGCGGGAGACCTGGGTCCAGTCCCTGGGTCAGGAAGATCTCCTGGAGGAGGGCATGGCAACCCACTCCAGTATTCTTGCCTGGAGAATCCCAAGGAGAGAGGAGCCTGGTGGGCTACAGTCCCTGGGGTCACAGAGAGTCATGACTAAGCACGGCACAGCAGAGCAGCACAGAGCTGTAAAAATAAGTCCCGCCAGTGGAGTGGGGAGAGAACGTATCTACTTCCAGGTCAGGCTCCTAAGAACCTTCCTGGGCAACCTTCCCTGCTTTTCTCCCTCTCTGCTGTACAGGTGAGGATAAAAGGCCCTGGAGTCAGACAGCCATCCGCGGGACTACATGGAGCAGAGCACCCATCTTCCACTCACATCACACTGTGACTAAAGTAAGAAACACTCCCTCTGGCGAAACACTGCAGGGAAGACATGAGCACAGGACAGAAGTGACCAGTTTTCAAGGAGTGATGAAAGAGAGGAGATAGCTCAGAAATCTGAGGCTTTGAAGGGCTGGAGAAAACAACTGCCTCTAGACCTCAGAGAGTAAAGGGGAAGACAGAAACCGGCTCTGAATAACAAAGGCCCAGTCAACTTTCTCAGCTATAAAACGTGACCCAGATGAAGGGTGAAGCCTTCAGCTAGATGGCCTTTTTATCCAGTTGAATAAAAGTGGTACGGATACCCTCCAATGTTCACAGCATGCTATTCCTAATAACCGAGAGGAGGACGCAATATAAGTGTCCGTGGTGAATAAATGGATGAAGAACACACACTCTCATACAAGAAAATATTTAGCCTAAAATAAAGGAAATCAAGGGCGTCCCTTGGGGCTCCGCTGGTAAAGAATCTGCCTGCAGTGCGGGAGACCTGGGTTGGGAAGACGCCCTGGAGAAGGGAAAGGCTACCCACTCCAGTATTCTGGCCTGGAGAATCCCATGGACTGTATAGTTCATGGCGTCACAGAGTCGGACACAACTGAGCGACTTTCACTTCACTTTACTCCAAAGGAAATCTTGCCACATAATACAATATGGATGAACCTTGAGGATATGATGCTAATTAATGTCACAAAAGACAAATGTGGAGCAGTCTTACCCTGGAGATGTGGTTCCCAAGCCTGGCTAGTCAGTGAGGATGCAGGTGGGTTTAATAATACAGATTCCTAGGTCTCACCTCTGAGATTCTGACTGAGGACAGGTATGCGCTAAGTGCGGACTGGTGCCACGGCTCTTCCACAACTGTTAGAATCACAGTGTTCAATAAATGTTTACTCGTCTGTCTTGCTGCAAGGCTGTGAGCATCTTGAGAACAAAAGCCTTGTCTTTTCCTTTTCCTGGTATTAGTAGCAATCAGAGACCATAATGCTTCTGAGCGGTTAAGACATGTTTACTGAGGAGAACAATAAACTGTCATCTTGTTTTTAAATTTCAGACTGCACTTCTACCCAGATATGTGAGTATAATTTAGTGGCAGCAAATGTATAACTGCAATGTCAAATTTTTTCCCAAAATGTGTCCTCAGCCAACAGTGAGGGCGTCTTCTATTATTTAAGAATCAGATACCCTGCCCTTGAGGAGATGTTATCCTAGTTAAGATTGAAAAGAACCTGGAAAATACATGAAACATTGTCCTTCTCAAATAATTATTTCATTTAGCATTCTAAGACTTAAAGATTGTCGCCATGTAGAGCACTCTCAACTGACTTCACACCGTCGTGGACACTGTACTGCCGTCTGCAGGTGCAGAGACCGACTGGCACCATCCCATAAGCTAAATCAAAGTGCTGACTCCCCTTTTTTCTCACACCATCCTTTTCTTCCTGGTCTCCTCTTCCACTTCATTTAGCAGCCGGGACAAAATGTAAGATGTTAAACTCCCAAACTTTAACAATGTTCTCAGACTTAAGTAACATAAGCAGAGCACAATAAAACTACTGGTCTTTTCAACCACATATGGATTCAATCAAACTGATATTTTGGTTACTGACGCTGTAAGTTACATCCTTAGTAGACATCCTGAGGGCTTGAGCATTTTTTTTTTCTATTCTGACTACCCCTAACAAGCTTTTATACTGAAAAATCATACTGACTGGTTCTCTCCCAGCCCGCTATGCAGATGAATAGTGGGTGAGCGGCTTATGATACACCTTTGTAGGTATATGCCCCCCACGTGGAGAAACTTCAGCCTCAACTCAAAAAACAGTTTGTGGAATTGGCACAGTTACATGGAACAATTAAGAATGTGATTCTTATTTTTTAGAACTCTCCACCTCTGTGCAGTGTATATAAAGTCACACACACACATATACAACACACACATTTGTGGGATTCCCTGGAGCCTTGGCAGCCAGCTAGACATTCTGATTCTGAGGTTCACATTAATACCCTTAAGAGAGACTAAAATTTGAATAGAAATTCCTTCATAAGTCAATCAGACTTTAGTCACTTAAGATGTGAGACAGACAAAGACAGAGAAAAAACAAAAGCAGACCCATCCAAGAATTCTCAAAAAGGATGTAGCAAAGTATCAAATATCTCAAAGAACATCTTGGCATGGTCCCAAAACATTTGGATGCTGATGGCTCAGTGAGGACTCCTACACTAGGGGACAAAAACCAGAGGATGAAAAGTCTTTGAGCTGGAGAGGGAAGAGTAGTAAGGTGTTTCAAGAGTAAAATTCAGAGTTTCTTATTTTATTTTAGTTGAATACATGAGTAAGTACTTCCTTTTCATACCTAACTCATCTTACCTGCTTACTGATAAACAACTTGACATGCTTTATATCTCTAGACACATTTTCTGAAAAGGTCCACACTTGGCAATTAACTGTACACTTTCTATGAGGAAGATTAATGGGCTTCTAATAACTAAGATCATGGCATCTTGTCTCATCACTTCATGGGAAATAGACGGGGAAACAGTGGAAACTGTCAGATTTTATTTTTTTGGGCTCCAAAATCACTGCAGATGGTGACTGCAGCCATGAAATTAAAAGACGCTTACTCCTTGGAAGGAAAGTTATGACCAACCTAGATAGCATATTCAAAAGCATAGACATTACTTTGCCGACTAAGGTCTCTCTAGTCAAGGCTATGGTTTTTCCTGTGGTCATGTATGGATGTGAGAGTTGGACTGTGAAGAAAGCTGACTGCTGAAGAATTGATGCTTTTGAGCTGTGGTGTTGGAGAAGACTCTTAAGAGTCCCTTGGACTGCAAGGAGATCCAACCAGTCCATTCTGAAGGAGATCAACCCTGGGATTTCTTTGGAAGGAATGATGCTGAGGCTGAAACTCCAGTACTTTGGCCACCTCATGCGAAGAGTTGACTCATTGGAAAAGACTCTGATGCTGGGAGGGATTGGGGGCAGGAGGAGAAGGGGACGACCAAGGATGAGACGGCTGGATGGCATCACGGACTCGATGGCCATGAGTCTGAGTGAACTCCGGTAGTTGGTGATGGACAGGGAGACTTGGCGTGCTGCGACTCATGGGGTCACAAAGAGTCAGACATGACTGAGCGACTGAACTGAATGAGGGACAGTGAACTTAAGGCTCTGAAAACTTCTGGCCAAAAAATTAGATGAGCTACTATTGGAGGGTGATTCAACTTTTTCATAAGTCATTGAGTGACTCAGAGTCAGTGCTATGAAAAATGAACATAAACGCTCAAGCAGAACTTGAAGAGTGTTTTCCTTTGTTCCTACCACCAGGAGATGACAGATGGACAGTGGTAGCTGAGGGCACACTTAGCTGCCAGCCCAAGAGCAAAGCCAACATGTGGCATATTCTTACACTTTTCTGTTAAGTGATATAACAGCTATTACAGTGATGTCAAAATAAAAGTTAAAAAAAAAAAACAAAAAAAACCTACAAGGACAACTTGAATGGAGGAAGAAAGATCACATAATTGGTAACTATGATCTGGGGAGAAATTTTAAGAATTTCTACAAAATACAGAGTTTGACCAAGAGTTTACAACTCACTAGGTACTTGTGACTAAGTAATGTCTTTTAAAACCCTGCCATTCTTTTTGTCCATCTCTTTGACATCCTCTGAGTTCAAGACTTTTCTCATAAAGAGCCACCTCCTATTTAGATCTATACAAAAGAGATGACTGGGATAACCACGATGGTGTGATCACTCACTTAGAGCCAGACATCCTGGAGTGCAAAGTCAAATGGGCCTTAGGAAGCATCACTATGAACAAAGCTAGTAGAGATGATAGAATTCCAGCTGAGTTATTTCAAATCATAAAAGATGAAGCTGTGAAAGTGCTGTACTTAATATGCCAGCAAATTTGGAAAACTCAGCAGTGGCCACAGGACTGAAAAAGGTCAGTTTTCATTCCAATCCCAAAGAAGGGCAATGCCAAAGAATGTTCAAACTACCTCACAATTGCACTCATTTCACATGCTAGCAAGGTAACACTCAAAATCCTTCAGGCTAGGCTTAAACAGTACGTGAACCAAGAACTTCCAGATGTTCAAGTTGGATTTAGAAAAGGCAGAGGAACCAGAGATCAAATTGCCAACAACCACTGAATCACAGAAAAAAAGAGAATTCCAGAAGAACATCTACTTCTGCTTCATTGACTACACTAAAGCCTTTGACTTTGTAGATCACAACAAACTGTGGAAAATTCTGAAAGAGATGGGAATATCAGACCACCTTACCTGCCTCCTGAGAGACCAGTATGTAGGTCTAGAAGCAACAGTTAGAACCAGACATGGATGACAGACTTATTCAAAACTGGGAAAGGAATACAAGGTTCTATATTGTCACCCTGCTTATTTAACTTATTTACAGAATACATCATGTGAAATGCCAGGCTAGATGAAGCACAAATCAGGACTGGAATCAAGATTGCCAGGAGAAATATCAATAACCTCAGATATGCAGATGACATCACCTTTATGGCAGAAAACAAAGAGGAACTAAAGAGTTCTTGATGAAGGTGAAAGAGGAGAGTAAAAAAGCTCACTTAAAACTCAGCATTCAAAAAACTAGTATCATGGCATCTGGTCCCATTACTTTATGGCAAATAGATGGGGAAACTGGAAACAGTGAGAGACTATTTTCTTGGGCTCCACAATCACTGAGGATGGTGACTGTAGACATGAAATTAAAAGATGCTTGCTCCTTGGAAGAAAAGCTATGACAGACCTAGATAGTGTATTAAAAAGCAGAGACATTACTTTGCCAAAGTAAACTTTGGTCCATATAGTCAAAACTATGGTCTCTCCAGTAGTCATGTACAGATGTGAGAGGTGGACCATAAAGAAGGCTGAGTGCCTAAGAACTGATGCTTAAAACTGCAGTCTTGGAGAAGACTCTTGAGAGTCCCTTGGATAGCAAGGAAATCAAACCAGTCAACCCTAAAGGAAATCAGTCCTGAATATTCATTGGAAGGACTGATGCTGAAGCTGAAGCTCCACTATTTGGGCCACCTGATGTGAAGAGCCGACTCATTGAAAAAGACTCTGATGCTAGGAAAGATTGCAGGCAGGAGGAGAAGCAGATGACAGTGGATGAGATGGTCAAATGGCATCAGTGACTCAATAGACACGTGTTTGAGCAAACTCTGGGAGATGGTGAAAGACAGGGAAACCTGGCATGCTACAGTCCATGGGGTCACAAAGAGTTGGACACAACTGAGCAACAACCTATTTAGATTGATTCACCAGGCTACTCTGGCTGCCTGACTAAGCTATTGTTTCCCAGCACCAACAAATCTACTAGTACTTACAACTGAGCATGACTTGTTTTTTGCTATATTTCTTAAGTGATTCTTCTGTCCTCATTATAGTCCTGACCAGGCTAAGCACTGGAATGCCCACCAAGCACATAACTCCACAATTCCTTCTACAGAAACGGCCATACATGGACAACTGGCTGGACCAGATATTGAGACCTAACCCAACAGTAGTCAAGCAATAAAATGACCAGAGGCCTCTGAGCTGGTCTTGCACAGAGCTTCTAATAGGGATGATAATGTCTAACTGAGCCTCTCTTGAGATCCATCTGAAATAGACACAAGAGGGAAAGCCAAACTATTAAAGAAAGGGGAAAAGCCTAAAAAATGCACAAACACACAAATAAATCAAAGACAGAGAAAGTAGACCTTATAGATAAATAAGAGCAGCAAATAAGATACACACACACAAAAAAAAAAAACCACAAAAAAACCCTGAAAGCTAGCTAAGGGAGAGAATACTACAAACTTCAGTCTCCATGTAAACAGACATTAGCTATGAATTTATGAAGCCGTGTCCGACTCTTAGCGACTCCACGGACTGTAGCCTACCGGGCTCCTCTGTCCATGGGATTTTCCAGGCAAGAATACTGGAGTGGGGTGCCATTTTCTTCTCCAGGGGAACTTCCCAACCCAGGGACTGAACCCTGGTCTCCCGCATTGTAAGCGCACGCTTTACTGTCTGAGCCACAAGGGAGGCCCAAACAGACATTAGAAACCAGCAAAGCTAATCTAGAGCCCATACTGGAAGAGGAAGATGAGTGGAGACTGAATGAAAAGGGGGAGAGGGCAATGGGTTCCTCATGATGCAAGAACATAGATAAAAACATCCTCACAAAAAGGGAGCCCCACAGAGGACCCTGAAAGTTCCTGGGACCAGAGGAGGCAGGCCTGGAGTAGATGGAGGAGATGTAAGGGACAGAAGTCCCTTGGAGTCTTGAAGGAGACAAGCTATAGATTTAAAGATTCTACAACATAAATGAGAAACAAAATCAGAAGACACATCAACCTACACACATCGTCCTCGTAAACCTTAGGAAAAAAACTCTGTTAAGTAAAAAGAATGAACTGAGGTTACACTGAACTAAAAACTAGTACACCATCCAAACCTCTGACTACCACCTTAATAGAATAACTACTACAAATGATTCAGGAAAAGATAAGACATTTTAAAATGAATTGTAGTAATATTTATATAAGATGTAACATTTATATAAGACTACCACAAGAATCAAAATACCTTAGTTGATAAAACCCCATCCCACCATTCCCTTAAAAAATTCACAGAAGAAATCTGTACTTAATATCCTCACTTACACATTCCTAAACAAACATTTGTACATATGAAAAATCATTCCAAATCAGAAATCAAAAACTCAGAACAGAAAAATAAAAAGAGAGGATGATGAATATCCAGAGATGACTCAGGGAAGAAAATGGGTGAAAAGAGGGAGAAAGTAATTTTAGAAATAAACATTTAAATCTAGGGTGCCAAAGAGAGGACAGACAGGAATGAAAGTATAAAAAAGGGTGCTAAGGGGAGGAATAAAAATGCCAAGGCAATAAAAATGAAATACAAAAGAGCTAAAAAGTCTAAGAAAAATATTGGTTGCTATAGAATCTAGGCAAAAAAGATCTAACACACGTAATTAGGATTTCTGGAAAATAAAAAACAAAGAATAGAATATGTGAGACTATAATTCAAGAAAAATTTCCAAAAAGAAATGAAGCCTTTTACATTTCAAAGAGCCTTTACATTTCACTAACATCTGAAAAAAAAATGACCAAGAATAATCAACTGAGATACAGCCTAGTAAAAGTATTATGCTTAAACCACAAAGACAAAAAAGCCTTCTGGGCCTTCAGGCAAGAATATCAAATTGCCTACAAAGTAAAGGATATCAGAATGGCACTCAACTTGTCAATACAAAGTACAAAGCAAGACTATAGGAAAGAAAGTGTAAGGCTGCATCTTTATATCCAGTCATGTTGTTTTTCAAGTATCAAAGCTATGAAAAATAGTTTTAAATATGCACTCAGAACTAGGAACTCTTCCCAAGGAATCTGTTTGAGGAGAGCTTCATTCAACCAAGAGATAATGGTGCTACTCTGGCAAAAGGACTGATGGTGAGTCTTCAATATATTTAATTTTAGGTCTAAGAAAAAAATGAAGGCATAAAAGTAGAAGAGTATATAAATACAAGTGTTATTTGTCCTGACAAAGTATAAAGAATATAACCATTTTTTAATAGTAAAGAGAAGGGAGAAAAGGGAAAGTAGAGCATGCTCAGTGGGTATCACGTGGGTAATGAAGTACAGTCAAAGGATATTATTTAAAGGGGATGCAGGTATTATAAAAGGAATTTATAGGTAAGTCCTAGAATAGGTGTTGTCAACTACATACAGGTGGTGTCAAACTACAGCCAGCAGGTCAAATCTAGGTCTCCATTTATTTAAGTAAAATTTCACTGGAAAACAGCTATACCCATTCATATACACACTGTCTATGGCATCTTTATTCTGTATACATTATAGACATATTGATGCAGTCATACTGTCTGCATTAGCAGAGGTGAGTCAGAGAGACAAGAGACAATACAGCCCACAAAAGCCTAAAATAGTTATCTGGACCTTTACACAAAAAATTTGCCAACCCCTAATGTATAACAAAAATACAAACCTTCCTAACTGTGAAACAAATAAAAAAAGAGAAACATAGCAAGTTTTTAAAAAAATGAAGTACTTGATATCAAGAATATTGCTAATACCAATAAATGTAAATGTACTTAACTCATATATTAAAAGAAAAAGATTTTCAGGTTACTTGTAAAACAAAGCAAAACAAAATAAAGTGAAACCAACATTATGGTGTATACAAGAGAACAAATTACAATCAAAAGGCTAAATATAAAGGACGAAGCAAAGATATATTCAGTTCAGTTCAGTTCAGTCGCTCAGTCGTGTCCAACTCTGCGACTCCATGAATCGCAGCACACCAGGCCTCCCAGTCCATCACCAACTCCCAGAGTTCACTCAGACTCACATCCATCGAGTCCGTGATGCCATCAGCCATCTCATCCTCTGTCGTCCCCTTCTCCTCCTGCCCCCAATCCCTCCCAGCATCAGAGTCTTTTCCAATGAGTCAACTCTTCGCATGAGGTGGCCAAAGTACTGGAGTTTCAGTCTTAGCATCATTCCTTCCAAAGAAATCCCAGGGCTGATCTCCTTCAGAATGGACTGGTTGGATCTCCTTGCAGTCCAAGGGACTCTTAAGAGTCTTCTCCAACATCACAGTTCAAAAGCATCAATTCTTCGGCGCTCAGCCTTCTTCACAGTCCAACTCTCACATCCATACATGACCACTGGAAAAACCATAGCCTTGACTAGACGGACCTTAGTCGGCAAAGTAATGTCTCTGCTTTTGAATATGCTATCTAGGTTGCTCATAACTTTCCTTCCAAAGAGTAAGCGTCTTTTAATTTCATGGCTGCAGTCACCATCTGCAGTGATTTTGGAACTCCCAAAAATAAAGTCTGATACCGTTTCCACTGTTCCCCGTCTATTTCCCATGAAGTGATGGGACCCGATGCCGTGATATATATTAGGCAAATGTAAATAATATGAAATCAGAAGTTGTGATCTTGATATACTTAAATTCAGACCACAGAGCATTAACACGAAGTGCAAAGCTTAAGCAATGATCTTGATAAAGCAGAATGTTATTCAAAGTTTCTGATGTGAGAAATGCAAAGAGAAAACAACAGACAGTTATAGCAAGAGACTTTAACAAACCACTTTCAGCCTAAGAAACATCAAGCAGACAAAAGATTAAGTAAAGATACAGAAGATGTGTGTTTCTGTGTATTACATCCTGATAATAGAGAACAGAACTTCTCAAACACAGATGGGCCAGTCATGAAACTCTCCTAGTGTCAGGCCACAGAGAAAAAAGCCGCAGGAAGTTCCTTAAAGTAGAAATAATACAAATAGCACTCTCTGACTGGAATGCAATGAAACCAGAAATTAATAGCACCATCAAAAAACTAGTAATTTTGTAAAGGTCCTTCTACCTGGAGGTTAAAAACTGCTAAAACAAATCTTGTGAGAAAGGGGATGTATAAACTAAAATTGCAGAATTTCTTGTAAAATAGTAAAGAAATGATAATAAGAACACTACATCTAATAATTACCGCTAAAGCAGAGCCAAGGAGCATTTACATTATGACATGTTTTGCATAAGAAGAGGGGAGATGCACATGTGCACAGACAGGTTTTTGCTTGTTTTCGCAAAAAAAAAAAAGAAAGGTTAAATCAGAAACCAGTGAAAAAGGTTTATGTAAGGGACAGGAGAAAATAGAATGCAAGAGGTAGGGATAGGAGCGTAATCTCTTCGACGTAAAAGTTTTGTTTTTGACTGCCTCTCAAGGCATGTGGGGTCTTACTTCCCTGACCAGGGATTGAGTCCATTCCTCATGCTACGGAAGCACTGAGTTCTAGCCACTGGACCACCAAGGGGTTCCCTGATATAATAGTTTTGATTTTTGAAATATATTTTACAAATTCAGAAAACAAAATTAAACCAAAAAGAATGAGAGAGGCAAACTCTACAAATGAACACAAACATAGGTTTAAAAACATGTTTCCTAACTATATATCAGGAGAAGGCGATGGCACCCCACTCCAGTACTCTTGCCTGGCAAACCCCATGGATGGAGGAGCCTGGTAGGCTGCGGTCCGTGGGGTCACGAAGAGTTGGATATGACTGAGCGACTTCCCTTTCACTTTTCCCTTTCATGTACTGGAGAAGGAAATGGCAACCCACTCCAGTGTTCTTGCCTGGAGAATCCCAGGGACGGGGGAGCCTGGTGAGCTGCCGTCTATGGGGTCACACAGAGTCGGACACGACTGAAGTGACTTAGCAGCAGCAGCAACTGTATATCAAATCAGTAATATGACCACACAAAGAAAAGAACTCAACTAACTTTTGAACATGTACTCTGATCATATATAACCATAGTGGAATATGTTCTAAACTCAAAAAGACCACAAAGAAGGCCTGAGTATTACTTAATTTCTTTGTGGTTGGGGTTATTGACAATGGCGTTGGTGTATAATTCTGAAACTATTTTGGAGACTCAACTGAGTTCATAAACTCAAGGTGCCCTGTGAACACCTTTACATACAAATGAAGTAAAATAATTTTGGACAGTTTCAGGTGTCTTCTCATCCTAACCTTGATGATATTGGCTAGAAAACTCTTTTTAAAAGTACAATAAATGGTAGCATAACAATGTGAATGGGTTATATTTTTTCAAATTTGTATATTATATTTTATTGTGGTAAAAAATGCCTATCACAAAATTCACCATCTTAACCATTTCTAAGGGTACACTCAATAGTGTTAAATACATTCACACTGTTGTGTGATCAGTTTTTGGAATTTTATCTTGCAAAATTGAAAATGAATCACAAAACCATTTTCCATAGTAGCTACACCATTCTGTATTTCATATTTCCATAATCCACAAGGGTTCCAATTGCTCTCCACCCTAATACTTGTTCTTTTCTGTGTTTTTGTGTTTTTTATGGTTGCCATCTGAATATTTGTACAGTGATATTTCATTGTGTTTGACTTGCATTTTCCTAATGATTAGTGACGCTGAGCATCTTTTCATGTGCTTGCTGGCCATGTATATTTCATCTTTGGATAAATGAGTATTCAAGCCCTTTGTCCAGTTTTTCACTTGAATGGTTTGTGCTGCTGAGTTGTAGGAATTCTTTATATATTCTATTAACTCCTTTTCAGATTTGCAAATTATTTTCTCCAACTCAACATGTTAACTTTTCACTCTGTTGCATCTTTTCATACTCAGAAGTTTAAAATTTTGATGCACTCCAAGTAAACAAATAAATCTATCATCTTGCTAATTCACTTTGTCTCATCTATTCTTGGTTCCCTTTTTCTTCTACCCCGTCTTCTTCTGAATTATCTATGATGTCATTTCATCTCTACAACTCACTTATTAGTTTTAGTTTTTATCTCTTTTACTTTCTAGTGGTTGCCCTAGTGTTTGTATCTTTAATTGATTATGGTCCATGCTAGAATAATGCCACACCACTTCATATACAGTAAAGGCTGGCACAGCTGGTCTGAGCACTGGCACTGCAGTTACGATCTTTACCCTCAGTGCTCCACAGACTTCCAATGCCTTTGGTATTGAATTACTGCAGTAATTACTCTGCTTACTGTGGAGGTTGTGGTGCAGAGGTGGAAGATAATTCTATGAGTTTCTGCTCTGCTTTCAGCTTCCAGGAGTCACTGCACATCTGCACCAGCGGGGTCTCTTTCCTCACTTCCTCACTGGGGACGAGTGCCTTCCCAGTAGCACACTGCTATTGCTCGTTACTGGTGTTAGACTTATTTGGAGGCCAGGCTGCTTCTTGGCCTCCTGGTCTTTGGCAGGCGCTGTGTACCTGCTCTCGGAGGGGACAGGCAGAAGAGTGGTAAGGCCTCCTGCCTGTCCCACCGGTGGCAGCTGAACCCTGTCATGTATCTGTGATGCTTCTCAGGTAGAAGGGGTCCTTCTCTCCTTTCCCAGTGGTCAGATCTCCCTGCTTTGTACTGGGTGAGAAACCTCCAGGTGGCACAGATCTCTCTGCTTTGTACTGGGTGAGAATCCTTCGAGTGGTACACACCTCTGCTTTGTACTGGGTAAGAATCCTGGACCCAAGAGATCTGCCTGCCCTCCCCTTAGAAGAAGATGGCTTATGCTTCTGCCCTTCTCCCCAAAGCAGCATCTTTTTGCCTGGTTCCTTTGAGAGCGAAGGAAGGAAGATTTTCTAAACTCCTGAAGCAGAAGGGGTTTTTGCTTCTAGCCCTCCTCCAGGGGCCCTGGCGATGAGAGGGTTTGTTGCCCTAGCCTCAGTGAGTTAAAGGCTTTGGTTTGTATGAGAGGTGTGCCTGGGTAAGCAGCAGGACTTTGTGCCTAGTCCCCAGCAACAATCAGGCCTGTGTGAGTGATGAGCAAAGCAGGGGGTCTCTCCAGTCTCTGCCCGGAGCAGTTTTTCCTGTGAGCATCTGTGGAGTCCTGTGGAGAAGAGCTTACATGTGAGAACTCCCTCCGGGCTTGGGATCCAGAGTTATTCTAAACTGAACGCTATCCCACACGTGGACTTCAGGAAATTTAAAATTTTGTAGCTACCTCTTCTTTGCTTCTGTGGCCGCAACCGGTTTCGCTCATGCTCTGTCAAAGGTGAGCAGTCTGTGTGCCTCAGCTCGCCTAGGAGGGGCTTGTCCCATTTTGGAATTGAGTTCCCGTGATTTCCTTATGAATCAGCTCTCAGATATGGCTGGAAAGTCACGAGCTTTGTGGGCTATCTGGATTTTTCTCATCAGGAGCAGAGAAGTACAGCTTTCTATAGGCCAAGTGGAAGAAGAATTTAGGCTTACGTTCTGTATGTCTCTGCTTTTTCATTTCATTAAAAAATAATTGTATTGCATTTTATAAAACTATTGTTTTGTAACAGACTGGAAAATAAACAATAAAACCAGTCTGTCACCACAAATAGTGTGAAAAGCACTGTTCTGGTGCATGAAGTAGTTCTGCTTATGACAAGACTGTCCAATCTGTGGGGGTACTGTTGAGTTATAAGAACTTACAACATACTTATGGAGATAGCACAAAAAGTTCATACTAATTCACACTTAGTAGAGGGTAAGGCAGTAGGAGCAGTTAATAAAGCATTTTCTCTTTCACAGATTTTTTTTTTCTGTGGCCTATCCTAGAGTACTGCTAATTTTCTCCCTTTCAAAAACATGTTCATAGCACTTGTTCCAGTTTTCCCTGATGGTTAAGGGTTAATTGGGGCTTCCCTGGTGGTTCAGATGGTAAAGAATCTGCCTGCTATGCAGGAGACCTGGGTTTAAACCCTGGGTCGGGAAGATCCCCTGGAGAAGGGAATGGCAACCCACTCCAGTATTCTTGCCTGGAGAATTCCATGAAGAGAGGAGCCTGGCAGGCTACAGGAATCTTTCAAAATGTCCCAGACTGCCTCTGGAAAAGGCATATTAAAACAAACCACATACCCCACTCCAGTACTCTTGCCTGGAAAATCCCATCGATGGAGGAACCGGGTGGGCCGCAGTCCATGGGGTCGCTAAGAGTCAAACACGACTAGCGATTTCACTTTCACTTTTCACTTTCCCGCATTGGAGAAGGAAATGGCAACCCACTCCAGTGTTCTTGCCTGGAGAATCCCAGGGACGGGGGAGCCTCGTGGGCTGCCATCTATGGGGTCGCACAGAGTTGGGCATGACTGAAGCAACTTAGCAGATAGAGTATTGTACATTCTGCATGTGCTGCTCTTCAGCTTGCTGCACTTCCAAATGCAGGGCAAATGAAAAGGCGAAGAAGGTTCTGGCATCCACAAGAGGAAGGCTCTGTCCTCTGGGACAGATAGTTTGGGTGGAATCCATCACTGCTCTGTGAGAAAAAATTCTTGGTGCACAATGAGTGGCTGTATACTGTCTACCTATTACATTGTTATTTCAAATAAAAATTAAAAATTCTTAAGTGAAAAAATAAAATAAAACAAACCACAGATTCTATCAACCAGCAAACATGCTAACTAAAGAGAGACATGAGGAGAGAAAGTAGCCTTGAAGACACTTAGTAAACTGTCTCTAATTTCTCTGATAAAGAGTTTAGAAACAGTAATTCTTCTAAAGTATCTTCTCTTATAACACTTTCATTATGGACTTATCCCTTTGCTGCTCTTCCATCTTTCCCAACAAAACAGTGAACACCTCAAGGATGGTGTTGTATTCATCTCTGTACTATCCAGTGTCTAGCCTAGTGTCTGGCAAATGGCAGGCTCTGAGTGATCATTCATTAAATAAAGCGAATAGACTTGATAATGGTTCTGCCTAGCTTTTTCTTGTGGAGAAAGCAATGGCACCCCACTCCAGTACTCTTGCCTGGGGAATCCCATGGACGGAGGAGCCTGGTGGGCTGCAGTCCATGGGGTCACAAGGAGTCGGACACGACTGAGCAACTTCACTTTCACTTTTCACTTTCATGCATTGGAGAAGGAAATGGTAACCCACTCCAGTGTTCTTGCCTAGAAATACCAGGGACAGGGGAGTCTGGTGGGCTGCCATCTATGGGGTCACACAGAGTCAGACACGTCTGAAGCAACTAGAAGTAGCAGCTTTTTCTTGAATCTTTTTCTTCTGGGCGTATCTTTCTCTTACCACCCTTCTCTTTCCTTTTTTGTGAGTATATATGAATCGGTTTCACAGAATCCCTACCCATCAGCATCTGCTTGGCTCCCAAGTACCCACTACTCTTTGAAGACTGTGCCACCAGCCCTATCTGCCTGGTCAGCTGCCCTCACATTTCTAATAGGGCTGAGATAGTTCTGGCTCTGTTCTTTGCTTGGATGACCTGACAGCCTGCTTGATGGTAAGCCTTTGTAGCCAGATGTATTTCTTACAACCACCTCAAGGCATGAGCAAATGGATTCCTATCTGAACCTACCCCTATTTTCCTTCTCATTGGTCATGTGCAGTCAGGGGCTTACATACCTCAACCTCTGAGCCTCCTGGAGTTATAGTAGGTATTTCATCTTATGCTAATACACATTATTAGCTTTCCATACGCTGTGATAAATCTTCCATTTGGATATATAAGGAGAATGCCATCAAAAGCAGAAATTACAGTTTCCTCCCCCCCTTTTGAACTTTTCAAAATTCCTAACATAGTATGTGCCCAGAGTAGACAGATATACAATTATTGAATGAGAATGAATTGAATGCTGCATTGAAAGTTCTTCATAGGTTCCCTCCAAGAATTAAATCAATTTACATTTACAGTTTTACCTTTCTTTTTGTCAACAGCTCATCTTTACTTCTTCATAGACCTCCACGGGAAAACTAACATGGCGGTTAACTGATAAATCTCTTAGAGGACCAAACATACACCTTGCAGTTCAATATGGTTCACATTTTCTCATAATCATAATATGAACTAATCTCCCTATTCCCATAAATTCTAGAGAAAAGAAACACTTACCCAGCCTTAGCAACACTAATGGTTTGCTGCTCCATTGCTTCGTGGATACTAGTTCTGTCATGCTCTTTGAGGCTATTAAATTCATCGATACAGCAGAGGCCGGCATCTGCGAGGACTAATGCTCCCGCCTCCAAATTCCATTCTCCTAGTCTTTTACAGCAGTTACCGTCAGGCCTAAGGAAATGAGCAAGCTATGTTAGCTTTCATTTGGAAAGCATGTCTTCTAACTATGAAGCTTCTATCCCATAAACTTTTTCATGATTATTATATTTCTTATGGTAATGTGTGATCAGTGATCTTTGCTGTTACTATTGCAACTGGAAATAGTGAGAAAACCAGAATTAGAAGCGGAGCCTGGAGATGTGCCTGAATTGCTACAATCTCATAACAAAACTTTATGAAGAGTTGCTTCTTATGATGGGCAGAGAGAGTGATTTCTTGGGATGGAATCTACTGCTGAAGACGCTATGAAGCTTACTGAAAGAACAACAAAGGATTTATAATATTACATAGACTTAGTTGATAAAACAGCAGCAGGATTTGAGAGGATTGACTCCAATTTGAACAAAGCTCTACTGTGGGCAGATATTACTGCTTGCTACAGAAAAATCACTGGTGAGACGAAGAGCCAACTGGTGTGGCAAACTTCATTACTGTCTTATTGAAGACACTGGCACAGCCACCCCGGCCTTCAGCAACCACCACTCTGATCAGTCAGCAGCTATCAACATCAAGACAAGAACCTCGACCAGCAAAAAGATCATGACTTACTCAGATGATGATCTGCATGTTTTAGCAATAAAGTACTTTAAAATTAAGCATGTACTTTTAATTATGTATTTTTTGAGATGTAATGCTACTGTATATTTAATAGACTCCATTATAGTATAAATATAACTTTTATGTGAATTGGGAACCCAAAAAGTTTCCTGTAGACTTGCTTGACTGCAGTCGTCTAGAACTTGCAGTATCTCTGAGGTCTCAGTTTACTTATCTACAAAAAAAAGGATATATTATTTATCCAGGCCTCAGTTTATTTATCAACTAAAAAAAAGGATAATGATAGAAAATATTACTTAAAGATTCTTGGATATTCAAATAGAATATAAGTAAAGCTTTTTAAAAAGTGTAAGATACACAGTGAGTAATTATAATAATTATTGTTGATAAAATGGATAAATCTCTGGCTACCCTGATGGAGGAAAAAGAAGAAAAGTTATAAATAAAAGACACAATTATAAATATCAGGATTGAAAGAGGGGACATCACTATAGACTCTAATAATAAGAAAATACAATGAACAACTCTATGTTCTAACTTAGATGAAATAGTCACATTCTCTGAAATATATAAAATGACAAAGTTTATCTAAAAAGGAATAGGTATCTTGCAAAATCCTGTATCTACTTTGAAAATTGACTGTGTAGTTAAAAATGATGCAACATACAGGCTGAGATGACCTCAGGGTGAATCCTACCAGACATTTATGGAAGAAATAAAACCGATTCTACACAAAACTTTCAGAAATATAGAGAAACAAGGAACACTTCCTACCTCATTTAATGAAGCCAGCATTATCATGATTACTAAACACAGATCAAGATACACTAAAACTACACATCAGTATCCCTCATTAACACAGACGCAAAAAACCCTTAAATAATAAAAGCAAATAAAAGGATATATAAAATGATAACAAATCATAACTAAATGAAGTTTATCTTGAGAATGCAAGGCTAACTCAATATTCAACTATTAACCATTGCAATTTATTGAGAAACTAAGGAAGAAAAAGCAAACAACCACCTCAATGATACAGAAAAAAAAATTTGATAAAACTCAACAATCATTCATGATTTAAAAAAAAAGTGCTCAGAAACAAAGAAACAGAGGCAATTTCTTCAGTCTGATAAAGAGTATTTATAAAAAATCCTACAGCTAACATACTGAACGTTTACCCCCAGCCCAACCCTTGCTCCCAAGATCAGAACATAGCATGGCGATTTGCTCTTATCACTCATTTAAAATCATACTGGAGGTTCTTACCAGTGAAGTAAAGCAAACGCCCCCTCCCTCCTGAACCTCCCTTCCACCCCAAATATGGTTTCCTCAGGGTGTATGCCCACTAGTGGGTTGTTGGGCCTTATGGTAGTTTTAGTGCTAGGTTTTTAAAGAAATTTCCATACTTTTCTCATGGTGGCTATATCAATTTACATTCCCACCAACAGTGCAAGAGGATTCCCTTTTCTCGCATCCTCGCCAGCATTTATTGTTTCTAGATTTTTTGATGATGGCCATTCTGACCAGTGTGAGGTCAGAATTGTAGTTTTAATTTGCATTTCTCTAATAAGTGATGTTGTGCATTTTTTCAAGTGTTTGTTGGCCATCTGTATGTCTTCTTTGCAGAAATGACTGTATAAGTCTTCTGTCCAGTGTTTGATTGGGTTGTTTTTCTGATATTGAGCTGCATGATACTGAGCTTACATATTTTGGAGATTAAGCCTTTGTCAGTTGCTTCATCTGCAATTAATTTCTCCCATTCTGAGAGCTGTCTTTCCATCTTGTTTATGATTTCCTTTGCTGTGCAAAAGCTTTTAATTTTAATTAGGTCCCATTTATTTTTGTTTTTGTTTCCATTACTCTAGGAGATGGGTTATAAATCTTGCTGTGATTTATGTCAGTGTTCTGCCTATGCTTTCCTCTAAAAGGAGTTTTGTAGTTTCTGGTCTTATACTTAGGTCTTTAATCCATTTTGAGCTTATCTTTATGTATAGTGTTAGCAAGTGTTTTTCATTTCATTCTTTTACATGGAGCTGTCCAGTTTTTCCAGCACTACTTATTGAAGAGGCTGTCTTTCTCCACTGTATATCATTGCCTCCTTTGTCAGAGATAAGGTGCCCACAGGTGTGAGGGTTTATCTCCGGGCTTTCTACCTTGTTCCATTGGTCTCTGTTTCTGTTTTTGTGCCAGTACTATTACTGTCTTCATGCCTGTGGTTTTGTGGTGTAGTCTGAGGTCAGGAAGGTTGATTCCTCCAGCTCCATTCTTCTTTCTCAAGTAGCTTTGGCTATTTGGGGTCTTTTGTGTTTCTATAGAAATTTTTTGTACTAGTTCTGTGAAAAATGCCACTGATAATTCGATAGGAGTTGCACTGAATCTATAAATGGCTTTGGGTAGTAGTGTGACTCCAATATGGAATCATTTTCACAACACGACTCTTCTGATCCAAGAACATGGTATAATCTATCTGTTTATATTGTTTTTGGTTTCTTTCATCAACATCTTATCATTTTCTTACAGTGTCTTACAGTTTTTTGTATATTTCTCTCACTTCTTTTTTGTGTATAGTTCTCTTTTGTCTCCTTTAGATAGGTTTATTTCTAGGTATTTTAGTCTTTTTGTTGCAATGGTGAATGTGGTTGATTCCTTAATTTCTCTTTGTGATTTTTCATTGTTAATGCATACGAATGCAAGGGATTTCTGTGTATTTATTTTGTATCCTGTGACTTTACTAAACTCACTCATTAGCTCTAGTAACTTTCTGATAGAATCTTTAGGGGTTTTTTCTGTCTAGTATCATGTAAGTTACAAACAGTGAGAGTTTTACTTCTTTTCCAATATGGGTTCCTTTCTTTTTCTTCTCTAATTGCTGTGGCTAGAACTTGCAAAACTATGTTGAACAACAGAGCCAAGAGTGGGCACTCTTGTCTTGTTTCTGATCTTACAGGAAATGCTTTCAATTTTTTACCATTGAGAATAATGTTTGCTGTGGGTTTATCATATATGGGCTTTATTACGTTGAGGTAGGTTCCTTCTATGCCCATTTTCTGGAGAGTCTGTATCATAAATGGGTCTTGAATTTTATCTAAAGTTTTTTCTACATCTGTTGAGATTATCATGATCTTTACTTTTGTTAATATGGTGTATTACATTGATTAATTTGCATATATTGAAGAATCTTTGCATTCTTTAGATAAACCTGACTTGATCAGGGTGTATGATCCTTTTAATGTGTTGTTGGATTCCGGTTTTTAGAATTTTGTTGAGGATTTTTGTGTCTATATTCATCAGTAATACTGGCCCATAACTTTCTTTTTATGTGATGTCTTTGCCTGGCTTTGGAATCAGGGTGATGATGGCCTTGTAGAATGAAAAACTCAATACTTTTAAGATGTTTCTCCAAGTTGCTCTATAGATTCAATGCAAATCCAAACAAAATTCCAGTGGGATTTTTCTGTTATAGAAATTGAAAAGGTGATTCTAAAAAGAAGAAAATAGAAGACTCAAACAAGAAACTAAGTAGGAAGTATCACATGACTCAATTTCCAGATTTATCACAAAGCTGCAGTAATCAATTTTGTGTGGTACTGGACAGAAGATATAAACAGACAGAACAATGGAATAGAATAGAGTCCAAAAATAGCCCCACAAATGTATGGTCAAGTAATTTTTGATAAAAATGCAAAAGCAATTCTATGGAGGAAGGATAATCTGATATCCTTGTGTTACAGCAAAACAGAAAAACACTAACTGAAACTCCCTGGTGGCTCTGACGGTAAGGAATCTGCCTGCAGTGCAGGAGACCCAGGCCCAATCTCTGGGCTGGGAAGATCCCCTGGAGGAGGAAATGGCAACCCACTCCAGTATCCTTGCCTGGAGAATCCCATGGACAGAGGAGTCAGGTGGGCTACAGTCCATGGGATTGCAAAGAGTCAGACACAAATAAGCCTCTAACACTTTGTGCTACAGAAAAACAGGAAAACACTAAATGAACCTATACCCAGGCATACAATTTAAACTTTAGAAAATCAAAAGTAAAGAAAAAAAACCTTGAAAAAAGCCACAGGTGAAATAAACCACCTTACCTATGGTGCTGTAACAACTGGATATCTTTATGCAAAAAGAAAAAAAAAATCAGTATTTCTCCATACTTCATATTTAATACAAAAATTAACTCATAATGAATGAAAGACCTAAATGAAAAATAAAACCTATGGAAGAAAACATACAAAAAAAAGCTATGTGAGCTCCTCCGATTTCTGGCCCAGCACTTAAGGGGCTTAGAAATTTCTAATCTACTCTAATAAGTGAAAACCTAACAAACTAAAAAATCAACAACTGTTCTATGATCCATCAAAGGAATGAGGTCACCAGGCAAACTGCTGCCTCCGAAATTGGAAAGATGGAGAATTATAATTTATCAGAGCAGAAGCCTCCGCGGCACCAGTGCTGGAATAGAAAACCCTGAACTGTAATTGCAAACTTCTGGAGGCTCAATGAGGACAACTCTGAAAATTAAAAATTCCTTAGGAACCCAGTCACAGAGGGCATGGGTACATATACTTTTGTGAATTTTACCTCCAGGAGCTCTACCAGGCTCTCACATTGAATATCAAATTTGTCTCTGACATTGTAAACAGAAAGGTTAAAAGTCTAAGAAAAAATGAAAGAGAAATTCTAGAGATCAGAATCACTAGAGATGACGAATGCCTCTGATGGGCTCATCTGTAGAAGGGACATGGCTAAGGAAAGAATCTCTGAGAACAGGAAGGACCTCATATGTGTGTGTGCTCAGTCACGTCTGACTCTTTGCAACCTCATGGAATGCAGCCTGCCAGGCTCCTATGTTCATGGAATTTTCCAGGTAAGAATACTGGAGTGGGTTGCCATTTCCTACTGCAGGGGATCTTCCTGACCCAGAGACAGTCAACAGAAATTTCTAAAACTGGAAAGTAAAGGAAAAAATTTGGAAAATAACAGAACAGAATATATAAGAAGTATGGAACAACCACAGAATGTGTAACATACATATAATGGGTATAATGGGAATACTAGAAGAAATATAGAAATTACAGAAGCAACATTTGAAGCAATAATGAAAAATTCTCTAAATTAATGTCAGACACCAAACCATGGATCCAAAAAACTCAGCGACTATAAAGCAGGAAAAACACTAAACAAAACTAGACCTAGGCATATGACTTAA
Organism: Aepyceros melampus; assembly: GCA_006408695.1. Classification (NCBI taxonomy): domain Eukaryota; kingdom Metazoa; phylum Chordata; class Mammalia; order Artiodactyla; family Bovidae; genus Aepyceros; species Aepyceros melampus. Next base: position 187,324 of record SJXQ01002027.1, on the reverse strand, counting down.
ACTTTAGAAAATCAAAGGTGAAGAAAAAAACTGGTGAAAAAAGTAGAGGAAACAAACCACCTTACCCATGTGTGCGTGCATGTGCTAAGTCCCTCAGTCGTGTCCGACTCTTTGCCACCCCACGGACTGTAGCCCACCAGGCTCCTCTGTCCATGGAATTCTCCAGGCAAGAATACTGGAGTGGGTCGCCATTCCCTTCTCCAGGGGATCTTCCCAACCCAGGGATCAAACCCAGGTCTCCTGCATTGTGGACAGATTCTTTACTGTCTGAGCCACTAGGGAAGCCCCCACCTACCTTAGAAGATCATAAATGAAAATTATATCCAACTTTCCCTCAGAATATTTCAATATGGTCTAAAAAATGCATTAACGCAAGACTAGCATTCAAAAATGAAGATAAAATCACACCAAGTTCTGCACTGGTTAGATAATATCCAGAGAGGAGTGAGCAAACTATGATCTGTGAGCAAGATCTGGCCCAACCACCTGTTTTTGCAAAAATAGTTATTTGGAACACAGTCACGTTCATCATTTACATACTGTCTATGGCTGTTTTCACACTACAATGGCAGAGTCAAGTAATTATGACAGACACTGAAAGGCCTTCAAAAATCTAAAATATTTATACCTAGTCCTTTAGAGAAAAAAAGTTGCTGACTCCTGAGTATTAATATCTACTTTGAAATATCAAATTTTAAAAGAAATACTAATAAAAAAGTAAAATAATGAAGGACATGGAAAATAATGCCACTGAAAGAATAGCTTGTAGCATAGGTTTGTTGGTTAGCCAGAAACAAAGATTTAGAGAAGAGAAAGCAATTATTAAGTATATAAACAACTATCCTATGGAAGATGAATTAGACTAATTTAGGGTGGCTTCAAAAGAATTAACAGACCAATATGTAGAATTTTACAGCGAAGTGCTGGAAATCTCACGGTGTTTAAAAAGGAATGTGCTACCTTGTGAAGTAAGAAATCAAAGTAATCTTTAAGCAAAAGTGGAAAGTCCACTTGTCAGAAATAACATAGAAACAAATTCTATGTTATTCATGCAACAATAGGTGGCTGGACAACAGGAAATCAGAAAAAAACTGAGATGAAGGAAAATGAAGATACAACATACCATAATTAATGGGATGCAGCTAAAGCAGTGTTTACAAAGTAACTTACAGCTATAAATGTCTACATTAAAACAGAAGAAAGATCTCAAGTCAAAAATCCATGCTGCCACCTTAAGACACTGAAAGAAAGGAAGAGCAAACTGAACCCAAATTAGCAGAAGGAAGGAGGTAATGTATACTGTAACAGAAATCACGAAGCAAAATGTAAAAACGGAGAAAATGCATGAGTCCAAAAGGTGATACATTTTAGCTACACTGACCAATTCAAAAAGAGAGAAATAAAATCCTAAAATCAGGAATCAAAGACGGGACATTATCAATGACTTCACAGAAACAAAAAGGATTACAAAGGGAAACAACAAATAACTTTATGTTAACCAATTAGATAATTCAGGTGAAATTAACAAATTTCTAAATAGACACTACCAAAACTAACTCAAGAAGAAAAAGAAAATCTGAACAGATGTATAGTAAGTAGGGATTGAATTAGTAATTTTAAAACTACCCACAAAGAAAAACCCACACACAGATGGCTTCAACACTAGAAGAATCTAGTATGAATTCTTCACAAACTCTTTACAAGTAGAAAAGGAGGAAACACTTCCTAACTTGTTCTATGAGAACAGTATTACCCATACACCAAAAATCAAAAGCATCACAAGACTACTAAAGACCAGTATTTCTTATGAATACATATATACAAAAATCCTCAATACTACTGAACTGAATCCCACAATATATAAAAAGGACTATATAATCATGATCCAGTGAGAGAAATCTCTGGAATTCAAGATTGGTGGTATAACATCTAGAAATCAATTAATGTAATATCCTCACATTAACAGAATAAGGAACAAAAAGCATATGATCATATCAATAGAGGCAGAAAAAGTATTTGACAAAATTCAACAAGACTTCATGAAAAAATGCTCAAACCAGGAACAGAAGAGAACTTCACTCTGATAAGGACATCTACAAAACACCCAGAACTAATATCATTCTTGATGTAAGACTGAACATATTTGTGTTAAGATCAGAAACAAGACAGGGATATTCACTCCCATTACTTCTATTCAACAGAGTACTGGAGGCTCTAGGAAGGGCAATGAGACAAAAAATGAACTAACAGGCATCTAGAAGGGAAAGGAAAGAGTAAAAACATCCCTGTGTGCAGATGGCATGATCTTACAGATAGAAAATCCTAAGAATTACAATTAATCACTGCTAACAAAGGAGTTCACCAAGTTTGAAGGATACAAAATCAATTTTTAAAATTAAATTGTGTCTATATACTTGCAAGGTGAAGAATATGAACATATAACTAATAAAGTAATTCCATTTATAATAGCATTTATAATAAAGTAATTCCATTTATAATAGCATTAAAAAGAATACTTAGAAATGAATTTAACAAAAGAAGTATATAAAACTTATACTGTGAAAAGTACAGAATGTTGTTAAAAGAAATTAAAGATGTCTTAAATAAGTGAAAAAACACCTCACATATATTCACTGACTTTTTCTGCTTGTATTTTTTTATCTTTTCTCAAAAAACACTGCCTAATCATAGGTTAGAAGATTGATGTCTTTGATGTGTTTTCTTCTAAGAGTTTTATACTTTTAGCACCTTACATTTAAGTCTTTGGTTCAGTTTAAATTATTTTTTTGCATATTGTGTGAAGAGGGGTCCAAACTTATATTTTTGCATTTGGATGTCCAATTTCCCAGCAGTGAGTTTTGAAAAGACAATTTCTTCCCCCAGGGAATTGTTCTGGAAACTTTATCAAAAATGGATTGACCATAAATGTATGGATTTATTTCTGGACAATCAATCTGTTCTATTGGCTTATATCTTTTTGCCATCACCACATTGGACTTTATCAAAAAGCTTCTGCGGTCCAAAAGACACTCACAAGAAAATGAAAAGATAATCCACACTGCTGCTGCTGCTGCTGCTGCTAAGTCACTTCAGTCGTGTCCGACTCTGTGTGACCCCATGGACGGCAGCCCACCAGGCTCCCCTGTCCCTGGGATTCTCCAGGCAAGAACACTGGAGTGGGTTGCCATTTCCTTAGAAAATTTTTCCAAACCTGGTAAGTACAAGTCTCTGATAAGTCTTGGATAAGAGACTTGTATTTAGAATATATAAAGAACTCACAACCCAATAATAAATACAATCCAATTTTTTAAATGGCCAAAAGAGCTGACAAGCAAATGAAAAATGTTCAACTCTTCTTTGCCATCAGAGAAATGCAAATCAAAACCATAATGAGATACTACTTCACACACCACCCACAGCTATAATCAGAAAGAAAAAAAACAGACAGACATAATAAGTGTTAGTGGGGACGTGGAGAAATTGGGAAGCTTATACATTGCTGGTAGGAACATAAAATAGTGCAGATACTTTGAAAAACAGTCTAGTAGTTCCTCATAAGGAGTTACCACATGACTCAACAACTCCACTCTCAAGCACAGAGCCAGAAAAATGAAAATCTGTATATAAATGTTGATAGCTGGAGAAGGCAATGGCACCCCACTCCAGTGCTCTTGCCTGGAGAATCCCATGGACAGAGGAGCCTGGTAGGCTGCAGTCCATGGGGTCGCTAAGAGTCGGACGGACACAACTGAGCGACTTCACTTTCACTTTTCACTTTCATGCATTGGAGAGGAAATGGCAACCCACTCCAGTGTTCTTGCCTGGAGAATCCCAGGGACGGGGAGCCTGGTGGGCTGCCATCTCTGGGGTTGCACAGAGTCGAACACGACTGAAGCGACTTAGCAGCAGGAGCAGCAGCAGCAGCAATATAGTTGTTATTAAAAAAATCACTGAGGCTACCCTGGTGGTCCAGTGGAAGGGCTCTGTGTTGCCAATGTAGGGGTGGGGGCAGCGAATGAGGAGCAGTGAGGGCATGAATTCGATCCTCGGTCAGGAAACTGGATCTCACGTATCACAAACAAAGATTCCGCATGCTGCAATGAAGACCCGATGCAGCAAAATAAATACATAAATAGTTTTTTAAAAAATCACCGTATAAGCATACTGGGGCTATATGGAGATACATTCTGTGTATGTCGGATGCAGGGCCTTAACAAGCACAAATTCTACCAACAAAATCTACCAATTAATCACCTATTAGTTCATTTGTGAAACCTTTCCCCTTCCTATCCTTTTTAGTCTTCTACCTTTTCTAAACAACCCTGTGTATAAGGTCTCCCTCCAATCTCAGGAAGATTATTTGCCTAGCTCCTGTCAAGCGTGACTCCATCTTATGTCATTTGTCTCTATAGTAACCAACTAAAAAAGCTGCTATGCCGAGCGGTGGTGGCTTTGTGCAAACGGTGGTCTAGTGTGAAGATGTTTTAAAGATTTGAGTCCTCTCTACTCATCACTGAATTCTTCCTGGTACCAGGAAAAGGAGAAAGCCTCTAACAAACGGGACAGGTAAAGAGTGAAAGAGAAAAGGATGGAATGTAAAACACGAAGGACAGTGGACTCCAAGTAGAGACTGAGTTTAGAAGGAAATGAGTTTAGGAGCTTCATTTATAAAAGGACTAAGAACACAAGGTGAAAAGCTAGATACAAAAAACAAGATAACTATCAAGCACTTCCATACATATTCTTCTGGTCAGAAACAATACCATGGTGTTAACATCAACAGATTGCCCACAAGAAACGTACCATGGTGCTTCAGAAAGCGGACTAATATGGATGAGATTCAAAAGGTATTTAACAGTATAGCCCAGCTTGGGTAAGGGGCCCGACACAGCTTCTCTCTTCAACAAACTTGTAACCTAATGGTGGATAGCACCGAAATCAAAACAGGGAAACTTGTTAATGAGGCGGAGCACAGAATGGAGGAGGAGAATGTACTTTATGTAATGAACATGAAAACCTTATTAAAAGCACAAGGATGCATTCCGGGATCCATTGTCCCGTACCTCCCAGTCACTCCTGCAACAGGAAGCCTGGCATCTGCAGCTTCAATGGGGAGCTCCCACAGCTTTCCCTTGGCTGCAGCCTCCTCTCACCCCCAGTATCTACCTGGGCAAACCTCATTCATGGAGCTTTGTTCCTCAAGAGTTCATTAATCAAGTCATTACTACAGTGTCTGCCAGCCTGTGGGTTCTTCCAGGAAATTATACCAATTGCTTTTCTACCCATAAAGTCCACTTTAAATATTATCCAACACAGTAGAGAGAAAATAGAGAAATACTAAGTCAGTAATTAAGGGATGAGGATCCTGAGAGGCAGTGTCCTCATTTGTTATATGGGGCTAATTTACCTTGCTACCATACCAAAGTGTTGCAAGAATCAAAAACAGGTTATTTAAAAGCTTTTTACAAACAGTAAAGAAAACATCATACTATATGCACACACACATGTACCATGTATCTATATACATACCACACACACAGCCCTTCTTGCGACATTGAAATTTGGTTCTCATACAGTTTTCATTCCAACCTCAAAGAAAGGCAATGCCAAACAATGCTCAAACTACCGCACAACTGCACTCATCTCACAGGCTAGTAAAGTGATGCTTAAAATTCTCTAAGCCAGGCTTCAGCAATACGTGAATGGTCAATTTCCAGATGCTCAAGCTGGTTTTAGAAAAGGCAGAGGAACCAGAGATCAAATTGCCAACATCCGCTGGATCATGGAAAAAGCAAGAGCATTCTAGAAAAACATCTATTTTTGCTTTATTGACTTTGCCAAAGCCTTTGACTGTGTGGATCACAATCAACTGTGGAAAATTCTGAAAGAGATGGGAATACCAGACCACCTGACCTGCCTCTTGAGAAACCTATATGCAGGTCAGGAAGCAACAATTGGAACTGCACATGGAACAGACTGGTTCCAAATAGGAAAAGGAGTACGTCAAGGCTGTATATTGTCACCCTGCTTATTTAACTTATATGCAGAGTACATCATAAGAAATGCTGGGCTGGAGGAAGCACAAGCTGGAATCAAGATTGCCGGGAGAAAGACCAATAACCTCAGATATGCAGATGATACCACTCTTATGGCAGAAAGTGAAGAACTAAAGAGCCTCTTGATGAAAGTGAAAGAGGAGAGTGAAAAAGTTGGCTTAAAGCTCAACATTCAGAAAACGAAGATCATGGCATCTGGTCCCATCACTTCATGGCAAATAGATGGGGAAACACTGGAAACAGTAGCTGACTTTATTTTTTGGGGCTCCAAAATCACTGCAGATGGTGACTGCAACCATATTAAAAGATGCTTGCTCCTTGGAAGGAAAGTTATGACCAACCTAGACAGCATATTAAAATGCAGACATTCTTTGTCAACAAAGGTCCGTGGAGTCAAGGCTATGGTTTTTCCAGTGGTCATGTATGGATGTGAGAGTTGGACTATAAAGAAAGCTGAGTGCTGAAGAATTGATGGTTTTTAACTGTGGTGTTGGAGAAGACTCTTGAGAGTCCCTTGGACTGCAAGGAGATCCAACCAGTCCATCCTAAAGGAGATCAGTCCTGGGTATTCATTAGAAGGACTGATGTTGAAGCTGAAACTCCAATACTTTGGCCACGTGATGCGAAGAGCTGACTCACTGAAAAAGACCCTGATATTGGGAAGGATTGAGGGCAAGAGGAGAAGGGTATGACAGAGGATGAGATGGTTGGATGGCATGACCGACTCAATGGACATGGGTTTGGGTGGACTCCGGGAGTTGGTGATGGACAGGGAGGCCTGGCGTGCTGTGGTTCATGGGGTCGCACAGAGTCTGACATGACTGAACTGAACTGATACAACTTTAACCATTACTGTTCAAGGTGCATCTAACACTTTGTATTCTGTACCATACTGATGTGATTACACAGTCACTTCTCCTACTGGACCAAATGATCTTTGAGGATAATATCCACGTATGTTTTTGTCTTTGAATATTCCACAGAGCCTAGCACAATAATTTCACATAATAAATGGTCTCTCTCTCTCTACATGTATAATGAGTTACTATTATTAAAATCATTACTATAGGAGCTATTCCTACTAGAAACATCTGTAAACTACAGAAAATCTCTACACTCTACATTCATAGAGAAATTTTTCTTTAAAACTATCATTAGGGCTTCCTTGGTGGCCTTGTGGTTAAGAATCTGCCTGCTAATGCCGGTGACATGGTTTTGATCCCTGGTCCAGGATGATCCCACACGCCTCAGCGCAACTAAGCCAGTGGGCCATAACTACTAAGTCATCGCTCTAGAGTCTGACAGCCATAGCTACTGAAGCCCACGCGCGCGAGAGGCCATGCTCCCCAACACGAGAAGGCACTACAGTGAGAAATGTGTGCGCCGCAGCTGAGGAGCCCCCAATGACCGCAACTAGAGAGAGCCTGCATGTAGCAACGATGACCCAGTGCTGCCAAAGGAAACAAACCAAAACAGCTATCCTTAAATTCTGACATCTTGTAACTAATAACAGGGAGCTCCTTTAACTAAAGATCATATTACAACCAGCCTTAAATGAGAATTTTTTTAAAAAAGATGGGGACAATAACACAAATGTGTTCTCAAAGAGAATTCAGCACAGTGACAAATAATTTATATTAATAGGTATTAATATACCAATATATAGAGAGAAACCATTTATTATAACAAATCATTGTGCCAGGTAAAATTTAGGAATTAAACAAAGGCAAGAGGTCAACATTTCCATACCTATGATAACTTCTGTAGCAGGCAGCATCTGAGATTTGACTTAATTCTCAGTTCTAATACATTTTAATTCAGTGTATTTTAACTTTGTGGATCATAACAAACTGTGGAAAGCTGTTAAAGAGATGGGAATACCAGACCACCTTATCTGTCTCCTGAGAATCCAGTATGCAGGTCAAGAAGCAACAGTTAGAACCCTGGTTGACTGGTTCAAGATTGAGAAAGGAGTACAGCAGGGCTGTCTGCTGTCACCTTGCTTGTTTAGTCTATACTCTGAGCACATCATGAGAAATGCCGGGCTGGATGGGTTACAAGCTGCAATCAAGATAGGCGGGAGAAACAACAACAACTGAGATATGAGGATGATACCACTCTGATGGAAGAAAGCAAACAGAAACTAAAGAGCCTCTTGATGAGGGTGAAGGAGGAGAGTGAAAGAGCTGGCTTAAAGCTAAATATTTAAAAAAAAATTAAGATCATGGCATCCAGCCCCATTACTGCATGGCAAATAGAAGAAGAAAAGGTGGAAGTAGTGACAGATTTCCTCTTCTTGGGCTTCAAAACCACTGTAGATGGTGACTGCAGCCATGAAATCAGATGTTTGCTTCTTCACAGGAAAGCTATGACAAACTCAGACAGTGTGTTGAAAAGCAGAGATGTTACTCTACAACAAAGGTCCACATAGTCAAGCCTATGGTCTTCCCAGTGGTCACATATGGTTGTGAGAGCTGGACCATAAAGGCAGAGCACCGAAGAATTGATGTCTTCAAACTGTGGTGCTAGAGAAGACTCCTGAAATCCCTTGGATGGCAAGGAGATCAAATCAGTCAATTTCAAGGGAGATCAATCCTGAATACCCTTTGGAAGGACTGATGCTGAAGCTCCAATCTCAGTATCTCAGTCTGAGATACTGGGGGCATACATATGAATTTGGGGGCAGGGAGAACGGCACAATTCAGCCCATAATAATAGCTAACTAGGTTAATTTATCTCTGCCCTAGGCATTAACTTAAGTCTTTGTTCATTTTAGAGGCAAAGCAACCTTTTTCAGCCACCCTTCCCCCAAGCAGGCTATACAGAGAGAAGTGATTTGAGGATTACATTCCATGCAGCCCTCTAAGTGTCATGTGGGTCCCCTTGGGTACTTCACATATGACAACATTCATGGCAACCCATCTGCGGCAATGTGGTTAACTGTTCGAGAGTCACCAAAAAGTTGTTCAGCAACAAATCTTACAGACTGTCTCTGAAACCAGAATAATGCTTGTACAATCTTCCCCCCTTAAGGCATACCATTGAATTAGAAGTACACAAGGGCACATCTGGAAATCCCTGTGGTTTTCCTGGAAGGTATTATCATTGGTGAGGAAACTACTGGAGCAGGCACCCAAAGGCTCTTTAATACTTTTGAGGAGCAGTAACAACAAGAGTTAAGACAAGAAAGGCAACAGTAAAGGCCTGGAACTGATTCTTGAGGCTTCCAGTGAGCTATTAGGGAGGGCTTCCCCGCCCCTTAAATACTCTTATATATGCCATGTTAAATAAAGAGTTTAAAGAAAATAAGTCAAAAATATTGGGTAGGCCGAAAAGTTTTTGGGTTTTTCCATAACACCTTACGGAAAAACTCCAACAAACTTCTCGGCCAACCCAGTAGTACTATCCAGGTAAATCTCATTCTTGATGCTGAGACAAATCTTACACACTTTATAATGACACACCTATGAGCAGTGGACAGAGGAGCCTGGCAGGCTACAATCCACAGGGTCGCAAAGAGTCAGACATGACTAAAGCGACTTAGAACACGAGCAGATTAAAAATGCACTTGATTTTTACCAGCTTATACAGTCATTTTTATAAAGCAAATGGGATTTCAATCTCCTCATAACAATGCCTGCAATAATGAGGAAACTGCATATATACCAGACTCAAGAGAATCTTGTTTTATACTTCAAATGGTTATCTTCTATGTCCTGTGTGTCTTACAACAATTTACACTTCATCTGAGGTAGCCTTAGGCCCAGCACTAATAACAATGAACAGAGAATATAGTTTATCAGTCAATGTGACTTGTACCTGTCATCACAGTATGACTGTTATACTCTAATTTGTACAAATAACTGGGCTTGAGGAAACCCTTTCCAGTAGATCGTGGTATGTGGGAATCCATCGATGACAAAATGGGACCCTCACTCTAAGTAGTTTCCCTAAGTGTGGGAGGCCTGGGATTAACTGTCCCATTGTTGTTGTTCTGTGGCTAAACTGTGTCTGACTCTCTGTGACTTCATGGACTGCAGCACGCCAGGCCTCCCTGCTGCTGCTGCTAAGTCACTTCAGTCGTGTCCGACTCTGTGCGACCCCACAGACAGTGGCCCACCAAGCTCCCCGGTCCCTGGGATTCTCCAGGCAAGAACACTGGAGGGGGTTGCCATTTCCTTCTCCAATGCATGAAACTGAAAAGTGAAAGTGAAGTCGCTCAGTTGTGTCCAACCCTCAGCGACCTCATGGACTGCAGCCCACCAGGCTCCTTGGTCCGTGGGATTTTCCAGGCAAGAGTACTGGAGTAGGGTGCCATTGCCTTCTCCCTAGCTGTCTCTTATTAACTTTCAAAAGACCATCAGATGCAGAAGTCTCATTAAAAGCAACCTGCAACGGTGTCCAAAGAATGTTAACTGAAAAATTCTCAGCACCATACTAAGAGGAAACTTTCAGCAAGACGACACTTAAGTAATTTTCTCTCTGAATTTAATTAACCAAGTTTAGTGGTTTCATTCAAAATACTTAAAAAATGATGGTTTATGCAGCAGGAAAAAAAAATCCCTTTATATTGCTCTTATTTAGAAAATAGAAACAGCTCAACAACCTTACACAAAATGTTACAAGCTCTCTCTTTCCTACAAAGGTAGTCAAGAACAAAAATTGACGCTGAATGTGGAATAATCAAGTAAAGATTCCTCTGAACTTGCTCATGGTGCCATACATTTTTACTTACTAACGGTTTAGATCATGAATTTTTGGAAAATTGCACGTCTTGGTATGCTTTCGTGGTCTCTACTCGCCTTTTCCCTTTTCTGCTTGTATCTGTTGCCTTTAGGTCTTCTGATACTTGCATTTCCTCCTTTTTATGTTCCTGCTGTGTCCACCGAACAGGAGAAACCTGGTATGTGATCCAACCTCAAGTCATCTTTTTATTCTAGATTTTCCAGATTGGAACGGGAGAAAGACGACCTTGGTGCAGCCCAAATACTACCTATTCCAGTGTGGGTGGAAAAGCGTTTCCTCGCCCTTCATTTTGTATCTATTTAACTAACGGCGCTGTCGTGCCCAAGCGTAGATATTGGCCAAGAACTAGATTTCCAAAATGGCTTTGCTCCTTTTGAGCTGACATCAGTCTATAAAATGCAATTTACTTCCACTGCAACCAATCCTTCCCTCTAACCCAAATGTTACCCAGTATACAGACAACTGAACCTAACCTAGTGTAGACAACGGATTCGCATCTCCTAAATTCAGTAGAGAGCCGACACAGCCGTCGGACTGATGTGAAGAGAGTCAGAAGAGGGGGAAAAAAAAAAAAAAGACACAAAACAAACCCGTTACACAAACCCCAGAGGCGGGTGTCGCCAGGATCGCGCCCTCCCGTAGCCGTGCCCGCGGCTAGCACGCCTTCCCGCCGTGGCCACGCCCCCTGCCGCCTCGCCGTGGCCACGCCTCCCTCAACCCCGCCCCGCTGCGGCACGCCCGACGTGAGGCGCGGGAGGCGCCGGGCCGGGGGCGGGGTCTGCGCCGCCCCTCCCCCCGCCGCCGCCGCCGCCGCCGCCGGCGGCCTCCGCGCGGGCCTCCCAGCCCGTATTCCACTCACTTTGTTCTCCGCCTTTGTCCTAATCCACACCAGCAGGTGGAGCCGCAGTTAAAGTTTCCGAGTCCATTCCGGGAGCGGGAGCCCATCTTGCTCGCCGCGGAGGCCCTCGCTGGAGGAGGAGGGTCAGAGCTCGGGTGCAGCCAATCGCGGGCAACGCTGCTAGTTATCAGAGCAGAATGGGCTGTAGTTTAGTGAAATAGGAAAGCTGCAAAACACTGTGGAGTGTTCCCGTGTAAATAAAAAGAGGAAAAAAAAGTTTCTCAAGTCGCCGCTGCACGACGTCGGGCCGGCGCCGGGGCGGGGGTCTGCGCTCTCCCGAGCGGCCGCGCGCTGGACTTTATTGTGCCGCAACGAGCCCCCCGTCCCCATTGTTTGTGTTTTTTTCAAAATATGGCAAAGGTTCAGGTGAACAATGTAGTGGTGCTGGATAACCCTTCTCCTTTCTACAACCCATTCCAGTTCGAGATCACCTTCGAGTGCATCGAGGACCTGTCTGAAGGTGAGTCGGGCGCCCGCCCGCCGCCGGGCTGTCAGCTGCGGGCTGCAGACGTTGAAAGTTTCCCGGGCCCGGCCTCGCGCGGGCGGCCGGGGCTCGGCGCCGAGCGGGCTGCGGGCTCGGCTCTGCGGAGGGAAACTTGAAGTTGATGGACGACGGCCGGCCAGGCGCGCGCGGCGTTCGGCCGCCGCCGGGGCGCCTGCCGCGGCTCAACTTGCGAGGAACTTGTTCGAGCGGAGGTAGCCATGTTGTCAGCTTTGTCTGGCGGGCGGGCGCTTCGCGAGACCCGCACTCGCGCCCGCGTCGCCGGCCGGGGGTCGCGCCGGGCTGGCCCCGGGCACCCAACGGCCTCCGCGGCCCCGGCGAGGAGGTGGGAAGGCAGAGGCATGTGTGTGGTCGGGCCGGCGAGTTCGCAGCGGAGCCATCTTACCGAGAGTAGAGAATTGGGCCACCGACCCCGGCGTCACGACGCCTCCTCTCCGCGGGTGACGAGCGCGGCGCCCCGCCTGCCCACCTTCCTGCCCCCGAGCAAGAGGCACGTCCATTTTTAGCGCTCACGCTGGAGTTACCGGACTCTCCGGGGTGGCCATGCCCGGCCGCTTCGGGGAGGGGAGCGAGGCTGTCCTCGCGCTGATTTCTGGCTCCCGGGACCAACCAGTGGGGGAGGCGGGCGCAGGCTCGGCCCCTCGGCGCCACGGGCCGGCGCTCTCCGGGGGCCGCGGGTGCTCCCGGGCCGGCGCTCCCCAGCCGGCACCCAGGATGCTCGGGGCGCCCGGGGATGCTGGCGCGCAGGCTCGCCCCGAGCAACGTGGGCTCCTCATCCTTAGTGACTGAAACCGTCTCTTCTCTCTCTCAGGAAGAAACATAGCTAAGCTAGCAAGTTACATTTAACCTGAGAGCAGAAATAAGTAAAATATTTAAATAATTTCCAGGACTTAATCACTGGCTTCTAAGTAGTCTGAAAGACTTCCTTCAAGAACGTGTTGAAATCTAGTTCGAGCAATTCCACATCCAAATACCCTGAACATAAAACACAAAAGTGGGCTAGGAAATAAAGTCCTGATGGCAATGCAAAATTTAGTATTTTTTTCTAAGTACGTTTTAAGGTCCTCAGAAAGACATATAGCATGTGCAGTAAGAAATTTAGAAAGCTAAAATTTGCCAAGGTCTTTACGATTTTATTAAAACCATCCAGTGCTCCATTTTCAAAATTTCAAGGGGAAAAAAAGTTTAACTTCATCGATGGTAATTTTACAGCTAAATAGGGGACAGACTTTTTTTGAACTTAGAATTATGTTTAGCAAAATTCATCTTAAGTTATATGCTAATCAAGGCATGTAAAGCATTTTCACTTTAAAAATTATCCTTTAATCCCTGTCTAATATATTTTAGGTAGCATGTAAACTATTTCAATTACAAAAACAACATATGCTCATTGTAATAAACTTTTTTAAAGTTGTTCATACATATATAAAGTAACACTCCTCTGTACCCAATAGCTTCGGCCAACATGTCACTCAAAAGTAACCATAATTACCACTTTAGTGTGTGCTGTTCCATACATTGTAGTTTTACTACAAATATAAAGCACATATGCACATATGAAAGTAGGCACATTTTGAAAGACAATTCATTTATTAAACTAATTCTTAAGTGGGCCGTTGCTAATAAAAATTAAAGGGGATTTTCCTTATTACCGAACTTTGAAACTATTTGGTTACTAAAGTACTGCCATAAGCATTTCAGCCACTAGGTCCATTTTCATGCCCACTAGACATGTTTTTAGTTTTACTATCAATTGCATATAAAAATGGACAAATGTAAGAGAAATACAATAAATGAGTCCCTTCCAATTTATGCTACAGTGTTTTAGGCATTAGAACTTCTTGAAATTACTGGTATTTCTCAAGTGGTATCTTCCATTTTAGGAGCGAGTTCTCAACAAGGAAGTTAGATGTTCAGGATGTTGTTACAGGACTTTGACAATGGATGGCTGAAACCTGCCATTGATGTGTTCCGTTTGTAATGGGATCTTTTCAGAACCAAGCTGAATCCTATCAGAATTTTTACAGTACTGATGTCAGGAATACACCTTACTTTGACTTGTCTACCTCACTTCCCAGGCACTTATACTGGGCATTTATTTAGTACTTTTTAAGAGTTTAAGCTGAGTCATACTGAAGCTGCAAAGGAATCTTTCAAAAAGGTGCCATGCTTATGTACTCCACCTAGAGGCTGTGTGGATTAAGGAAATAGAGTTTACTTAGCAAAGACGAATCTTTTATGCTGCTGCTAAGTCACTTCAGTCGTGTCCGACTCTGTGTGACCCCATAGACGGCAGCCCACCAGGCTCCCCGGTCCCTGGGATTCTCCAGGCAAGAACACTGGAGTGGGTTGCCATTTCCTTCTCCAATGCGTGAAAAGTGAAAGTGAGGTTGCTAGCTAGTCATGTCCCACTCTTAGCGACCCCATGGACTGCAGCCAACCAGGCTCCTCCATCCATGGGATTTTCCAGGCAGGAGTACTGGAGTGGGGTGCCATTGCTACAGTTCTTTAAAATATTTGTTCTTGGAAGTGAACTATAGAATAGTCCAATGAGAAATTTTCACTGTATAATTTTGTTTCAAGTTCCAAAGCTTGGCCACCATTTTTCATACTTTAAATTGTCAATAGCCCTCACATATTTTGACTCTCCTTTAAAAGCTGCCCTGTAGCTTTGTTTCAGAAAAAGTCTTTGAGTACTTTGCTTCAGAAAAAGTCTGAGTACTTAAGAGAATTTAGTTGAAATCTACTGTAAGACCTGTACAGGGGTAGGACAGAAATCCACAGATGTAAGGAGAGGCTCTCCTGTTAAGTCTGGGAGATAGGAGACCTTGGGTGTGTTTGATCTGATGGTCACCAAGCCTGTACACATTTTCATTGACTTTACTGCTGACTTTGTTATACCTTCTGTGGATTGCTGATTTCTCTGCTTCTTTACTGAATGGAGCCTTTTTTAAAAATGTTGATCAATATCAATACTTAGAGCTGTCAGTTGAATACATACTTAGAACGTAACTGAATGAAGCTTCATACTTTAAAACCTCAGGTTTGTACTAACTCACAAAGACTACATACTTTCCCCTAGATCACAGGTCTTCCCCAATAGTGTAGTTAGTTTGAAATTTACTTGGTGGCTGCCCTCACTCCCACCTCAAATGGAGACACCTGCAGACTGAAGTTAGCATGATTAAATGAAACAGTTAACTTTTTAAATAAGTGAGTAAACTACTTCAAACTATCACCTGTGTAAAGCATTTCATCCTGTCCCTTCTTGTTTCAAATACAGGGGGCAAAAAAAGATAAAGAACAAAACAACTGATGCTAATTTATAAATAAGTATTGAGCGTTTTAAACTCAGTAGTTATAGCAAGCATCCATAGCATAAAAATGAAGGTACCCTGAGTTACAGCCTATACTCCTTAAG
>SJXQ01002027.1:133913-171481 GCA_006408695.1 Aepyceros melampus | reverse complement strand
CACCTCCCGCGGTTAAATTCCTTTATTTCACTTGATTTGAGAGCTAAAAAGGGAAGAATTTATCTCCCTTAGATTTTTGGAAAGAGCCCAGGCTTTGGAGTCGCAGAGACATAGCTTGGATTCTGATTCTTCCATTTACTAGCTGTGTGAATTTGGGCATATTACTTAACCTATCAAGAGTTTCAACTTTATTTGTGTAACATGTATAAACCCATGTGATACCTACAAAACTGCTGAGGTTTTGAATAACAAGACCAATGCCCAGGTATTTTATAAAGGGATGTTTATAAGTCCAGACCACAAATGCCAGCTCATACCAATTAAGGCAAGATTACAATCCATAGTAGTACAAATACTTAGGAAATGAACAAAGAATTATGGAAACCTCTGTGTGACAATTCCCAGTCTTCCTTCACTCGGCTAGTTGAGTAGTTTCCATACCCCTTTCTTCTTAAAACCATTTCTCCACTTGACTTTTGGGTTACCTGCTTCACTGGCCACTAATTGGGTAACTTTAATTGATCCTATCTCCCTGAATTCTTAACTTTGGAGAGCCCCCTGGGCTCACTCCCTTGGAATACCACCTATTTTCAAGGTTTCACATATGGACAGTTTCTAAATTTTTACCAGACATATGATCTCCACTTATTTATTACCTTCTTTATCCCTGGAACTCCTGATGGTTTCCCTTCCTTGCCCCCAGAAAAATAAGTGGGTCTTGCTGTCTCTGCCTTCAGGATATATCCACACTGTTACTACTTCTCCCCTCTGGCTACATGTGGTCCAAGACACCATAATTTCCTGCCTCAACTGAACTATCCTCCTGTTTCTTCCCTTGCCATCTTACAGTCTGTACTAAACACAGCAACTAAAATGATCCTCCTAAAATGAAAGTCACCCACTCCAGTATTCTTGCCTGGAAAATTCCATGGACAGAGGAGCCTGGTGGGCTACAGTCCATGGGGGTCACAAAAAGTTAAGACATGACTGAGCGACTAACGCACACACACACAAAATGAAAATCAGGCCACGCTGGTCCTCTGCTCAGCATTCCAGTGGCTTCCCACGCCACTTCATGAAAAAGCCAAAAATCCTCACGTTGACTTCCAAACCCTGTGTCCTCCAGCTACACCTTTCACCCCCAAATCTCACCGTCAGCTGCTCGCTCTCTTGCTCATTCTGCTCTTGCCCCGGTGGCGTTGCTTTTTCTCAAGTGTGTGCCTGCCCATCTGGCCTTTGTACTTGCTGTTCCTTCTGACTAGATACTCATACTGCTTGCTCCCTCTCTTAATCTTCACCAGCAAATAGATCATCTCACGAGATGTCAGATGTAGGACCCTGCATCTAGAAATGTACTAGGAACTGAAGATAAAGTGGCCAAGGTCTGGGACAGAACCATGACACAGGAAGAGAAAGAAGAAACCTCGAGGATTCTTACTTCACTGAACGGCAGTTTATAATACACTATGAATAAGTAGTGCCCAGCCTGTTCCTGTTACTTATTTAAGGGCAGTTTATAATACACTATGAATAAGTAGTACTGGGCCTGTTCCTGTTACCTATTTAAGGAACAAAAAGAGCTACACAGTTATACAAGAATGACAACGCGTGATGGCGTTAGATTCTCCACAGGTGACCCAGAAACATCACCGCCCCCACCCCCGAGTCTGGTGTAGACTTTGTGGAGTGGATCCAGGAGTCAGGCCACACAGTGCCAAACATCCTAAGAGGACCCGGCGGTCTCAGAGATAATTTGTATTTGTAGAGGGGTGTTCCTCCGCCTACTAATGAGGAGGCCGCCTGCAAAGAGCAGTCATTGTGCTCATCTGTGAGTTCTTCTCACAGAGCACGCTGTAAAGGGTGCTCAGGAAAGACTGAATTACATATAATGACTGAATTACATGGAGTGACTTGGGTTGTACTTGATTGTTTCTTGTTCCTCATGCCTGTTCCCACAGTATATACTCTGACATATCAATGTTATAAGGAAACTTTGTTTCCTCTTCCCAATGTAAAGAATGGATAACAGGAAGGGGTGCCATGAGGGAGAAACCCCACTGTGAGCCTTTAGCAGTTGAGTTGAAGCCCTAAGGGGCTTCTGAGCCACAGGAGAAGTTTGCAAATAGTGATTTTTCCACTTTGGAGCTCTTTGATCTGATCTATGCATAATATGGGGTAGCCCTTCCAAAGTGGGTTTGAAGTGAAGTTGCTCAGTTGTGTCCGACTCTTTGCGACCCCATGGACACCAGGCTCCTCCATCCATGGCATTTTGTAGGCAAGAGTACTGGAGTGGGTTGCCATTTCTTTCTCCAGGGAAATGGAGAAAGGGATCTTCCCGACCCAGGGATCGAACCCAGGTCTCCCGCATTGTAGACAGATGCTTTACCGTCTGAGCCACCAGGGAAGTCAGGTTGTTAAATGATGACATACAGAAAAGGGAGAGGGATTCCTTAGCAAATAAATTTAGGAAACACTGGATTAATAGTACTGGTGTTCTTTACTGAAGGATTTCTCAGACCCCTTGCTCTGCCAGTGTGCTTTATAAATCCTCAAGAGAAGGCTGTAGCATTTCCCAAGCTTTTGGCCATGTTTCATTCGTGAGAAGCCCTGCCCAGGAACCAGTATTTCGCATAACAGCATTGTGAGAGACTCTGGTATGAAATGTACGAATTTTATAAGGAGCACTTAGGTGCGTTTCTGGATTTTCTGGTATGAAAAGCTAATTTTAGCAGCCAATAAATGGTGTAAGTGGACATTCAAAGGGTCTTTGATGTCATCTTGTAATTACTGAATATGAAATAATATTTTGATTTTTAACCCTAGACCTGGAATGGAAAATTATCTATGTGGGCTCTGCAGAAAGTGAAGAATACGATCAAGTTTTAGACTCTGTTTTAGTGGGCCCTGTTCCTGCAGGAAGGCATATGTTTGTATTTCAGGTAAGATTACTTTTGGTATATCTGTATGCCAAATACATTTCTAAATGGTCCTCAGCCCTTTCCTTTTGGGCTACATCATTCTGGTTCTGCTGCATTCACTTTTTATCTGCTTCTTTCGTGTTTTAACAAGTTTATGTGTCATGAAGGAATGCCACCTCCTGGTTACGTGTGCTAAGACTGTTACTGTGATTTTTACTTCAGGGTTTGCACAGCATGCAGTTAACCTTATACTGTGTCAGCACACATGTGATAGTTAATTTTGCCCTCTTCCTGTGAACAGCCTCCTGTGAACAGCCCCTTCGTATGAAACCTTTAGGGTGGCTGGCTGTCCAGCAGCCCAAAACAGGGGTTCAAAATGCTTACTAACTGCGATCGTCAGTAATATGCATTTTCAGATTATAGTTTCAGACACTAGGAATGATGTAACAAAACAGCTTTATTTCAGCATTATCAGTAATTCAGCTAGGTTACCAGGTATGTTAGAAGATAAGAGATCTGTGAGATCTTAGGTCACTGGAAGTCCAGTGGTCTACTAAACATCTACCCTACACTTCTTATAGAGGATTGCTATTGCAAATTCACAGCTCCATCATTGATAAGGAGAAACTCTACTGATATATAATTATGTCCTCAGATCCCACTGACAGTATTTAGGTCTATGCCAAGGCTTCAAACATTGTCTTCTGTGTTGAAAAATATTACTCCTTTCAATGCACATCAAATTGTTGTATACAACTATCTAGTCACTTCTCAGTTATCCATGTTTATTAGAGGAAGATGTTTATAATAGTCCAAAGAGTTACTAGCCATAGTTTTTTTTTTAAAAAAAAACCTATTATTAATTTTGTTACAAGTTTTGCTACCCAACAGTTCCATTATTTAAGTAGAACCCACTGAGAAGACTTCAACCAGGAAAAAAACTAATTCTTCTATCCCTGAGCGCTCACTTCTTTCACTTCACAGATGAGGCCAATTTAAATGAATACTGTTGGTTAAATAATCCCAGGAGATGTGGGCTAAGAGTCACTCAAACCTCTCTCTCGAGCTACCACTGCTCCCTCCTCTTTCCTAAATTTGAATTCAGAATCTTGGTCTCCTAGCCTTAGTGCTTTTTATTAAAAAGCAACAAGTATTATTTGTAAATAAATGGCAAAGGAAAGCTTAAATATACTGACTGAAAGGCTCAAATATATTAGTTACAAGTTCTGTTAGAGACTTCCCTGGTGGTCCCGTGGTTAGGACTCCGCCTTCCAATGCAGGGAGTATAAGTTGGATCCCTGGTTGGGGAGCTGCATGCCCACAAGCCTCCTGGCCAAAAAAAAAAACCCAAAACATAAAACAGAAGCAGTTTTGTAACAAGTTCACTAAAGACTTTAAAAATGGTCCACATTAAAAAAAAAAAAAATCTTTAAAAAAAAATGAGTGCTGTTAAGCCAAGTTGTGTGACCGACTGATCACCTTAGTGGAGGACGAGGGTATCAGAGATGCCTGTGTAGGGAAGCCCTGCACTTGAAAACTAGGTTTAGTCCCACTCTGCTGCTTACAGACACGTGACTTCATCAGGCTCCTAGCCTCTCCTAGTCATGCCAGTCATCTCTGAAGTGTGAATAAGAGCCTGCCTCATAAGAATGTCATGAGGAATAAAGCAGTTAAGTATAATCAGTGACAGACAGCTCCCTATTTCTATAATGAGAACTTAAGTTTTTATCTCTTAGCTTCTTGAAATTGTTATATAAAGAAGCAGTATTTGCTCTCATCCACAAGCTAGTAACCCGTAATTCAAATATGTGCTGTGCTTAGTCATGTCTGACTCTTTTGTGACCCCATGGACTGTAGCCTGCCAGGCTCCTCTGTCCATGGAATTTCTCAGGCCAGAATACTGGAGTGGGTTGCCATGACCTTCTCCAGGGGATCTTCCCAACCCAGGGATCAAACCCAGGTCTTCTTCATTGCAGGCAGATTCTTTACCATCTGAGCCACCAGGGAAGACCACTTCAAAGATGATAATTCATAATTCAAATCAAGAAACTTGAGGTGTAGTGATATACCCTTCAATGCTGATTTAAAAAAAAAACTTGCAAATAAATGCCGTATTCTTGAAATAAACTTAAAAAAATTTATCTTTTCTATGTGTTTATGTTGGTTAAGAATATTCCTCAACTTTGGGCTTTAAGCGCTATAGGAAAAGTTATTAAAAACTGTTTCCCTGTAGTGATTGTCACTTTGGTATGTGTGCTGCTGCTGCTGTTAAGTCGCTTCAGTCGTGTCCAACTCTTGGCGACCCCATGGACTGCAGCCCACCAGACTCTTCCATCCATGAGATTTTCCAGACAAGAGTACTGGAGTGGGGTGCCATTGCCTTCTCCGTGGTATGTGTGCACATGTTGCCAAAAGTACAAAGGAAGTAGGGTGGCCTAGATCATGTGTTCAGCCTGTGCATTTTTTCCAATTCACTGTTATCAGCAGGAAGGTACTGAAATAGTTTTGTGTTTTATGTTTGAAACAAATTACCATAGTATTCTCCTGGTCTGCCATGATTTTGCCTCTCCGAATAAACATGCCTTCCTCTTAATTAAGTGTGCAAAGGCTAGTAGGAAGGTGCCCAGACATCTGCCTTGTATTGCTTGTTGGAGTCAAAGATCTCTGCTTATCACTTCTCCATCCTAAATCATCTGAGAGGCCTGCAGGCTTCTCTTCTTGATTTCACTCAGGCCGAATCCTTTAGCAAACAAATTTTAAAACACAAACATGCCTAGAACCAATTTGCTGAGGGGATGGGAAGCAATAGTGGGAGAGGTTCCCATAGTATTAAAGCAGCTCTGTTTCCCATCTCCACCCAAAGGCAAACAGCATATTCTCAGGACTGGTCCCCTGTTCTATTCTGGTATTTCTCCAAAGAGATCATAAACCACGTCAGGGCATGAACTGAGTTATGAATAAATTTCAAAATACTCTGTATATACTGTGCTTAGAACCATGCCAGACTTGAGATCACAAAGATGAGTTGGATGAGACTCCTACCCAAGATAAAGCTTAGAATTTCAGGAAAGGTTGAAGAGTAAACATATTTAGATTGTTGAAATATATTAATAGAGACACTGTATCAAATAATGAGTGCATAAAGAGTGCTATTAATTATATGTTTGGATTAGAAAGTGCCTTACTAAGAAGGATACATTTGACGCAAGCTTCAAAGATGAATTTTTCAGCAAGTTAGTGAAGGAATATATGCAAGGCACAAAGGCATGAAGAATTACTACTACTTTTTTTTAAAGAACTTACATTTCTAGACCAAGAGGTGGAGTTAAAGAGATTGTAATGTTGATTGAGACCAATTGTGAAGGCCCTTATAAATGAAGCTAAAAACGGAGGGTTTTTTTAAATGTCAGAAATTAGGGTAATCACCTGAGGTTTTTAAAACCCAGTGAAGGGATAGGAATAGATCTACACTTAGATAGCATCAGCACGTTGGCCGCAGTGCAAGTAGGCTACCACTGGGGGAGACCAGTAGGGAAGTTTTAGCAATATTCCAGATGAGAGATGAAGACCTGAATTCTGCTTTCAGAGATGGTAGACATTGAGACCAGAGAAGGCAGTGGCACCCACTCTAGTACTCTTGCCTGGAAAATGCCATGGACAGAGGAGCCTGGTGGGCTGCAGTCCCTGAGGTCACAAGAGTCAGACACGACTGAGCAACTTCACTTTCACTTTTCACTTTCATGCATTGGAGAAGGAAATGGCAACCCACTCCAGTGTTCTTGCCTGGAGAATCCCAGGGACGGGGGAGCCCGGTGGGCTGCCATCTATCGGGTCGCGCAGAGTCGGACACGACTGAAGCGACTTAGCAGCAGCAGCAGCAGCAGACATTGAGACTGACTAGATGTGGGAGGTAGGGAAGCTGAGGGTGACAGGTTTCTAGTCTAGGTGACTAGGTGGGTGTCCTGTGCTTTCTGTGTCACCTACATGTGGTAGGTATACAGTAATCATGAGTCTTTTATGATAATGGTCTGAGAACACCAGTCAGAAGTGCTCCCAAGCTGAGGCATCAGCTGAAGTGCTCAGCCAGGCCCAGGGATGGTCCTTCACGTCGCAGCAAGAGTAGCCAATCCGTGGGACTTCATATGCTTCATGCCATCAGAGTGGCTGCTGTCGGCCATGCTCAGTGCTGCCACTGCCTGTCCCCAGCCTGTGACACCTTCCAACTAAGCCCTTCTTGTCTTCCACGTGGCTGTGAACAGGGCCCAAGCCTTCACTCAGCCACCTCTAGCCCACCTGCCTCAAGTTTCAGCTTACAGCAGTTTGATTCAAAACAAGATCTGCCTCAAACAATCTCTACCTTCACTGAATTTCCATAGTATGTGAGACTATTTGTATTTTTTTAAATTCTGCTATAAAACTATTTCCATTCCACTTTCAGTTTTATATTAATTTCCTATTAGAATATCTGTCCTAAGAAACTGGATAATAAACATTTGCTGCCACAGGCTGTATGGAATAATTAAGTGTTTACTAATTTTTAAGGTCTGAAATTATGACTGGGGAAGGTTGGACTCAATAAGACTATTGATTTGTTTACTATATTTTATAAAAGGTTTTATAATTGAATATTGATAATCCGTCATGAACAGCACACACAGTAGCCACATGTGTTTTCCTCTAGACGTGGTGATGTTTTAAGGTACATAGGCATATTGTGGAGAAATGTATGAACTATATTTTCTAGCTATAAGTCAGTTTCAAAAATGAGCATTTGCCTTCCCAGTATGATATCCAAATTTTGGTTGCTGTGCCCTTGACTGAAGGTGCTCAGTGTAACGAAAACTCCCGTTTTGCTTATGGTTAACAACACTGTGCTGTGTTTCTTTTTTTTTTTACATGATTCTAGGCTGATGCACCTAACCCGGGACTCATTCCAGATGCAGATGCTGTAGGTGTAACAGTTGTGCTAATTACGTGCACCTATCGAGGTCAAGAGTTTATTAGAGTTGGTTATTATGTAAATAATGAATATACCGAGACAGAATTAAGGGAAAATCCGCCAGTAAAACCAGACTTTTCTAAGGTAATACTCATTTTCATTATTCCTGTTTCATTCATTTTACTATACAATTTTTAAGCAGTTGCCATTTCATAGTACACTATGAAAGTGGCTTTGAGACAAAATAAATTTGAGGTCCTTGTGCCAACTAAAGCAAGCCAATCATTGTTCCCTTACCATGGATGACTTCAAAGCTACCTCCAGGTTAGTTATTAGCGGTCAGTGTTGGTCAGGCACCTTGAGAGTCTGATGACTTAGAAACTGAAAGTGCCTCCAGCAGGTCTCTGTTAATGGCTCTCTGTATGGCATTCCCCATACATCATGATTCTATCTATTTCTGTCTTTAGGACATTCAAATTCCTGTTTGTTGTACTGATTATTTCGTAATATTTTTGTCTGTAACTTCTCAAAATTGTAGGGGGACGTTTTGTTTTTCATAGGAACATTGTTATCTCAAAACTCCCATATGCCTTGCTTCATCAGCAATTCTCAGAGGTTAAACTACAGGTCTTAAATATTATCTGGAGGTGAAAACAGTTAAGTTTCTGAGTGACAACCTGAAGTCTGTGGTTTGATATTCTCAGAAATACCAAGTACTTTATGATTTTCATTGGGAACTATAATAGTTTAGTAACTGGTGATTTTTGTGAGATTGAACATAACACTATCTGCCAGACCATGCAAGAAACATTACATGGGAATGGAATGGAATGTTCTTTCTGATAATAAGGCTAGAATGTTTTTTATTCTGATGTGGAACCTTCCCTCTCTAATTTATTAGTTACCTATATGGCTACTTGTATAGCAAAATGAGAAGGAACTAGAATATTGTGTCTAAGAATGAGCAATAATAATTAAAAGATAGGAAACCATTAATAATGAGAGGTCCTATTTGGGGATACTTTGCATTTTACTTGAAAATATTACTGAAGAAAGACCACATCAAAATCTAGAAAGCACCTTAATTTGTTAAATGAAGCATCCTCTGATGCATTCAAGAGATTCTCTCCCTTTTAGGAAATAAGGATAGAGTTGGATGTTTTGTTGGATCGTAAAAGATCTGAATGATTCCCTCAGGCTCCCCACATCTTGTTTCCATTAGGCTAAAATAATTTCTTTACTGTAGCCCTATTGTTTATTAGTTATGTTTAGTATATTTTATTTGACTTATACCTTTGTATATGAATTAGCCCTTTAGGAGTACAAATATAAAGAACCATTCTATTAAGGTCTATTTGTATACGGTGATCTAACTTTCTTAGTGTTTACCATTTATATATTTCCTTTATCCTCTAGCTTCAAAGGAATATTTTGGCATCCAATCCCAGAGTCACAAGATTCCACATTAATTGGGAAGATAACACAGAAAAACTGGAAGATGCAGAGAGCAGTAATCCAAATCTACAGTCACTTCTTTCAACAGATGCATTACCTTCAGCATCAAAGGGATGGTCCACATCAGAAAACTCACTAAATGTCATGTTAGAATCCCACATGGACTGCATGTGACCACCTGCCATCCCTTTAGTACAAATTAAGCTATAAAAACACACAGAACTATTTCCCTGAAATTCCGTAAGTACATAGTCAAGATGCAATGTGAAGAATTTGTTTAAAAAACATCCTGTAGAAGTTTATAAGAAAACCAGTATTTGAGCAAATTGTGGAATATAAATACAACTATTTTTAAGTAAGTTTTTCTCTAATGTGTTATTTTATTTGTTCTGAAACTAATCTGATTAAAACATATATATTATTTTCCTCTCCTCTATATGTAATTAAAGCACTTAAAAAGAAAAATGAATCATTAGACGAGGTTGTAAAGATGTCTTAGCCTCTTGGATAATAATCTTTGGACCACTATCTTAACTAACCTTTGAAAGAACAAAGTGCACTTCAACTAAATGTGTCTTCCTATGATAACACATAATTTGGTTTGATTTAAGGGACAGATTTCCATTCTTTTCCTGGCACATCCTTAAAGAAGGGATTTAAAGTAAACTATATGTGATCAAGAACTTCAAGATCTAGTTTTCCAGGCCACTTTGAAGCCTCTTATGTCTACTATTCAATTCATATAATGTTAGCATTCAGTTTGGTTCTAAGGTAACAAATGTGGTTAATTGTTTATAAGGTCCTCTGGCTGTGATTTTTGTTTTTATAACAGTTTAGGACATCACAACAGTTGTTGAATCATACTTCATCACCCAGGGAATTCAACATGTCAGAAGCAGATACAAACTCCCTAAGTTTAAGAATAGAAGAGTATAATGACTTTGTTCTGTTCATTAGATTTATAAAAAATACTATGAACATAACCCTTTAAAACTGTTTTGACAAGTCATCTGTTGTTGGCAGCATTTATATAAAAACAGTAGATTTTGAAAGATATATTTAGCTTTATCATATGAAACTATATATATTTCCACATAAAGTACTTTTCTCCATATCTCCTGACACTCATGTACAATATTTATGGTAGACATATTCTAGATAGCTTTTTCAGATGAGGTTTTTTAAAAGCAATCTTGAAAAGGAATGCACTAACTAAATGGGCCAAAAGGTTCTTTTTCTTTGATGAGAGCTAAGTCCTTCCTCAAAAAGTTTCTTATGTTCCAGTAAATTAAGTGTAGAATATTCACATCACTCTTGCGCTAATCAAGACATTAGCCATATAATACTTATGCAGTGCCTTCATAACTATAAAACTTTTATACTGCACTTTTTAAAAGCATTTATTTTGAGGAAGGGAAAGGGGCATTTGTCTGAATATGGATTCGAAGCTGTATATATTCCCTGTCATTCTACAAAGTGACTTTGTGAAGCAAAATTTTGCTAAATGTTAAACTTGCAAGTTTAATATACCAGATAATTAAAATACTGTCCACTAACTAGTTCATAGACTTTAAAAGTAAAATACGTACGACTGTTAAAACATGAAAATTTCATTTTTGTCTAATTGCAATTAAAAGAAAATGTTAAAATATTAAAATGAAAATAAAACTAATACTTTCCAACCAAGAGCTCAGTGATTAATATAACAGGAACACTGCTGCTGCTACTGCTGCTAAGTCGCTTCAGTTGTGTCCGACTCTGTGCGACCCCATAGACGGCAGCCCACCAGGCTCCCCCATCCCTGGGATTCTCCAGGCAAGAACACTGGAGTGGGTTGCCATTGCCTTCTCCAATGCATGAAAGTGAAGAGTGAAAATGAAGTCGCTCAGTCGTGTCCCACTCTGTGCGACCCCGTGGACTGCAGCCCACCAGGCTCCTCCGTCCATGGGATTTTCCAGGCAAGAGTACTGGAGTGGGGTGCCATTGCCTTCTCCAACAGGAACACAATACATGCATATTAGAAATAAACTAATATATGCATATTAGAAATAAAGCATATATAAGCCAAATTACCAAATCAACTCATAGCTGAGTTTTTATCCTGATTAATTATGATTGATTTGTACTGACATCAAACAGTTAGGTTTTTACATCAATTTGTAAACTGACAGCCAATTTTCACAGAAATTTGAGGCTTAAAAACTGTTATCTCTTATTTAACATTTTGATGGTTCTATAATTTTAAAAAAGAGTGAGTATTCAAACATTAGGAACTAAGAAACTAGAATGCATAGGTTTTTTATTTTTTCTTTTTAGCTAGACACTGCCTGAAATAACAGCAGAAAGTTCAGAAATGTTTTTTCCCTTTCTGATCATAGTGAATAGCTGTGTCCTGAGAAGATAAACATGAACAGATTACTTCTGCCACAAAGGAAATAGGCGAGTAAGGCGAGAGGGAATGAGGCGATCATTGGAGCTGAGAGAACAAGCCGAAGTCTAATACGCATGCATTCGCTCATCTATAATCTTATACAGTGTTAGGCTTTCATTTGGTCTTTACCCTCAGGTTTGAGGTTTTCTAGTTACCAAGAAAGTCAGCGGCAACAGTTTTCAAAACATTTTACTGTAATCTATGGTAAAAAAAGAAATTTAAGTATGACCCCCGTAACACAAGTGTGTGTATCAACAATTTTCACATAATACACCCGTGATAGTGCCCCTTCTCTGTGCACTAGTATACTGTAGTACCTGTTACTGTATTTTGTTTTGAAAGTGCTAGTTCTGACCCATGAATAACTTTCTATGACCCTCTAATGGGTTGTGATACAGTTTAAATAAAGGGTAGTCTGGCCCTTTAGGTGGATTAGAAGTAACAATAACTTATCTACAGTTCTAAAATTTATATTCCTTCTACCTGCCACTTCTTTCATATTTGGATTATAACCTTGGCAATAAGACGGAAAAGTGCTAATTCAGTGAATCCAGCAGCCATTCAGTTTAAAACTGTCCAAATACTCTGAAATTACTAGTAGTCCACAAATTATCCTGGTCTTATTTCTTGACACTCCATATAATAATTAACTTAGGAAACATTCCACGTCATTACTGGGGAAACTCTTTTATTCGTTCATTGTTAATATCATTTAATACAGAACTCTAAAATACTCAGTCATAAAATTTTGAAATGCACATGAAGTATTCTTCATATATTCCTGCCTTTTTCCCTTCCAGTACCCTAAAGCTTGTCTACTCTTCTCAATCCACAAATCCCTTCTTGTCGGTGCCTAATATACTGTTTAGTTATATTTCAGAAAAAGCTGCTGAGACCCCTTAAAACAGGGATCTTGTTACTAAGGACCATTGTGGAGCACTTGTTTTATACGTTTTAAAATATAAGCTTCTCATAAGAAATCTGAGTATAGGCCACTGACAGTAAACATCCCTAACAAGTAAACATCTGTAAAAAGTATGAAACCAAAGGCCTACTATAGGAGAAAAGGAGAAATATTTTCCCAGTCAAAACAGTGTAGAAATTTTAAATGGCACCAAAACATGTCTTTTAAAATAATTTTTTCCTCAAGTCACTTTATAATCAAATCTTAACATTCTATCAGCAAAGGCTTTAAATATACTGTACTTGTTGAAGAATCATTACAGTGTATGAATGAGGCTCCATGTTGCAGTGATAAAAGCACATGTTCCACATACTAAGACACATTTTCTACCTAAGAATTTTTAGCAGGAATCACTGCTGCCTGTGAGATCCATGAGGATGAAAATGCCTTAAGCTTTATGCCATCTATTTACTTTGTAAAGTGAGATTTTTACCCCTACTTAGTTTCAGCACTGTTTGCTGGGTCTTCACAGAATTACAGATGCTGCTTAAGCATGTATAAAAGTAATCACTAGAGAATGAGAAAATTGAACACAGTCATTCAAAACTAAGATACAAAAAAGACACATGGAATAAGCTTTTGAGAAAAAAGTGAAGGTGGAGCTTTTGAAATATTTTCTTAGAGCAACAAAAGTAATGCTGAATATTTACTTAGGTTTTTGGCAGTAACTCAAAAATCTTGAAATATATCCTATTATAGGTACTTTTTCACAAGAAAATAACCATAGTGTTAGCTTCTGAAGTAACATTAAATTAATTGAAATCATCACATAAAATACCTGCGCTAGTGGATCCAATTCCTGTGGTGAGCACAGATCTTGGTGTAATCTTTGCTGCATATTTGAGAAATTGAGATTTCCCTGTGCCAGGATCCCCAACCAATAAAAGATGAGATTCACCTAGAAAAAGCATAAATAAAGTTTCTATTTGCTATGAAAAGACTCATAAGTGTAATTAGTCAAAAATGGTCCATTTGGAATGCTCACACAATTTTATTTTATATAGTATTTTAGTTTAAGGTCATTCAAGGAAGACTTTATCCAGAATGTCCTTAGAAAAATTAACTTTCAAAATAAATAATAATCTTTGTATTTCTGAGTGCAGCATTTAAAAACTTTTAAGAGATTTCCATTTTAGTTCAGATGTTTAAGGACTGTGTTTAACATTTTAAAAACTTATGGCTTATAAAGTTTCTGATTTTATTTAATCTATTTTAAATATCAAAGTACTGTGATTAATTCTTTCCATCCATCCATACAAGTATTTTAAGTACTTTTAAGTGTTTGCGACTTTGTACGTGCTTTATAAACACCAAATCACTTATGATTCTAACAGTTAAGTGAAAACCTTTTCATTCTATGAAAATTTTAGTAGTTTAATGAAACATCTATCTTAAAAGTTCTTACTTTTTGAATGTAACATAGAAAAACATGTGAATATCCCATGGCAGATGTTATCTCACTGACCAAGCAAATTTTTTCATATTCAAGTATTTTCTGAAAATATTAATAGGGAAATACTATTTAAATTCAACATTTAGCAAAATGCCTTGTAATAGTAGGTAATCAAAACATACAATATGCATAAACCTTATTATACTTACTATTCTATACTGTACAGTATGGTTCTTGAGTCCTTACTAACACCTGGTTTACAATAATGTCCTTTTAGTCTTTTGGTTAAGCCTTTGGTTATTATGGCCCTTATACTGCCTATATGAGGGCCATAATAAACCTAATGTATGCCATTCGGGTTAGTTAAGTGTTTTAACCACAAAAGAGGTCCCTGCCATTTAGAAATGACTTAAGAGTCATTTTGGCTTGAATGCGTGACCTACAGCAGCACCTCTCAGCAGATGGCATATTTGCTACCCACCAGCAGAAGGGGAACCAGCAGGCAGATGACTGAGAGCAACAGTCTAAGAGACACACACTGACAGTCACAGATGGAGAGACACTGACTTGGAGACACTGAAAAGCACTGTTTCGAATCCTTTCCTCTTGGAGAAAGACGGAAATCCAATGAAAAACATAGACAGTAAAAGAAACAAAGATTTTATACTGTGGCTCCCTTATAGACTGGAGCAAAAATAACATACTCATTGAAAAGGTCTTTGGAAAGACTGGAATTCTACAAAGTAGTTCCTGATGTTGGACTGAGTATTAGTGAACAACTGTCAGTTTTTAAAAGATTGCATTTGGAAAATAAAGCTTAACAAGCAATTTTTTATTCAGCACAGGGAAATCGTACCTTCTCTTCTTACTGCATGTGTTAGTATTTCTCAGAAATCTTAATGGGTACCGACCTCTGACCCGTGTTCCTGCAGCATCGGTTCTTTGAATCCCACCAGCCAGCACCATGGCCACAGCAAGCTTTACTAGGTACATTCCAAAAACTTGAGGGCACAAGCTGGCCAGTATTTCATTCCTTCCTGGGAAAGGCAGAAAGATGAGTTATCAGTAATTTTTCAAGAAATACTAACCGAAATTTCCCTTTCTATCCTATCTTCTTATAAATACTAAAATGGTCTTACTAAAAGGAGTGAATAATGTTTTGTTCCTAAAAGTCCTTTTCTTATTAATGCCTTGAAATGAAACGTTCTGGCTGCCACCTGTTTTAAGTTTCTATAAATTTAGCATATTTATAAGGGACAGAAAGAAATCTCTTTTCTCCCTCATCAGGCTAGCATTATCCCTTAATACCAGCTGCCCTTCCTATGTAATAATTTCAGTAAAATTACTCCACTGCCTAAATAAAAGGAAGGTGTTTGATCTCAGAAACAATGAGTCAGACTGTAGAAAACTAAGTAAGGTACTTGGTGCTTCTTCAGAGGTATAAAAGAGGTAAAATCAACCCATCCTTTGAGTCAATTCAGCATTTGCTCTGAGCAGTCTGGTAAATTCTGTTTTATCTAGACTGAGTATCTGTGTTATCAGGACATGTAGACCACTATAAACAACTCTAGGAGTCCAAGCTGGAGTTCTTAAGATTCTTCTGATCACATGCTTTAAATAAGAGGTTATCATTGTCTTAGTTCTGTTTCTAGAAATGTCAGACACTAAATCTGAGAATCTGCCTATCCCATCCATGAATAATTTAGATATTTCATCTGTCATGGCCAGTCAACCAGTGAGGCTCACAGATTCTAACAAGCCTTTCCTGAGTTTGTCTTACTTGGAACTCGCTACTGTGATGGCACTCTGTGTGTCTACATTCAAGTTACCAGAAATTAATGTCCGAATGTTGTGTGCCTAGTCGTTCAGTCATGTCCGACTTTCTGTGACACCATGGACTGCAGCCTGCCAGGCTCCTCTGTCCATGGATTCTCCAGGCAAGAATACTGGAGTGGATTGTCATGGCCTCTTCCAGGGTATCCTTTCAACCCAGGGATTGAACCCAGGTCTCTAGCATTGCAGGCAGATTCTTTGTCATCTGAGCCACCAGGAAACCCAGTGTCCTCATGCTGGTAACTAATTTGCACATCGAGGGCTTTTATATTTAACTTTGAGTTTGTACACGTTTCAGTGATAGCTCTTTTGAGGAGGAAGATAATCATACAAGTACTGCTTTAGCTGATGACACCAGTTCCAGAAGCTTTTCTACGAAGATAAAGGAAAGGGGTTCCTCCATAATTCATGGCCCTATGCACAAAGGCTACTTTTGTAATGAATCAAAATTGACTCAGTGGCAATTAAGTTCTTGTGATGTGACCTGGGATGGCAGAAGTGGTAAAGAAAGAAAACATTCTAGTATAAATAAAATAGGAACCCAAAAAAAGAATTAGCCAACCCTGGAAGGAATTTCATTAACCGCTAAAGGGAATCCTTCCCTTTTCCAAGGTAGAAAGCCCAGAGAAAAAGACGAAATGTCGGAGATCTACATAGTTAAGACGTGACAGCAGGTACATAAATTCTGACCAGAATCTAGAAATTACACATACAAAGAAATAATAGCTTCAGTAAGCAGGGAACAAGTAGACAGACTGGCCTGGGAGACACTCAAGCCAAAGCTGTCAAAGAGCCAGCTTTCTCAGTGAAGGTGGACTCCCTGACTAATTGCTGACAGGAAGCACTTCCTATGGGCTTTCAGGTCAGAGCCCAGTGTTACTTACTAGCTGCCTAGCCTCGGGCAAGGTTCTTACTCTCTCCGCCTCCATCTCCTTATCTGTGAGATGTAGATGATAATGGTATTGCACAGAGAGCTGTTCAAGGAGTTAATTATTGCACAGCACACAGAACAGTACCTGGCACATAGGAGCTACTGAAACTATTATACCTGTATTACTTGTGCCTAATTCTTATCTCACCATTTCCTCACACTGTGATCATCATAAAAGACAAACTGAAGTCAGGTCTGAGGTATCAGAGAAAGGCAAAGGGGAAGGTCCATTCCCTAAATTTGTTATCTAAAGTTGAAAAACTTAATTCCTTGGGTCATGGCAATAGAAGCTCTCATGACTATCACAGAAGAGAATTCATTAGGGGGAATAATACCCCAACACTTTCCTTCCTCTCCTCACAGGCAAATTTCTGGTTCTAAACTGTTTTAATAGTGTGCCCATGTAATCCACTCTTGTGGCATGGCCATTATTTACCCCAATGAAGAGAACTTAGGTCTAAGATGATAAGTCACCCTGGAGTGGGTTCAGATGGCCCAACAGAACCCAATCCCTTTGGGTTTCTAGCCATCCTCTAAGCATCAGGGTCAGGAGATCCGTGAGATCACAAGAAAATCTTTGGCTCCTTGTCGGCACTCACAGTATCAGATCTTAATGAAGCAAGCCAACCTTTCAGAGCTGAGCAATGTAATAATGTCTGTCTTTAGACAAGCAAAATGAAGACACATTTTGGATATAGCTCTCCACCTTGACCACCCTCCCTCCACCCCCAACACACACACACACCCACTTTGAAACGGTAAGATATGGCTGATAATAGGTACTCAGGAAACTAATACACACACACACACACACACACACACACACACTTTGAAATGGTAAGATATGGCTGATAATAGGTACTCAGGAAACACACACACACATCCCCACTTTGAAATGGTAAGATATGGCTGATAATAGGACTCAGGAAACTAACACACACAGACACACACACACACACATTGAAATGGTAAGATATGGCTGATAATAGGTACTCCGGAAACACACACACACACACACACACACCCACTTTGAAATGGTAAGATATGGCTGATAATAGGTACTCAGGAAACTAACACACACACACACACACACACACACACACAACACACGCACACTTTGAAATGGTAAGATATGGCTGATAATAGGTACTCAGGAAACACACACACACACACACACACACACACACTTTGAAATGGTAAGATATGGCTGAAAATAGGTACTCAGGAAACTAACAAAGCAGAATCTTCATACTAAAAAGAAAAATGTTGCCTCATTTTCTCCCTGTCTTCCTACTTGCATTTCTCACAGGTTATTATACTTATTTCTTCCTTTCATGTGGTAAATAAGATGTATAGCTATAGCCTTCTAATTAAAACAAGATAGACTCTTTGATCAGCAGCACAAAGTACTTCTGATAGCCCTGTATGATGCCCTTCGTAACACTGTTACAGATTTTTGTAGGGAATTGATCCAGAGAAACAATGTTAAGTAAAAAAACTTATTTAAAAATACACATGGTTCATAGAGTCAAAGCACTGAAGAACTGATGCTTTCGAATTGTGCTGGACAAGACTCTTGAATGTCCCCTGGACAGCAAGAAGATCAAACCAGTCAATCCTAAAGGAAATCAACCCTGAATATTCACTGGAAGGACTGATGTTGAAGCTCCAATACTTCGGCCACCTGATGCGAAGAGCCGACTCACTGGAAAAGACCCTGATGCTGGGAAAGATAGAGGGCAGGAGGAGAAGGGGGCGACAGTGGATGAGATGGTTGGATGGTATCACTGA
Organism: Aepyceros melampus; assembly: GCA_006408695.1. Lineage (NCBI taxonomy): Eukaryota > Metazoa > Chordata > Mammalia > Artiodactyla > Bovidae > Aepyceros > Aepyceros melampus. Next base: position 152,826 of record SJXQ01002027.1, on the reverse strand, counting down.
CTTAATGGACATGACTTTGAGCAAACTCTAGGAGATGGTGAAGGACAGGGAAGCCAGGTGTGCTGCAGTTCAGGGAGTCATAAAATTAGAGACGACTTAGGCGAATGAACAACATGATTTGTAAAAGGTTTGCTTAATGAAGCTATAATATGAGACCTTTGGTTCTTTCTGTATGGATCAGATTAAAAAAATGATTGATAACCACTATATATGTGTGACACACATAAGCAAAAGCAAAAAAAAAAAAAAATCCCACAAAATAAAAGCCAACTGCTTGTATCTAAAGCAAATGAAAGTCTTATTTTGTGGAGTGATATCTGTCCAATTGAATACATGATTTAAGATACATAATCACTATGTACTAGATCTGAGGTGAAGCTTCTCAGAAATAGTCTATTACTGGCTTCCATTTATTTTTCTCAGAAGAGGCCTCCAAGAAAGAATAAAATCAGACACTTGAAGATTTAATTGGTGTTTTATATAGTTGGGATTTTTTAATAAAAAATACTCTAGAAACCCAAAGGCTATAATGTTTTCATCTGTGTAATTATATCTTAAGTGTCATAGTCAGAAATTTTTGCTGTGATGACAAAGATTTTTTGCATCTCTCATCTTTCTTACCATCCCATATTTTTAAATCTTCAGCTAAAAGAGTGTGAAGCTGTCTTAACAATACAAGATGAATCAGAAGAGAAATGATTTTAACAGAATAAAGTTTCATAACAGAATGAGTTTTGCCTGTTTAAGGAGGAACTATATGTTTAATTGGTAAAGTAGGTAGAAAACTCTGAAACTATTTTGGCCAGATAAGAGATATTAAAATAATAGTTGGAAATGGAAAATCTCTTGGGATTTCCAGTAAGATCACTAAACAGGATTATGCCAGAAAAGGGCTTTAAAGGGAGACTATAGCTAGAGGCACTGGCTAAAGCTACTCCCTCAGAACACAGCCACTGATGCACAGCATGTAAATCACAAACAACATGAATGAAATGCCATTAATAAATATCAGCTCCATACCCTTAATCACAAACCTGCAAAAGGATTGCTCTTATAGTGCTCCCAAAAGTCTTCAAATTCCTTTCGGACCTCCTCATCCATGTTGACCCCTGCAGACTCTTCGTTATTTACTTGGACATAATTGGCCTTCAGGACAATCTCCACTTCACAGCGACATCTTGCTTAAAGGGCTTCCACCGCTGCATTACAACTCCATAAATAGTGATGTCATCACCTGGAAAAAAGCACTGAGTGAATCCAGCAGTAGCATCCTGTCTGCTTGGGCACAAACTCGACAAAGGACCAGAACCAAGAAGTCAACCACTACCCCACCAGGGTTTAGAGTGGTGTACATTCCTCTAGAAACCATTTGGGGCAAAAGAACACAATGTCCTGATTTACTTATTTTTTAATCAGGCACTTGTATTTGCACAGCTAAAAGCTAAAGCCAGAATTTTAATTTTTCTTATCTGCCATATGACAATCACACCAAATTCTAACCTGTCCCTGGGAAAATACTGGATGATATATTCACTGTGATTCTACTGCATGAAATGTTCATCCTCTCAGAATCAGTAACCATGTAGTTCTCACTTAATCAAGAGGTGGGGACTGCAGCCAGAAGGACAAAGTGCAGTCTGTCCTTCAGTATTCCCAGGAGATTGGTTCCAGAATCAACCTCAGATATCAAAATCCGGGGATGCTCAAGTCCAAATCTGCGGTTCCACTTCCGTGGATTCAACCAACCGTGCATCATGTAGTACTCTAGTATTTACTACTGAAAAAAAACCTGTGTATATATGGACCCATGCTGTTCAAAGCCCTGTTGTTCAAGGGTCAACTGTATAATCAACCGGTGTCAGGAAAGGAGACAATATTGCAATGATGGGTACAATGATACTACCAGTTCCTAGTGTATTCATTTTTATTCAAGTACACTTATTAACATTCACTCACCTTTTTTGTTTTTTAAAGGACAAAAGAATGAGCGCACCAAGAAATGAATGAATACTTGTTCTATTTCAAAGCTCCTCTCCACAAGCTATGAAAGCAAAAATCCCACTTGATTCTTCTTGGTTGGTTCCGTCCCATTTATGGACACTCTCATTGTTTTTTTTTTTAATATAAATTTATTTATTTTAATTGGAGGCTAATTAAAATATTGTACTAGTTTTGCCATACATTGACATGAATCTCCACTGCTGTACATGTGTTCCCCATCCTGAACCTCCTTCCCACATCCCTCCCCATCCCATCCCTCTGGGTCATCCCAGTGCACCAGCCCTGAGCACCCTGTCTCATGCAACGAACCTGGAATGGTGATTCGTTTCACATATGATAATATACATGTTTCAATGCGATTCCCCCAAATCATCCCACCCTTGCCCTTTCCCACAGAGTCCAAAAGACTGTTCTATACATCTGTGTCTCTTTTGCTGTCTCGCATACAGGGTCATCGTTACCATCTTTCTAAATTCCATATATATGCGTTAGTATACTGTATTGATGTTTTTCTTTCTGGATTACTTCACTCTGTAATAGACTCCAGTTTCATCCACCTCATTAGAACTGATTCAAATGTATTCTTTTTAATGGCTGAGTAATATTCCATTGTGTGTATGTACCACAGCTTTCTTATCCATTCATCTGCTGACGGACATCTAGGTTGCTTCCATGTCCTGGCTATTATAAACAGTGCTGTGATGAACATTGGGGTACACGTGTCTCTTTCAGTTCTGGTTTCCTCAGTGTATATGCTCAGCAGTGGGATTGCTGGGTCATATGGCAATTCTATTTCCAGTTTTTTAAGGAATCTCCACACTGTTCTCCATAGTGGCTGTACTAGTTTGCATTCCCACCAACAGTGTAAGAGGGTTCCCTTTTCTTCATAGACTCTCCAGCATTTATTCTTTGTAGACCTTTGGATAGCAGCCATTCTCACTGGTGTGAAATGCTACCTCATTGTGGTTTTAATTTGCATTTCTCTAATAATGAGTGATGTTTAGCATCTTTTCATGTTAGCCATCTGTATGTCTTCTTTGGAGAAATGTTTGTTTAGTTCTTTGGCCCATTTTTTGATTGGGCAGTTCATTTTTCTGGAATTGATCTGTAGGAGTTGCTTGTATATTTTTGAGATTATTTGTCAGTTGCTTCATTTGCTATTATTTTCTCCAATTCTGAAGGCTGTCTTTTCACCTTGCTTATAGTTTCCTTTGTTGTGCAAAAGCTTTTAAGTTTAATTAGGTCCCATTTGTTTATATTTGCCTTTATTTCCAATATTCTGGGAGGTGGGTCATAGAGGATCTTGCTGTGATTTATGTCAGAGAGTGTTTTGCCTATGTTCTCCTCTAAGAGTTTTANTGACCAACCTAGACAGCATATTGTAAAGCAGAGATATTACTTAGCCAACAAAGGTCTGTCTAGTCAAGGCTATGGCTTTTCCAGTGTTCATGTATGGATGTGAGAGTTGGACTATAAAGAAAGCTGAGTGCCGAAGAATTGATGGTTTTGAACTGTGGTGTTGGAGAAGACTCTTGAGAGTCCCTTGGACTGTAAGGAGATCCAACCAGTCCATCCTAAAGGAGATTAGTCCTGGGTGTTCATTGGAAGGACTGATGTTGAAGCTGAAACTCCAATACTTTGGCCACCTGATGTGGAGAGTTGACTCATTTGAAAAGACCCTGATGCTGAGAAAGATTGAGGGCAGGAGGAGAAGGGGATGACAGAGGATGAGATGGTTGGATGGCATCACCAACTCAATGGACATGGGTTTGGGTGAACTCTAGGAGTTGGTGATGGACAGGGAGGTCTGATGTGCTGTGGTTCATGGGGTTGGAAAGAGTTGGACATGACTGAGCAACTGAACTGAATAGGTTTTGGGTTGTTGTGTTTTCATTTTCACTCATTTCTATGCATATTTTGATTTCTTCTGTGATTTGTTGGTAATTCAGCAGTGTGTTGTTCACCCATTCTTAATTAATGAGTAGAACATTAAACTTTTACAGATTTTTCCTAAGAGGCCTTGGATAGTTTATAAGAATATTTTCCAAATACTGACATATTTTTTTATCATTATATATAATTCAATAAACCAAGTAAGAAGTATAGGTGAATGAATAGTATAGGCATTCAATATTTTCGTGCCAGGGAAAATGGGGCCAAAAGAAAAAAAAAGATATAATCCTAGACCCCAAGATTTCAATCTTGTTGCACATGAATAGTATAGGCATTCAATATTTTGCTGCTAGGGAAAATGGGGCCAAAAAAAAAAAAAAAAAAAAGATATAATCCTAGCCCCCAAGATTTCAATCTTGTTGCATATAGGATGCTGGAAATACCTTAAACCAATACTGGAATTTATACATCACATAATAAACTTAACCAGCAAGTCTTCATTTCCAAGCCTGTGTCAAATATTAATATTTCATATTTGTTGATGCAAAATGTCTTTCACTCTCTAAACATAAATGTGTGATGTGTAATCTGGAGTTCTTTTCTTTCTTAAAGAGAAGTCTTCTGTGAATGCTAAGTTAATGGAACTGGTGGTAGCAATTCACCGAATAGAAGGCATATTTCTAGCCTCAGGCAACTTGATAGTAAATGGTGCAAAGACATTAAATAGGTTCTTCATACACTTTCAAGATCCTTCCTAAACCACTGCTGGATGGTTTTCAAATCCCATCAGGAACAGTGATCATTTCCTATATTGACTGTGCCCAATTTTTTTTTAGATGAACATAACCAGGGCAACATTATATGAACACTTTGATCGGTTCTCTACTATGGTCATTTAAATGGGTCATTTTATAGATGCTGTTTCTCTATTAAGTCAAATGAGAAACTTATGTTTCAGATATTGTACCCACTAGAAATACCCTGACTCCACTAAGCGGCAACAATGTGTAAAATGGGAGTACTCCAACTGTGACGTTTATGAGATAGTCCATGGCAATAAATACTCATTTGAAACTTATGTGATTTTCTACAGTAAATGTTATTGGAAACAATAATATTTTCAGGAAACTAAAATTCTGGCTTTACACAATCCCATCTGTCTGTGCCCCTCTCTCTTCTGCAGCATATTTAGCACTGCAACCACCCATGGTCAGACCTATCTGATCTCCTGCCACACCAACAGTTATCAGTATATAACCTCCAACTTCACCACTCTGCAACATCAGACTGCAGTTCCTAAATTCCCGAAGGGCAACGATTATGCTACTTATATCTTCTGATTCTCAAAAAGGTTTGTAGCAGTGGATAAATGAAAAAATAGCTGTTGACAGACTGCTGCCATCCATTCTTTATTGTAAGTGATATGTGAAAGAAAAATACCCTAAGATTTTTTTTTTAGGTGCAGAAAGAATTCAGTTCAGACAAACTGGATGAGAACATCTTAATCTCTATCAAAGGACATTTTCATATTCTAGCTAAGCTCATATAAGCACTGCTTCACTGATCTAAATATTAAAAATTCTGATTAAAATCAAAAGTCTTATATAAACAAGGTACAGTTACTCTGACATAGCCTTGTCGATTTAGTAGGCAATCCCTGATCAAAGCTATTATTTACTTAAAATATTGTTTGGAGAACTATAAATTGTTACTGTATTTGATATAAATATCAAGTATGAGTTGGTGATTCTTGGTTGAAGGGGAAAGCGTTTTGACAAGGAATTATTCTTTACTGTAGATACTGAACTGTTTTCATAGAGCCTTTGCCTTATCATTTTAATCATATCAGCTCAGTAAATATTTTTTAAATAAGGCATTTGGAGAAGTAAGGGTTAAGAAAAGGGAAATGATGGAATTTAGAGGAATGAAACATTCTTGATTTGTCCAAGTAGGGGAGCACTGGGATATGAAATAAGAGATCAAACACACCTATTACGCCTCAGGGGACACACTGGTACTATTTGTCTTTTATAGAGATCAAGGTCTTTTATATGAGGGTGGGAAATATTTAAAGCAGGACATGTTGAAATAAATTGAACGGCAGTCATCAATAATAATCATTTCCATTTCCTGACCCAACTTCAATTCAAATTAAATGTTAAATAGCCAGTGAAAATCAGCAAGCAAACATATAGAACCAAGTTTTTAAGGTTTTTGGAATAAGAAAAACAGAAAGGTTAAGCTCTCGTGGGCAAGTCGGGTTCTTCATCTATTAAACAAACAGCTAGACTAGATCGCTGAACTCCAGCCCAGCTTCTTTCCTCTATCACCTTCCACCTCATGCCAGCCTCTGTTCTCAAGTTCCTCACACTCACTTGCAGTTGATCTCAGGAAAATGAAAAGTGTTTTTTCCTAATCAATAATTTTGTTGTTGTTGTTGTTTAGTCACTAAGTCATCTCTTGACTCCTTTGGGACCCCATGGACTGTAGCATGTGAGGCTCATTTGTCCATGGGATTTCCCAGGCAAGAATACAGGAGTGGGTTGCCATTTCCTTCTCCAGGGGATCTTCCTGACCAGGGATTGAACACACATCTCCTGCATTGGCAGGTGGATTCTTTACATCTGTGCCACCTGGGAAGCCCAATCAATACTTTCAGTTCAGTTCAGTTCCGTTGCTCAGTCATGTCCGACTCTTTGCCACCCCATGAATCGCAGCACGCCAGGCCTCCCTGTCCATCACCAACTCCCTGAGTTACTCAAATTCATGTCCATCGCGGAGAAGGCAATGGCACCCCACTCCAGTACTCTTGCCTGGAAAATCCCATGGGCAGAGGAGCCTGCTAGGCTACAGTCCATGGGGTCGCTAAGAGTCGGACACGACTGAGCGACTTCACTTTTACTTCTCACTTTCATGCATTGGAGAAGGAAATGGCAACCCACTCCAGTGTTCTTGCCTGGAGAATCCCAGGGACGGGGGAGCCTGGTGGGCTACCGTCTATGGGGTCGCACAGAGTCGGACACGACTGAAGCGACTTAGCAGCAGCAGCATGTCCATCGAGTCAGTGATGCCATCCAGCCATCTCATCCTCTGTCATCCCCTTCTCCTCCTGCCCCCAATCCCTCCCAGCATCAGGGTCTTTTCCAATGAGTCAACTCTTCACATGAGGTGGCCAAAGTATTGAAGTTTCAGCCTTAGCATCAGTCCTTCCAATGAACACCCAGGACTGATCTCCTGTAGAATGGACTGGTTGGATCTCCTTGCAGTCCAAGGGACTCTCCAGAGTCTTCTCTAACACCACAGTTCAAAATCATGAAATATCAATAACCTCAGATATGCAGATGACACCACCCTTATGGCAGAAAGTGAAGAGGAGCTAAAAAGCCTCTTGATGAAAGTGAAAAAGGAGAGTGAAAAAGTTGGCCTAAAGCTCAACATTCAGAAAACTAAGATCATGGCATCTGGTCCCATGACTTCATGGCAAATAGATGGGGAAACAGTGGAAACAGTGTCAGACTTTATTTTGGGGGGCTCCAAAATCACTGCAGATGGTGACTGCAGCCATGAAATTCAAAGACGCTTACTCCTTGGAAGGAAAGTTATGATCAACCTAGACAGCATATTGAAAAGTAGAGACATTACTTTGCCAACAAAGCTCCGTCTAGTCAAAGCTATGGTTTTTCCAGTGGTCATGTATGGATGTGAGAGTTGGACTGTGAAGAAAGCTGAGACCTACTATATAAATTAACAAAAGTTCATTCTTACCAGATTTGCAACGTCTACTAAATCATCTTCCAGGATAACCTGCATCGATCGTGGAATACTTCCAACAGATAGCCTTTGAACCTAGCAAGGAAAAGAAAGCAGATACTGAGTACATGTAGATATATACTAAGTATTCAGAAGCCTAGCAGTTCTTGACATTACTGTCTGTTTCTCTGGTATTATCATGCAATTTAATTATGATGGGGATTTAAGGAATTTTCTTGAAACTTGTGCCTACTATCAGTTGAGGAATTTACTAAAACTAGAATAAAATAAAAACATCCAGATGGAAATAGCTCAAAGTATAATCTAACTGGTGGGTGGTCAAAATAAAACATGCTCCAGCTACTAAACACAATAATAAAGTTACTTAACTAGAAAAGAGAGGCAGTTCTTCCCTGATCTCTATTCATAAGACCTGGGACAAATCACTCAGTTCCTTTGATTATTCGTTAGTAAAAGAATTCTAGCTTTATTATCATTATATGTGTGCCTTTATTACTTCCTTTATAGAAGACTATCTCTCAGGTTCCCTTGCAGCTAAGTGTGGTCATATGAAAAAGTCTGACCAATGAGATACAAGCAAACTTGTTGCAGAAGAGTTTGAGGGAGACTGCTTAAATCGTTTAGATGACAGGTGCTTTTGCTTCCTTTTTCCTATTCCTTGACTGGGATACAGACCTTACAGAATTGTAGCCACCATCCTGAACCACTGACCACCATAAGAATAGAAGCCATTTATTAAGAATTGTGCAGAAAGACAGAAGGGGGCTGATTCTTTGACACTGAATAAAGCCTTTGTGTTTAAGTTGCAAGTAAAGGAAACTAAGGCTCATGCATACATGTTTAAAATGTTTATGTATACTCTGTTTGGCACAGCACATAAATTGCACCTAAACCTCAAATCCTGCCCACTCCAGTGTTTAACCACCAATTAAACCCATTTAATTTTTTCCTATCACTTAGGTAAACTTCTTAAAAATTCACTTTTTCAATTTAAAATAATTATTAAGTCACTTCATAACTTTCCTGCCATGCTCACTATAAAAAGATGACCATTTTATGGTCTCTAAATTCTATGCTCTATGAGAAAAAATTTCATGCTTGATCTTCTACTAAGTGATGACACAAGTTCCATATATAATCCGTTACATGTTCCCTAGTCCTGGCAATTTACCTAAAGCTGAAAAACACTTCTTCAAATTTATTTTTCTCATGTATTTGATCATTTACCTGTTCCTGAATTTTGATTTCCTGATAATCTCTACACCTAGTTGGAGATGACAAGTCTGAGAGGCAAGTGAATTTTGAAGAATCACAGTTCTCCAAGCTGGGACATGAGGATGGCCGGAAGAAAGTATAATACTGCTCAAAGTTGGCCTGGACCACAAATACATGCTTGCACTTGTTACACATGTAATCCCGCTCAAACTCCAGGATCTTCACCAGACTTGTTCGAATCACTGTCCCCGTGACAGACAAGAAGTGTCCCACATCCTTGGTTTTAGGGATGTGCTCCCTCACCAGCTCAGGACAAACAGGCAATCCTGATGGAGAAACAAAACAAAAACCCATCAACTTATATCTTGAGATATGATTCCATGCAATAATATATTTTTCTTGTATTTCCTAAAGGAGTATAATTTCAGGGAAAAAGAAAAAACTTCTGTGTTTTACTTAAGAAAAAGGTCAAATCAACTCAATTAAGAAAACAGAAAAGACACAACAGTCAGAATGGCCATCATCAAAAACTCTACAAATGATAAATGCTGGAGAGGGTATGGAGAGAAGAAAACCCTCCTACACTATTGATGGCAACATAAATTGGCAGTCACTATGGAGAACAGTATGGAGATTCATTAAAGAACTAAAAATACAGCTTCCATATGTTCCAACAGTCCCATTCCTTGGAGAAAAACATGGTTGGAAAGAATACATGCACCCCAATGTAAAATGCAGTGCCGTTTACAACAGCCAAGACATGGAAGCAAACTAAATATCCATCAACAGAGGAATGGATAAAAAAATGTAGTCCATACATACAATGGGATATTACCAGCCATTAAAGAGAATGAAATAATGCCATCTGCAGCAATATGAATGGACCTAGAGACTCATACGGAGTGAAGTCAGTCAGACAGAGGAGGAGAAATATCATATCATATCCCTTATATGTGAAATCTAAAAAGAAGTGATACAAATGAATTTACTTACAAAAGAGTAAGAAAGTAAGAAAGAGACTCACAGACTTAGAGAACAAACCTATGGTTGCCAGGGGAGTAGAGAGAAGGATGAGAGGAAGGGTTAGGGAGTTTGGGATGGACAGATACACACTGCTACATCTAAAATAGATAATCAACAAAGACTTACTGTATAGCACATGGAAATTTGCTCAATGTTATGTGGCAACCTGGTTGAAAGGGGAGTTTGAGGGAGAGTGGATATATGTATATGTATGGCTGAATCCCTTTGTTGATAGTATCCCTGAAACTATCACAACATTGTTAATTGGGTATACTTTAATATAAAAACAAGAAGAAGATGCAGCACTTATGCTTCAATACAATGGAATATTACTCAGCCATTAAAACAAGTGAAATAATGCCATTTACAACAACATGGATGAACCTGGAGATTATCATACTAAGCGAAATAAGTCAGATAGAGGAAGACAAATATATGATATCACTTATGTGTGAAACCTAAAAAACAACAAATGATGCACACACCACTGTATTTAAAATAGATAACCAGTAAGGACCTACTGCATAGCACAGGGAACTCTGCTCAATATTCTGCAAATAACCTAAATGGGAAAAGAACTTGAAAAAGAACAGATACACGTGTATGTGTAATTGAATTGCTCTGCTGTATGCCTGAAACTAACACAACATTGTTAATCAACTATGCTCCAATGTATAATAAAATTTTTTTAAAAAATAGAAAAGAATTATTCCAAATAACAATTGTCAGTGGACTCTCTTTAAACGTATGTAACTAGCTGATAAAATAACCTGGATTTTAAAAAGAATTGATCCTCTTAAGAGGGCTATCTGTTAAGTAGAATGTAAATACAGTTATTACATTCTATCTCAGTTATAATGTAAATAAGAGTATATAAATTTAACCTTATTCAGTGACGAATACACTGCCACAAACCACACATAAAATCAATTGATGACTCTGAGTAAACCACAAAGCTAAGTGATAAAGAAATGGCAGTGGAATGACCAAAGGCTAGTGCTTTCTCTAGTTAGGTTTAGGATTTATTAATACATAAATCTGACAGTGTTTTCAAGCCTTGTAACTTGCCCTCTCTCTCTAGTCTTGCCTTTCTCATGACTTCCAATCTCCTAGTCCAAACAAAAAGCGTGAATATCTCTGCAAATCATGGTACCTCTACAGCTTCCCTAGGCTACTTTGGAGAACTCTCCCCAATTCACTCGGCAAGGTAGAGTACATTCAGATTTACCTTTCTGCAAGAAAACTTCCCTAAGTTGAGGCTAGCACCCTCACACATACAAAAATAGAAGCACTAAGCAAAATGTTAAAATGAATGCACTGATGCATACAAGATGTCCTTTATATCTGGAGGAAACTTCTGCCAGGACGAGTGTAAAAGAAGGTACTCCTGGGGTCCAGAGACACCTTCCTTTCCTTGCAATTGATGATATAGACCTGGGCGTGCTGGGTCATGACAAGACTATGCAATACTGGTTCTACTTCGATCAGCATAAGGAATCATGCTAGAGAGATATTCCACACTCGGGAAGAAAGAAGGTGGGAGGTGAAGGGTTTTAGGCTCAACCACAAGGGTCCATCCCTCTTATGCTCACCAACCCTCTCTGTGTTCCTCCTGCAGTGCCAGGGTGAGTGAATCCCCTGCTGTCCAGACCCGCCAAAGGGCCTGTGGCTAAACACAATTATAGCATCTCTAATGAAAAAAACTAAGTAAACAATTACAACTGATTTTTCTAAGAAAATCAGCTTTTCATTATCTTTTACACTTTAACAATACAGGGCAATATGACATCTTAATGATGTTATCTCACTGAATGGAATCAAGCATATGATACATGTGAAAATAAACTTTTTTTTTTGAATCAAACCAATTAGTCTGGAACATACCATTACCATTAAGTGGTTTATTTTTTATTCTAAAGTAACTGCATTATTTTAAGAAAAGGGTAGTAGAGGTGAGTATATTTTTGGATCTTCACACTCTTTCATATTATTGCAATTTTTAAGCAAATTTATAATATAAAGATAGAGCTAAAAGTAACAGCAAAACTGAACACAAAAATCAAAATCTTAGAACTAAAAAAGAGTAAGGGGCAATAGAAATGTCAATTTATTTTAATCTTTTTGTCTTACTATATGTTACTAAGTGTATTCTTCAACTTATCCCAGTGAAGCAGCAGGTACATCAGGGATTAAGCCACCATTAACACTAAACAACAAAAACTTCTATCTGACTCATTTACTCAGAGAAATTATTACTTAAAACAGAGACATGTCCAGATCTGTGTTAGAGGTTATGTCCAGATCAATTACTTCAAGCCCGTGGTTGCTGGCAGGCAGTCCCTGGAAATCAGCATCAGCCTCAGAGCTTTTGAGAAATGCAGATTCCTGGGCATGAGGTCGGATCTCTTCAATGAGAAACTCTGGGGGTGAGGCCCAGCAATCAGCACTTTAACAGGTCCGACAGGTGATTCTGATGCCCATTAATGTTTGAGAAACACTACTTGAAATATAATGTGAGGGGCTTCCCTGAGGGCTCAGTGGTAAGGAATCTGCCTGCCAATGCAGGAGACATGAGTTCGATCCCTGATCCTAGAGGATACCACCTGCCATGGAGCAGGTGTCTATGCGCCACAACTACTGAGCCTGTGCTCTGGAGTCTGTGCTCCACAGCAAGAGAAGCCACTGCAATGGGAAGCCTGTGCAACACAGCTACAGAGCAGCAGCCACTCTCTGCAACTAGAGAAAGCCCGCACAGCATCAGAGTCCCAGGACAGCCAAGAATAAATAAATAAATAATGTTTAAAAAAAAAACAACCATGTGAGTGCTATTTTTTTCTTTCTCACTTACTTTGATGCTGTGTATTTGAATACCTTGAATCCTTGCCACTGGGAATAGCAAGTAAATTTTCTGTGTCTATGCTCAGTCGCTTCTGACTGTTTGTGACCCCATGGACTGCAGCCTGCCAGGCTCCTCTGCCCATGGAGTTTTCCAGGCAAGAATACTGGAGTAGGTTGCCATTTCCTACTCTAGGGGATTTTCCAGATCCAGGGATCAAACTTGCATCTCCTGCATTGGCAGACGATTCTTTACCACTGCACCACCTGGGAAGCCCAAGTAAACTTCAGACCAATAAAAATCCCAGAAGACAAAGAACAATACATATTCTAGAAAAACAAACCAGAAAAATGTCTTATGTTCCTAAGGAGATTGAACCACAGAGACATCCTGTGTGTGTGTGTTCAGTCACTCGGTCGTGTCCAACTCTATGAGACTCCGTGGATGGTAGCCCACCAGACTCCTCTGTCCCTGGGATTTACACCTGGCGAGAATACTAGAGTGGGTTGCCATTTCCTCCTCCAGGGAATCTTCCAGACCCAGGGATCAAACCCATGTTTCCCACATCTCCTGCATTGGCAGGTGGATTCTTTACCACTGAGCCACTGGGGAAGCCCACAGAGGCATCCTAGGCTTTATTAATTCAATGCCTTGCCTGAGTCCAAAATGGAGGTGCAACATACCTGAAACCAGACCATTCCCACTCCCGGTTCATTCTGCCTGGGACACCCGCATCCCTCCCTGATCTCATCTTCTAGTCTAGAATCCTTGGGTGAATCATCTAGGACAATTCACTCCCTGCTCAGTGAGCTAATATATCTTCTAAATATCTTCAGTGACACATGTGTCACATAAGTAAAAGATGCCAGTGAGTGCCTTTACAATTATGTTCAATATGTACATATGCATGGATCTGTGGGCATACATACATAAATTGGGAAATAAATCTGACTATACAGCTGTCTCCCTTATAGCCTTGAAGCCCTTTAGATGAGGGACTATACCATATGCATTTTGGTTTCCCAAGGGTCCAGCAAATCCCCACATGGGATATGTTTGTAGAAGATGTTATTTTGGTAGTAATATAATTCGCAAGTCACTTTCTCAGAGGATAATGAAGAAACGGGCTAAATTCACCTGAAACCAACAGGATCACTTAAGCAGACAGAATTTTAGCATTTAAACTGAGCATCGAAAAGTGTCTAAACATAAAGACAGCCTAAAGTCATTTGTTAAATACCATTTCAATAACATCAACTAAAGTCCCTTTTAACAACCTTTCTGAAACATCATCAGAACAGAACATTTTTTCTTGATCCTAGCAAGATATTACCTAGTGTCTGATACATAAATATTAATAATATTCATAATTTTATTCCAGTAAGTGCAACTGCAGATACTATTTTTTCACCTAAATTAAGTATCTGGTATTTTTTTGAATTTTAATTTATCTCTAAGGAATTCTATAGTGACTCCTAATCTTTCTGAAATCACAGCATTCATTTTTTTTTTCTTTTTTTTGGCCAGGCAGCATTTGGGATCTTAGTTCACTGCCCAGGGATCAAACCTGCATCCCCTGTATCGGAAGCACAGAGTCTTAACCACTGGACCCCTAGGGAAATCCCACAGCAATCGATTTTTGTTATTTATAAATCCCCATCTTTCTGAAATGTACTATAAAGTAAAGACTTATTTTCAAACAAAATGGCACATGTGTTCTCTAATCCTAGATTGCAGGAATTCAAAGACATAGCTTTAACACCACAAGTTGCTAATTGCTCCACGGCAATTTCTTTAAACTTAAGAGGATTTGTCTGTTATTCATTCCAAAAAAGTTACTGAGGGCCTAATAGGTGGCCAGCACAATGCTAATCTTGATATATAAAAATAATGAATTTTCTCACTGGGTAGCATCCACCAAACTTTCTTATTCTTTGTATTACCTATACTTTTATTGTCGGTAGTCACAAAAGCTCAGAAAGCTGTATTAGTTTTATACACTGAACTGAACATATGTGTATATATGCACACAAACATACTGCCTCCACGCATTCTCCCTCCTCTCAGTTGGTATGGCTAGTAGCCACCTAGCCTTCCAAATGTCCAGAGAAACAGTATAGAATTCTTCTCCAAATGTGACCATCAGTTACACAGTGGATATGTTTTTAAGGATGGTGGCTTAGTTGCTAAATTGTGTCTGACTCTTGTGAGCCCGTAGACTGTAGCCCTCCAGGATCCTCTATCCACGGTATCTTCCCAAGTAAGAATACTGGAGTGGGTTGCCATTTCCTTCTCTAGGGGATCTTTCTGACCTGAAGGTCAAACCTGGGTCTTGTGCATTGCAGGTTGACTGTTTACTATCTGAATCACCTGGAAAGCCCATTTTAAGCATAAAAATCAATTATTAGTACTTGAACTCAATATATGTTGGATTTCTCAAAATCTTCCTAAAAAAACAACATGGCAGTAAAATTCACCTGATATCCTGGCATGAAGATTCTGCTTCATGGAGAGGCCTTCAGGCTGAGAAAGGGACTGGAGAATCGTCAAGGCTGATCTTCTCAATGCATTATCAAAAATAGTTAGCACTTCATTAGGGAATGCATTGAAATATTCCCCAATTTCCATGTTAGTCTCAAAAAGGGTCATGGCATTAACCACAACTGGGTAATGAGCATCTTCGTCTCTTTCCTTCAAGATGAGAAGTATGTCGTTCTTATGGTACTCCGAAACATAGGACTCAAACACTTGACCAACCAATGTAACTTGATCGCTATTCATCTTGATCTAGGTAACTAAAGAAAGAGAAAGGACTGTGTTATACCTTTGATTTTCTAGACTTATACACTAGTTTACAAAAAAGACTGTTTGGCTGTAAATCATTCTGACTTTGGGCCAGACTCTAATTCGATCTGAATTATCTGTTATAGTCACTTGCCTGGAAAATTCCATGGACAGAGGATCCTGGTGGGCCACAGTCCATGGTGTCACAAAGAGCTGGACATGACTTAGCAATTGAGCACAATTATTAAGCACATAAAATCTTAAATGCCAGTCTTTTGGTTTAAGTTCCTCCTATTAGAGTTCTTTGCAAGCATTCTGGGTCCAGTTTTATTCACATAAAAAACATTTTTCTCTCTCCCTGGCAAACCTAGTCACACACACACACACATACACATATTCATTTGTATTCTGCTACATACCACTATTCAGACTGGTAGCCAATTCTGACTTAAGGAGTTAACAAATTGGCTTTAGAAATTTACATTTGGAGGTGAAAGTGTTCCTATTTTCTTTTTCTAACCTCAGAAAACTATTGTTGTTGTTTTAGTCTCTAAGTCATGTCTGACTTTTTGAGACCCCATGCACTGTAGCCCACCAGGCTCCTCTGTTCACAGTTCTCCAGGCAAGAATACTGGAGTGGGTTGCCATTTCCTTCTCAAAGGGATCTTCCCAACCCAGGGATCGAACCCAAGTTTTCCATGTCTCCTGCATTGGTAGGTGGATTCTTAACCAATGAGCCTCCTAGGAAGCTCCACACTAGAAATTAGCCAGCAGGAAAAAAAAGGCTTTTTAAAAATAATTTTACTTCTTACCCACTTTGTTCTTTTAGTGTTTATGATTGGAAGGGGCTCAGTTGGCTTAAGCAAAAATAGTTGTGAAGAGTATTAAAAAAACTAGGAAATTAAATTGAGGAAAGGAAACTGTCTCTAAATGAGAAATCACTATGATTAAAAGTAAATACATTAATTTTAATTTATATCTACAGATTAAAAAGTGCCTGCTGCTATTCCATTTTCATGAATATATTTAGATAACATGTACAAGGCACTATTCTGAGAAATGAAAAAAGCACAATAAAAGGTCATCTATGCCTCAGAGAACCAAAGAACAGATCAAATGAAGTGTTGTTCTAACAGCGGTAAAAATGCAATACAAATGGGAGCACAAGAGACAAGAATTAAATTTAAATGGAGTGACAACCCAGATGTGCCAAAGGACAGTTATAAACAAACTGCCCAAATTGATCATTTAAGAAATTCACATTTGGTTTGGAAACAGACCACTGGAGGACAAACGTCCTTTCACTTATTTCATTCAATCAACATCTGTTGTATTAGAAATAGATGAAGACTGTTATGACATTCACGGTTTAGCATTCTAAACATGTGTTACACATGCTACTAGCAATATTTTGCTTTCTCTAGGAAATTACTCGAAGGTGTGAAAGGAGTAAGGGGGACTATACCACAGTTATGTCAAGAATCCTGACACTTACAGGATGCCAATGTGAGATTAAGAGATGTATAGGCCACTACACTGATGTGAGTGTACTACCCTCACTTTACCCTCTGAGGGTAAAGCAGAAAAAGCACTTGGGAAAGAACAACTAATAATACAGTATTTTCATCATTTGGCCTTTGCTGGGGCGGGGAGGGCGGCGGGAAACTGGGACTCTAAGAGTGGCTATAAGATAAGGTCTCAGTTCAGTTCAGTCTCTCAGTCGTGTCCGGACTCTTTGCAACCCCATGGACTGCAGCATGCCAGGCTTCCCTGTTCATCACCAACTCCAGGAGCTTGCTCAAACTCATGTCCACCGAATCAGTGATGCCATCCAACCATCTCATCCTCTGTCGTCCCCTTAGATAACCTCTAAGATTCTATAAATGCATATTAAATTTGGAGCCAAAAACTTAGCAACTTAAAAGGCAGTTCCACATAAGGCTAGAAGGGTGCAGTCTCAGAATTCATGGTTCATATTCAGTTCAGTTCAGTCGCTCAGTCGTGTCCGACTCTTTGCGACCCCATGAATCGCAGCACGCCAGGCTTCCCTGTCTATCACCAACACCCGAAGTTCACTCAGACTCAAGTCCATTGAGTCAGTGATGCCATCCAGCCATTTCATCCTCTGTCGTCCCCTTCTCCTCCTGCCCCCAATCCCTCCCAGCATCAGAGTCTTTTCCAATGAGTCAACTCTTCGCATGAGGTGGCCAAAGTACTGGAGTTTCAGCTTCAGCATCATTCCTTCCAAAGAAATCCCAGGGCTGATCTCCTTTAGAATGGACTGGTTGGATCTCCTTGCAGTCCAAGGGACTCTCAAGAGTCTTCTCCAACACCACAGTTCAAAAGCATCAATTCTTCGGCGCTCAGCTTCTTCACAGTCCAACTCTCACATCCATACATGACCACAGGAAAAACCATAGCCTTGACTAGACGGACCTTAGTCGGCAAAGTAATGCCTCTGCTTTTCAATATACTATCTAGGTTGGTCATAAGATCAGTTTAAATTTCGCCTAGTCTTTTGGAAACAGCATCACTAAAAAAAAAAAGTATTCACTTTCAATATCTGGACACAACTAACTAAGCAGCTTGCTAACCGTAGAAACATGCTCACCCATACTTGAGCAGCGTTTTACAACTTTCAAGTTCCTTTTCCTTTTTCTTATGGAATATTTGAAGACAAAATAAATAAAGCCAGGTTGTGCTACTTTATTCTCTTAAGTAAACCGCCAACAAGAAAAACCCAGGAGGATGCATAGGCTGTAACTTCCAGCTGGGTCCCTGGGAATCACAGCCCGCACACCCACAGCGCCGCCCCTACGGGGGCCACGCCCCTGCACCCTAAGATCCGCCCTCCTTGGCACCGCCCCTTCCCGCCCCCCAGCTTCAGCTCACCGCCTCCTCCCCGCGGGCGCTCCGCAAAGTGGAGCCAAGATGTGCCCGGAGAACAGCTTTCCACACTTCCGTCTCTGGACACTGCCCGTGCCCGACAACAGCACTTCCTAGGCTCGGCTGCGGGCAGCCGCGTCGCCGGCCCGGTCCCGAAGTTGAATAGTTTTGGAGTTACCCAGGTGGGGGCAAGACTTGGGACGCACTGCGGGAGAAATAAAGAACGGTGAAACGAGGCTGCGGCTTTCACTTACTGGCGGTTACGCGGTGTCAGAAGTCACCGGGGGCGCGCTGCTCCCGACGCGGAGGGGCACGAAGGGCTCAGGCTGGGCGGCGGGGTCGTGCGGGGGGCCCGCGAGGCGGGAGGCGGCCCCGGCTGGAGGCGGCGGGTGGCGCGCGCGGGGCCGCTCGAGGAGCCGTCGGCCCCGGGGACGCGCAGGCTCCCGCGGGTCCGCCTGGCGCCCGGGCGAGAGAGGCGCCACGCGGGCGGCTCGGTCGGGCCGC